>QEPC01010227.1:4263516-4302070 GCA_003113815.1 Sphenodon punctatus
GGTCCCACCTCCCTGGGGGGGGGCCACCTCCCTCTCAGCTGGGCCGCTGGCGCTGGGGTCCAACCACAAAAAAAAAATAAAAAAAATTTAAATGGCTTAGCTATCAGGAGGGACAGACGGACTGTGTGGGCCCCCAACCATGGTGGGCCCCGGGACACATGTCCCATCTGTCCCTATGATAGCTACGCCCCTGTCTGTGTTGACAAGTGTTGGCTCTGGGGTGGGGATGGGCATAGAGGAATTGTCTCCGGCAGTTGTGCGTGCCATGGTGTTGCAACAGGAACGGTTGCAGGAGCCGGCAGCGAGAGAGCGGTATCCACCTGCTTCTGGCCCCTGGTGAAGGCTGTAGAGGTGGGATACCATGATGGCTTCATCCACGCATAGAAACCAGTCAAAAAGATCATAGGATGGCGATGTTTGTTGCCCATGGCCAGAGACAAATTGTTGCTGCAGATCTCCTTGTAGCCCCTGAATAAGTCCTTGGCCCGCCGGCGGTACTGGTTCTCATCCCGGTTGTATCCCTCCATTTATGCTGAGATTTCCTGGGACACCACCTCATTCCTGTAGCACTTGACCACCAGTTAGTATTGGATCTTCTGCCCCTGCCCCCCATAGAGTGATGAAGGCCTTGGTTTCTCTTTCATTTCAGGGAATACACCTTTGGCAGGCAGATCGGTAGGAGGAGAGTGCCTGATATGGAACACTGGAGGTAGTGGAGGGAGCTGGTAGTTGCCTGGCTATCATTCTGAGATATGGCCACAGTGATGTAAAGGCTGTGGAAGTCACTCTGGAGAGGGCAACAGCTCTGAAACAGAGAGCACTGGGCATGTGCTGCAAACCAGGATGAGCTGCCACAACGCATGTTTGAATTTGGTGTGCGTTGAGCTTTTAAGGTGGACATTAGTACAGGAGGCTATCGCTCCTCAGAACGTTCTATTTCCTGCTGTCACTCCTCGGAACGCTCTAGTCTTTTTGTCCATAACTCTATGGTGCTGGTGACCCTGTATGCATGTGAGGCTGCATGAAGCCTAATTGACAGGACAAACATGAGGGCACATATTAGCGTGCTCCGGGACCCCACTGGGGGGGGGGGCAGGAGGGGGTCTGAGTGTCCAGTCAGTTGGTGGCTATGTGGCTGGGGGGGAAACACCTAATAAAGTGGCAGGTGGACACCCACCTGGGATGGGCTACCATCTAGTTTGTTAACACCCTAAACTTCAGCCAGTCATCAAATTGCTCTCAGTAATGGAGGGGAACTACAATTTGCATAGATTTAAGGGTAACTATATTACAATATGTAACACAAGGTAAGTGCTGTAGTCCAGGCACTCTCAAACAGGGAGAGAAGGGAAGGAATGTGCTCTGGGGTGCTGGAAAAAGGCTTATCTATACATCCCCTAGCATTAATTCTGGCTCAGTTGGGGGACATTCTAAAAAGGCAGCAGCATCACTCACGTGTATACAATTAATTCTGACAGGTGATGCAATCACCAATCGAAATTCATGCTCCTGAAACAGGTAAGCCAGCACCACTTTGGAAATCTCCCTGGATCAAATGCTATGAGCAAGGGGTGTTTCAGCTGTAGCAGAAGCAACAGAAGTGCAACAGGCCAAGAGGGGCATGGGGGGGAAGAGACAAGGACAAGGTTCAGATTTCAATGTTGAGCCTATCTTTTATCTAGCAGCAAAGACATGGGTACCTAATATTTCGGTTTGTGTGCTATTACCAACATTATTGCATAATCTTACAGAGAATGGACTAAATCTCAAAAGCAGAGTTTCAGTAATCAGTATTCAACCTGAAAACTAAAGCAGCTGAAAAAGAAGGTTATCTTGCTCCATTTAAGTTTAAACAGTTTGAGTCTATTTAAGTTTATTTATTTATGGTTAAGTTTTAATTTAAGCTTCTTAGTTTGCATATATAAACCTGACATTCTGTATTCAGTTTTTCTTTCAGGCAGCAGTGCTACATGTTATTTCACACAAAGCAGAAACAGGAACAAGGCAGACTATAGGAAGGAGGGGAACCTAGCTCAACACCTACTGCTGTTCTTGGTTTACCTTTGCAGTGATCTGAAACTCTTCGTGCTCTTTCAATAGCTCTTGGGTATGCTGGATACTGGAGCCCGTGGAGGTGTGTGTGGACAAATAGAACTCTCCATTGTCATGGATCCATTCGAGAGCCTGAGTAAGAGTAGAACGTTTCAGTCAGCCATCAATTTAAATACACTGTGCATACAAGTCCTACAACACCTTATTTTACTGGTCTGTACTGCAGTTTTACCCACAGTATGCTACTTTAACATCTCTGAACTGACAACTTTAGCCCACTGCCGAATAAATACTAATATTAATAAGTAGTTTCTGGAGCAGGCCACCATTTTAAAAAAGCCAAGGCCATCTTAGCCACTGTAGTCTGGAGAATAAATGGCCTTAGGCAATTCACTGTGTCCCAGCCTCTGTTTCCTACCCATAAAATGGGAACAAATTACCTCACAAGGTGTTCTGAGGGTGAACGTGATAAAGAATGTAAAGCACTTTTAACACTTGAAGTACTATTGAAATTATTATTGAATTAAACAGTGATATTTCAAATGTAGCTGCACACCTGCAAAGCACGTTTCTACATACTTTTACTCTCATATAATGTGAGAGCATGGAGAGCAATGTGTGAACTTCAGTAGCAGGAGTTCATGTTTGTGCTGCAAAATGTGTGGGAGCTCATATGATTCTGAAGGCAGCAGTCTCAGGCTCTTCCTCACCAGGGTTTCTGACAGCAGATCACTCCTTGCCACAGCACTCCTGGCTTGGAAGACAGTGAGGATTATGCTGCTGGATGGTTAGGACAACCCTACCCAGATCTCTTCAGTGCAGGCAAGCCTGTCCTGCCCCCTGCCAAACAGATGATGGGCCGAGACCAGGATGGTCCCTCCTCCCCTTCTGGTTCTATAGCCAAATTTGGCAAGTAGCTATTTCCATGGTTGCATGTACAAACATGCAAACAAACCCAGTAATACGAATGAGTACTGTAACATGTATATATATAATCAAAAACGAGTTCAGATATGTTGACATGGTAAGGCAAGAACTTGCCCCAAAAATCACCATTTAAGAATTATATCTCTAGAAAGACAACAAAAATTACTGTTTTCACTCAAAAGCAGCAGGTTGTTGTACTCCAGAAATCAACTATTTACACCACCTTGTGAAAAAACACACCTCCACAAAGAAGGGACAGGCAGTGGAATAAAAGCACTGAGGAATAATTATGTAAAATACAGGGAAGTGTCTAAAGCCATTTTGTATTTAAGGTTGCCATACCTCCCCTTTAATCCAGGACCCTTATGAAAAATGCTTGGTGCAGGGCTGCACTGGTTCCAATGCAGCCCTGCACCATGTACTTTTTAATAAGCGTCCTAGATTAACGGGGAGGCATGGTAACCCTATTTGTATTTTACTTACACAAGTAAATGCTCCAGCCTACAAATAAAACCTGTTAAACTAGAAGCCTGAGTAACTTCCAGATTGTAATTTGAAGTCATGGTGAGAAGATTATGGGTATTTAATGTAAGCTTAAGCGAGGGGTGTAATATCTGGACATGGAAGATTTTTTTCTCACCAAGTCCGAACTTTTGAATATTGTAACTGGACCATGCTCAAAGGAAGAAATTTCATAGGCAAAGAAGCTTTGATTCTTTCACTACTGTTACCCCTTGCTCTTAGAATTGTTCCCCTTAGATGTATAGTGTTTTAAACATCTTTCTATTTTAAAATACAGTCATTTCCATCCACCTTAGTCACATTTAAAATAGTACTGAATATTAACACAGGTTACAATGCTACAGCGGTCAGCAGCTGAGCAGTAATGCCTGTCTTCCACATAAAACTGAGAGGAAGGCGAAAGCAAGAGAGAGAGTTTTCTTACAGTGTTATGATGTTTCTGCTAGGTTATTAACTCTCTCTACTGGCCATAAGTTACTACTGCAGAACAGAACACGTCACCCACTCACTCTTAGATTTGATAGCATTTACTCAGCAAGGTATCTAGAAACCAACTGGAATTCTCCACCTTTACTGGTATTCTGCTGCCACAGAACCTTAGTAACATTAACAGATAAAGGTCTGCTGTAGACAGTAAAGTATGTTACTATTAGTCAAGTCAGAAGAGGATGTGACGGGGGGCGGGGGTTGCCTGTTTTCACTCTATTTCTCTATAACTCACACCTCCCACTCTAAGGAAAGACTTCCTTTGGGTGGCTGGCATGCAGGGCTTCCTGCAGCAGAACTTCCAGTTGGCAACGTAAGCTCAGTGCAACCAAAACAGAGTTCCTCCTTTTGCCTGCCTCCCACTCCCTCCCCTTTCTCCAGTGCCACAGGTAGCAACAGAGTCTCTCAAGCCCATGATCCTGTCAGCATACTGGAGTCCAGCACTCTTCCCAGACCAATGTAGCCAAGCTCCAATTAAGTTTTGAGGTTTCCAACTACACACCATTTCTAAAATGCCCATCTGGCAGACAGTCCAGACTGGTATTAAGGGACTCATTATATTCTGCCTCAGCTATTGTAATTTCCTGGCCCAGGAAACGGGCCAGGGTTTTCATTAAGAGGGGAAGGGAAGCTGCTTCCCTGGCACCCCCTTCATCTTCAATCTGGCCACTTCCCCCAAAAGCAAACTGGTACAGGAACCCTCATGAGATCAATGGGGCACCAGAACCTGGTGGTCAGGTGGTGTGAAGCCAGCACTATGCTGTCTCACTCTTGCGCACTTGACAAGCTGCAGCCAACAGTCCCTTTTCCCACAGCTTTGCTCCCATGTGGTGGCCAATACCAAGCTTCTTTGCTGATCCGGCTGCTACAAAAAAAAGGGAGCCTGAGCTCACACCCACACCTCATTGCATCCCTCCTCAGCCTTGACACCAAAACAATGCCCCGAACAAGTCTTTGCTACTGCTGGGATTGTCATTCCATCACCTTGATTCATTTACAGGTGGGTATGTCACGTCACAAGAGACCCTGTATACATCTTAGACTTCTGAAGGAACTCAAGATATTAAATTGCAGACCACTACTGGTAATTTGTAACCTATCGCTAAAATCTGCCACTGTACCCGAGGACTGGAGGGTAGAGAATGTAACAACAATATTTAAAAAGGGCTCCAGAGTGATCCTGGAAACTACAGGCCGGTGAGCCTGACATCTGTGCCAGGCAAAATGGTGGAAACTATTATTAGAAACAGAATTAAAGGGCATATTGGTAAACATGTCTTAATGGGGAAGAGTCAACATGGATTTAGCAAAGGGAAGTTGTGCCTCACTAATCTTTTTTGAGGGTGTGAATAAGCATGTACATAAAGGGGAGCTAGTCAATATAGTTTATCTGGATTTTCAGAAAACATTTGATAAGGTGCCTCATGAGAGACTCTTGAGGAAATTAAAAAGTCATGGAATCAGAGGCAGTGTCCTATTGTGGACTGGTAACTGGTTAAATAGCATAAGATAGGACTAAATTGCCAGTTTTCACAATGGAGAGAAGTAAATAGTAGGGTGCCCCAGGAATCTGTACTGGGACCAGTGTTGTTTAATATATTCATTAACGATCTGGAAAGGGGTGATCAAATTTGCAGACAACACCAAGTTATTCACGGTAGTGAAAACATGAGTGGAATCTGAAGAATTGCAGGGGGAACCTTGCGAGACTGGGTGACTGGGCATCTACATGACAGTTTAAATTTAATGCGGACATGTGCAAATTGATGCACATAGAGAAAAAAAATCCAAACTTTATGTACACAATGTTGAGTTCTAAATTAGGAGTTACCACACAGGAAAAGGATCTTGGAGTTACTGTGGACAATACACTGAAATCTTCAGCTCAGTGTGTGGTGGCCATCAAAAAAGCAAACAGAATATTAGGAATTATTTATAAAGAGATAGAGAATAAAACTGAAAATATCATAATGCCACAATATAAATCTATGGTAAGACAGCACACCTTGACTATTGTGTGCAGTTCTGGTTGTCCCATCTCAAAAAAGATATAGTAGAAATAGAAAAGGTACAGAGAAGGGAAGTTTATAAAATCACGAGTAGTGAGGAACAAGTTAATAGGGAACAACCGCCTTCGTCCCTTCTCCCTCGCTGCCCCGCATGCCTGGAACTCCCTCCCTGCCGACATCCGCCTTGCCTCCTCCCTCCGCTCCTTCAAATCCCTCCTCAAGACCCACCTTTTCCATGCTGCCTTTCCCAATGCCCTCTAGTCTTTCCCCTTGCTCTTACTGTCAGCCCTCCTCTGCTGACTGCTGCTACCGACCACCTTGTAACCAAGCCAAGTACACGCACCTGAGACTTCGCATCCGCCTGAATGTTTGTTTGTCTTCTCCCATGTCTCTCCCGCTGTCCCCTCTCCTTGTCTCCCCCTCCTTGTCTTTTAGATTGTAAGCCACAGGCAGGGACCGCATCTGATTGTATGTTCTGTACAGCGCCAGGTTGCAACTGGCGCTTTATAAATGTTTAATAATAATAATAATAATAATAACAATTATTTACCCTCTCAAACAGTACTATATCTTGTTCTGTAAAGCACCAGGTACACAGCTGGCGCTATACAAATGCTTATTAATAATAATAATAATAATAATAATAGAACTTGGGGACACTCCATGAAACTAACGGGTAGCAGATTTTTAAAGAATAAAAGTATTTTTTAAACTCAATGCACAATTAAGTTGTGAAATTTCTGGCCAGAAGTTGTGGTCAAAGCCAGTAGCGTAGGTGGGTTTAAGAAATGGTTGGACAAGTTTCTGGAGGATAGATCTGTTAGCCGCTATTAGCCAGGTAGGTCTGGGGAATGTAATCTTTTACTGTCAGAAGTCAGGAGCGTACAACAGGGAATGGATCACTCCATTGTGACCTGCTGGCCACTGTCAGAGACAGGTGCTGGGCTCAACAGACCATTGGTCTGACCCAGTATGGCACTACTTATGTTCTTTATTTTATTTTACTTGATAGCTGCTACGAGCTGCGCGAGGCAGGAAGTTGTGCAGGGTATCAAGTGCCAAAAATAAAAAATCATAAAATAAAATCAAGTAAAATAAAATTATGTACTTGTTTTATAAGCCTGCCCTATCAAAAAAGCTCAGGGCAAGTAACAGCATATAAAATATGTATAACATTTTTAGATGCCCGCTAAATAAGAGTTCTGCATCAATTCAGGAAAACGCTCAGATTTTGACAAATCTCCAGGAGAAGGAAGTTCCTAAGAGTGAAAATAAATGAGACAATAGCCCACATTGCCACCTACCAGGTGGCGTTTGCCTGCTTATTAGGTGTCTTCCAGATGTTTGCTCACACCCCCACTCACGACACTGTCCAAGGCCATCACAGGCCCACCACGCAGGCCAGTGTGTCCTAATGCATGCCCACATTGCTGCATCTTGTTAACCTGCAGCCTTACCAGCATCCAGGTCTGCCAGCACCACTGAGTCACATCTAGTGCGGCTACTAGAGGAAAGACACTCTTTCAGCTAGCAGGAGGCTGTGAGGGGGAGAGCTCTGATGGAAAGGAGAGATGAGTCACGGCTAGTGAAGATGCCTTCTCTGGCTGTGACCCTCCTTTCCATCAGAAACAGCACTCTGGCGGCAACAAGAGAAGGTCCTTCCTAAACCCCCTGCTCTCTCCTCTTGCAGCTGCTTCACAGCTGGTCGCTGATTGTGTGCTCAGGCAGCTACAAGAGAGTTATCAGCTGTGAAGCAGCTGCAAGAGGAGAGACTGGAGGGTGTAGGAAGGAACTTCTCTCTTGCAGCTGCCTGAGCACATACACCCTGCTTCTGATGGAAAGGGGGGTGGGGAGTGTCACAGCCAGGGAAGACGACTTCTCTGGCTGTGACCCCCTTCCATCAGAGCCAGGGTTGGGGAGAGGGAAAGCACTGAGTGGTGCCACCGTTTATTAGCTCTACATGCTAAAAAATTTGAGTGGGAGCTGAATAGACCGAAGACGGACTCCAGTGGTATTGTCCTGTTTGAAAACACCCTACATTTTGAAGCATCCATGTTATGAATGCATAACAAAGTGGCACACTGATGGAGCCAAGAAGAGATCATTCTCAGTCAACCTTAAAGATTGCAATGGAGGATAGGGGAGGAGTTGTCTTTAAAAGTATGTAGGGCCCCAAGCCATTTTAGAAGATGTCAATCAAAATATATCCCTAAACCTAAGCGACTATTTGGTTTAACTTTTGATACAATTCTCTATACTTCAAAAAGGGGGGAGAACATTCAGTGAGCATCAAGTGGGACATAGAAGGAACAAATTTAGAATCAGGGTAGATGGCCCATTAAAAACACCCTAGCCCACCCACGACTTGACAGATTCACCAACACCCCACAATCAACCAAGCCCTTTTGTTCTACATCAGGGTAAAAAGAATACCTAAACAAACAAAAAATAATCTGTTTAGCTCCTCTCTGTAGTAAAAGCAAATTGATTAACATAGTTTACTACAACCCAGCCTGTCAGTGAGCAGTCCATTACACTGTGGAATAATTGAACTGAGAGCTGCAGAAAAACAAAATGTTTACAATGAAACTGCTGACAAGCTGTTCATGCCAGTGAGCTTTCACTGTTCTAACAACTAGACCAAAGAGCAAGCAGGTTTAGTTGTGCTAGAGAAATGTTTCTCTTATAGTACTTTTGAAGTAACCTTGTAAGCAGAAATAGAGATTGTGAAAAAAAAATCTTTTAACTATCTCAGCTCCTATTTCACTCCTCCACTAGTCTTGCACTACACCTGCTATCCAGTTTACGCTAAACTGGATGGTGCATTCAGAGGTTTCTGGGATGCTCAGGAACTGTTAAGCTGGATTATATCCACTCTTCTGCTGAAAAGCTATGCGGCAGTTGGATAAATCAGCTATCCCCATTGGCTAGTCTTCCTTCACCGCAGCATTTGCCATATGAATCATACTTTGTACCGTCCCCGATGACTTGTTCACAGTCCCCACCAACAGACAATAGCCCAAACTATTTAAACATGTCTGCTTAACAGCTGCAATCTCAGGAGGACGAAATCAGGGACCTATGAATTTGTTTTTGAAATGCAACTCTGAACGCTGCACAAAGGAGGAAGCAATTACTTATTGTGCACTGTCTCGTGAGTCCTTAAAATTTTGGAAAGTCAATGTAACCAACTGCAAAAAATTCACTAACACATCTGCTAAATCAATGGGTTGAAGAACCCAGACTGGCCAGGAGTTTGAAACCATTTTTAAAAACGATAATCTGAACATGCTACAGAATATTTGCAAGAGTGTTCTTTGCTTGAAACCTTCTTAGTTTTAAAATGTTCAAGTGGTTTCAGTTACTGGACCCATCCATGGATTCTTCTCATTTCTCTGTTTTTAAAAGAGAGTTTCCTTCCCATGTTCCCTGATTTATGCACACCAATTTGGCAAACTGTACAGAAAGTTTTATTTGTTTGTCCTATTTAGTTAAAAGTGCTATTCAATGAACAACCTAATCAAGATTTTCTTTTAACTCTTTTCACACACATCAGCTCCTATTAAAATTATAACAATTTTGAGTTCAAAACAGTCAGTGAAGACAGTGATCCTTTTAAAATATCAGTAAAAACTCATTCAGTCTGTCAAGAATTTTCTTGTACAGATAGTTCATACTGCACGATTATGTTTTTATGTCACAAGAACACCCGTCGTAAAAGTACCATTTGGGGACCCTGTCACGCATGAGTGTTCTTGCGGCATAAAAGTGGAATAGTGCATCCTCAAATGCGCCAATTCCCTGCATAAGAGAGGTGCAATTGCTTTGATGGAAGTTTCCTTCCGTCCCAGGTAACATGTGAAAGTGGCCTAAACTGAATTAATAAATTCCCCTCTTTCTAATTCCCTCTCCTTCCATCATATGACACTGTATTCAAAGATGTAAGTTAAAAATCAATATTCTCATTTATATCACATTAATACTTTGCTGAAAGCAGCTTCAGTTAGTGATTATTGCTTCCAAGTTTGTATAAAAGAAGTTTTTAATTTGCTAGAAGTTTGCACCATTTTTACGTACTCTAATTCCTGTCATGAGAGAGCCACGATTGCTTTGAAGAAGTCCCCCCTGCGCCCAGTAACATATTAAAGTGGCCTTAATCTTGAAGTGGGCCTGGTATTGAGATGCTGAGAACTGTCATCAATGGGAGCTGCAGGTACTTGTTGTCTCTGCAGATCAGGCCATCTGTCTTAAAACTATCTGTATCAGACTTGAATTGCACGGGGAAAAAGAGCATTTTAAAATACTCCCTGACCTGTTTGGCACTTCTTTCAAAGACTACATATTGCTGACATTGGTCAAGACGCCTTTTTCTCATGGTCCAGTAGTGCAGGACACGATTTTCTCTCTGGAAGAGTTCATTCAGGATATCTGCCAGGACATAAAATACACATGCCAGTTATGTAGTATTTAATTCTGAAACAAAAGTAAGCTGTGAGATTACAAGGGGCACAAAGAATTGCTACAAGAACCACAAAAATGTGGTGGTTCACCAATACCCAATAGCAGCAGAAACGTAGGCTGTTTTTAGACGATCGCGGCCGTGGCCGCGCTTGTTTTGAAAAAATGTCAGGAGTCGAGATCAGACGATACACTCCCGGCAATCACGCACCCGGAAGGGGGACACGCATGCTTTTCCGGCCGCGTTTGACCGGGTCGATCGTCTAAAAACGGCCTAAGGTACATTTAATCATTCAGTAGTGGCCACCAACTGGCCTCACCAACATCATGCCACCTTCCTCCCTCATAATCTGCTTATTTGGATTGTGAGATAAGGGTAAAATTTGTACTGGAGAGAGTTGTGGAGACAACGCAAGAGAAAGGTTACTTCAAACATACGCACACAAGTCTTTCCACCAACTTTCCATTATCTAAGATGATTCTTTGCTAACCCTTCATCCATTCAGAGGGTTGCACTTTGAAATCCTTGATTTCATTATGTGAAAATCATGGTGAGTTCTTCAGAGACCTTGGACAGATAAAAGTCTCAGAAGATATACTCTGTTTATCAAATTTATGCTAAGATTTTTAAATTCGCCTCCAAAGCAGCAAGCTTTTCAAATTGCCTGAGTGAGAGGAAGCATGACGACTATGGAATTTACTGCAGCTTGCGTCTGACAAGAAGCCTCTTGTTTCATTACACTCCTTTATCATTCTGTTGCTTTCCCTAACTAGACTTGGAAAAAGTAGAACTAATCTGCCATACTCAGTCCTTTAACTCATGTTACATTTAACCAGCTCCCACTATCGTGTTAGCCCTCAAACATCAAATAAAACTAGCAAATTTTTTCTTGAATAGGATATTTTCCAGGTCGCCACCTTTGGTTATTTTGTAGTAGTTGGTGTTTTTTTTAAGCAGGCAAATATTTTACAAAGGGCACTTTCCCACGATGCTTTCCACGCACAATTTGCCTCTGGGAAAGAATCCGGAAGGCAAAGCATGCGCAGGGTTTGTAATGTGCGAACACTCCCGTGCGCATTTTTGCTGACTATCCTGTGGAGGATTGCAGAGTAGGGAAATCCAACTCTCCAATCCTCCGCAGGATCGTCAGCAAAAATGTGCAGGGGGGCATGCCCACGTTACAAACCCTGTGTGTGTTTTGCCTTCCGGATTCTTTCCCAGATGCAAATTGTGCACAAAAGTATTGTGGGAAAGCACCCAAGAGAGCTCTATACTGCTCACTTGCTTTGCTCTAGATGCGAGAAATTAAGTTCCATTCCCTGCTGATACTCATTGCCAGCACAATGTGTACCAATTATTATGTGCACACAGGGAACTGTAGACAGGACTGGATATCAACGCTGTTTCAGTGACAAACTGGAGCTTTGCCCTCCCTTTCTTTATTTGGACCAATATTTTTGGTTTACAGTATGAGAGTTAAAGCCAGACTACTGCAAACGAACAGCTATCAGGTGAACTGCAAGTTAGTTGCTGCATGACGCGGTGTCTTTGAGTGACAAAGTCTTCATTCTAATCTGTCACACCAAACAACATCCAATCATATCCTAAACCAAAGCAATTCATGCCATTTTTTTCCATATGCATGCACCATGATACCTTCCCTATTAATCAACTTGAGCACAAATTTCAAAACAGCTTGAAATTCATAATTAATCTGACTTGCAACTAGGAGAGCATCTCCACCCCCTCCTAAATAGCTATGGCAACCTGCCTCTTTCCAAGTACAATACTATAACAATACCATCTCTCTCCTACTGTCAGCTGCACTCCAAAGACTGAGGTTTCCCTAAGGTATAAGCAGGACCCCTGTTCTGACACCATGCTCCATAAATAACAAATAAATCAAACAAGACAAATACATAACAAGAAACAAAAGATCTGATAAGCAGTATATGTAACATATCTAGTGCTCAGACCAGAAACAAATTTGGATCTTAGCACCTCAGCCTGATAAGCAGAAGAAGCCAGCTGCTTCACTAGAGGCTCGTTAGTCTGCTGGAATAGTCATATTAATTTTTTAGAATTAGATAAAAACCCAACATCAGCAAGTAGAGAAAAATCAGATGTTTCCTAATATCATTGTACAAAGGACACAATAAAATATAATGGACTGTGTCCTCCTGGACATCTTTACAGTGTGGACATTTCCTTTCTGATCTTGGTATACCTTGTCTATGCCCCACAGTAATGGCTGTGCATGTTTGCTGAGTTCTCAATCTGGCTAAGGCTATACGTAAAGGCTTTTTAAGATCAAGCCCTAGATTCCCCTCCATACCCTCACCCTTTGCCCAGACTGAAATATTTAACGCAGGGTGCAACAAGAGTAGTCATTGCAGGAATGAGCTGCAGCAGATCTGTTTATGCTACAGTCAAACTTCTTAGCCACAACTGAGGCATGGTCCAGGGGAAGCTCATAAGTAAAACTATTGAATTTATTATTGTGTGTGTATTTTCATATTTCTCACCTTAAAGGTTACCATTGATCTCTTTCAGGTCTAGAAAGAATATTTATTTATTATTTTTTACCCCACTGACATTTCTACCTTCAGCAGCTCTAGGCAGCTTGCATTCAATCAAATCACGTATAAATATAAATATAGATATACAAAAATACTACAATAAGAATAATACAATAAATAAACCCATTCTGGTGCACAAAAAATACCTAACCACCACCCACCCCATAGCCCCTCCTCATCACCAAAAGCCTGGTGAAAGAGCCATGCCTTACATTGGCACCGGAAGGTGAGAAGATTTGGCCTGAGACAAACACCCACCGGGAGCGAGTTCCACAACACAGGTGCGGCCGCCGAGAACGCCTGCCTGTCAATCCCCATCGGTCTATAGCAGGGAACCTCCAGGAGGGCACACACCCCCCCCCAACAACTACAAGGGCCGCTCTGGGCCACTTATTACTTCCCATTAAAATGTGAAAGGCTGTATCCATCCTGGCAGACATTGCAAAATGCCATTTCTGAAAAATACCACTCACTTTTGACTTGCTGCTCTGGAGCTTTGATGTGAGTCACCATCCCTGGCATGTTTACACTGTTCCTGTGCAGGTATTTCAGGAAGACATCTGCATTCCTCCGAGCTAGCGTACAAGCCTGAAAGATGAGAGAATATCCCATTAAATTGCTTCTGTTACATGTGTGATGTATACATATGCAAATAAATACACCATCTGATGCATAAGAGAGTTAAAAACCAAACTATTAACTTGAATTGCAAGTGACAGAAGATGTAAAGTAAATCTGAAACACATGACAATGGTCATCTTCTGCACGCCTATACATTAAATCTATACTTCCTTGCACAGGATGGTTTTTTGTTTTGAACATGCGTCATTCTAAAGCAGGGATGGGGAACCCCATGGCCATGATTTGGCCCCTTTCCAATTCTTGGATCAGGCCCATAGATTCAGTCCCTTCCAACAAGCATTGAAAGAGCTGGCTCCTGAGAAGAGTGTAGAGAGGAGGGCATGAACTTAAAGAGGTGTGTGTGTGTGTGTGTGGTGTGGTGTGGTGTGTGTGGGGGTGGGGTGTGTGTGTGTGTTTTCGTTCATGAAAGACATCCCCAGTCCTTGAGTACCTCTCCAACCAAAATCATATCCAGCCTTGGGAGCTTGTACTAAAAGCATGCTTATTGTGCAAAAGAATACACACTTGTGAGCTCCATGTAGCTCAAAAATTTGTACATACAGTCACGAAGAGAAGGTAGTGCAATAAAGGCAATCTTAACTACTTTCTCTCTCTACATCTCAAGTGGGCAATCTTTTCCTTCCCATGGGCTATTGTGAAACTTAGTTCAAGCTGTACACACTGAACAGGAGTTGGGGGCAAGGCTGTTTATGCAGTATGCTCAGGATTGGGGGGGGGGGGGAATGGAAAGGGAAAGCCCAGATTCTGGATCCATCTCCTATCCTTGAATTAATTCCCTCATTTCTGCTCTTTTTACCCAAATTCACTCTTTCAGCACTCGAGGGTAGGACCTGAACCCCACAAACCTGAACCAGGAATTGGGAAGAAAACAAACAAAAACAGCTATGGGTCAGATTTCACCCAGGGGTCAGAAGTTCCTTACCTTGGCTCTGCCTAAATGTAGCACAGATATCTTTAATGACTAAGACAGTACATTGTTGCATTGTTTTCACAAGAGATGTCAGAAATTCAAGAATGTACAATACAAAAAAAAGTCTTCCCACTAACTGGAGTTCAGGTAAAAATGTATGTAGCACTTGTTCATATATTGGGACTTGAGTCTTCAGGAGTTTACTACCCTATAATGCACTCCAAATATCCGTTTCAGTTTTATTGCTCAAATATGATCAGCAGCCATCTTTTATTACTTATTCATGATGATAATGATTTATTACTTATTAGCAATAATGAGTCTCAGTCTGTAGAATGCTCAGTAGAATATACATTCCAACCATCTTCAGCTGCTTATTTAATCACATTCCTTTGCCTGCAAAACCAACTCAATAAAGCACACTATACACAACTGTTGTTCTGTGAAACTGTTTCTTGATTCCACAAACTGCTCTCTTTACACAGTGCTACCGGTTGCATCAGGAGTTATATAGGGTTTGGTACTATACGGCATAGTTGACTAATCAGAGTTACTTTGGAACAAAAGTGACAGTTGAGGCTGGAAGTGAAAACCACGTTAAAAGAAGCTATGTTCCGATTGGTCAACAACAGACATGGTTCTGTCCTGATTGGATGAACCATGCTGAATTTCCTTCTCATGTCGTCAGTGAACCATCATGTCCCACAAGTTACAAAATGGGGTGGGGATGATCCCAACCCTCACACGCACTGTAGGTCACGTCCCAGGGGTGCACACTGCTTGCATGCACATGTGTGCATGTGCGCCAGTCTGTGGGCTTGGGATCAGCGCCAATAACACTGGCATATTGCCACTTATAAAAGTTACCTTTATTAAACTGGATTGTAAGAGGCTCTGTGTAAAAAAACAGAGCAGGAGAGTGACCGTGTCTTCAGTTTGCTACACTAACTACTTATATCAAATTGTAAATCACCACTGGTCTTTGAAAGAGTATATTTACCTGACAGGGTTTTCTGAAATAGTCCCTCCTCCCCCTCCAAAAAACAAAACCAAAACTCATTTTATCCTTGTTTGTGATCACATGAGGTGGGACCTGTCTCCAAAAATCTGTGACTGAGAAGTGCTGTGTACGCCTAGTAGCTTTATATAAATGATTAGCAGTTCAGTGTCCATGGGAGCTGCTTTGAGTCACAGGGGAGTTGCAATGTAGAATAGCTGTTTCATAGCGGTGTGCCTTAAGTATTCTAAAAAGTGGTGACTCTTCAGCAGTTGTTTCCCAAGGTAACTGAAATGATATTATTTTTACAAAGTTAGCTACACCTTTAAGCTCTTAGCAGCATTCTAGTCATTATGACTGCCTGCATACAGCCAAACGTTGGAAACCATCCACATTAACATTGACTGATTGTTCTCCTCAACGTGCGTTCTATAGATGGAGCGTTTAGTATGGATACTGCATTCTGATTAACACGAAAACTAGAGAGAAAAGAAGAGTCCTGTTACCTTCAAGAATGCTTCCTTTTGTTCAAGGTGCTTGCTTATCATCGGGGTCACATGATCTGTTTCAGAATTGGGCCCCAATTTGTCAGCTCCACCACACCAATCCTCCTCCCGCTTATATTCTTGCTCCAAGCTCTCCAGCACACTGCACACCTGTCAACCAAGACAAGAGAGAAACACCTCAAACATTTCTGTTGAAGGAGATAACCAAGTACTCCAAGTCTGAAAAACGAAGTCAGGAACTTGCGACTTACGATTCCTCAAGTGGAAAAGTTAAACAGGGAAAAATATTATCAGCCTCCCATTGTGTGTTGAGGCTTAACTCCAATATAGCATTTTAAGCATGATACAGGTGTTAAATGCTTATGTTCATTGAAATCATGATGGCAGCAATTAGAAATTGCTTGCTCACATGAGAAAGTGCATGTATGTAACTGTGCTCTCCGAGGGGCCCAACAAAAACCACCCTTTTAAATTAAGGACTAAGTTGAAACTGAGAATAGGTAGAAGGATATTATTTTAATCTCAAACAAGGGGATAAGACAGGGGTTAAAGCAGCTCTAAGTAGAAATACATTTCAAGCTATTTTCCTTTGAATTAAGGTTGCACTATAATGTTGTGTTTCCTCCCTAACATTGTATAAATATGAAAAAACAGACGTTTCCACACTGGAGATTGGGAACCTGCATGGGCTCACACCATACATCGATGGTCATGATCCCAAATAATGTTCAATGTACCTTGCACATCGTTATCCTGAGACCCCCAAATTGAAACTATGTTTAAACCTTTAAATGAGGTAACAAAAAGAATGGGAACTTGCTTCTGCTTGAAAATGAAAGGGGCTGGTTTAATTTAGAAACTACTTTAAAAAACGTTAACGGTTAAATCATATGTACCATACATCTACAATTACCTTTTGAGTTAAGGTAGTTATTTTAGAAATCAAGAAAGCTTGTGTTCCTGTACCTGTTCTGATGTTTTATAGAAGGCAACAGAGGCATTCACAAGTTTGAGACGGTCTTCCATCTTGAGCATCAGCTGTTGCCAATGAGAAGCAACCTTCTCAGCACAGTCTCTGATCATATCCATGTCGTAGTGATTAGCTTGCAGCATTACCTCGGCTTTCTGCTGCACCTGCAGTGCACTTTGATGTGTTTTCTGATTAACGTCCAAATAAAGAGAGAGATTAAGTTAGATGTTTGAAGTCTGATTAAATCTTTCTATTTCACATTCTTATTTGCAGTGGAATTACAAATTTTACACAGAGGCACAAACCATAAACTGAAAATAGAGGCTAATCACTAAAAGCTCCCCTCCCCCCACCTAACCCCAAGTAAACATGTATCCAAATCTAAGACATGTATCTTTCTATCCATTGTAATTATCAGTTTATAAAAAGGCTGGTTGAAAGGGACAACCACCTTTTGGGGAACAATTCAGTTCTATCATTATAGAATTGGAGGTGACTTCCAGGGTCTAGTCCAACCTCCTGCTTGGATGCAGGATGACTACAGCTACAGTATCCCCAACAGATGGCTGTCCAGCTGTGATACAACTTCACTGTAAAGAAAATCACGGATTTGAAATTTTTTGAGTTTAATAAGCAGTCGCGAGTTGGCAGGAAGAAGTGGGCACTCGTCTGCTGTGGCCTCTGCAAAGATGTTCCATGGGGCTGCAAACCCCAATTCTCTTCCACCCACAAAGCACTAGTGAGCCCAAGCTGGGGTCCTGTAGCAGGGGAGAGGCAGGGAAAGATGTCCCATTTCACCCCCAGACCAGGGGATTTCCCTTCTCTGGCTATAGTGCTCCCAGTTTCTTGCAGAAGCTGCTTCAGTAACTCTCAGTCTAAAGTGTACAGCTCCTGGAGCAAGTAGATCTCCCCCTGCCCCCTTAGAGATGAATCCCTACCCCTCTGCGCCCAAGTGTCTCCCTGTATTAGTGTTTAAAGACCAATAGCACCAACTCCTCTGAGTTGCAAAGCTAGAACTTCAGGGCTTGGTAGATTGTCCTATACATGGAGGAGGAACCCCGCACATGGTTTGGAAAAGACCCACATAGGTAGGCCCACTTCCTCTTGAGCACATCCGAGTAGCTTCCCCACTGCTGTACAAGACACACAGAACTGAATGCCTATGGGCACAGACAATACCCTACCTATGAGCCTGGGAGTGCAGCCATGAAATTCATTGAAAATCTCAAAAATTAAATGTGGACAAATCCAAAAATAGGTTTTTTTGGCAAAACTTCATTTCGTTACAGAAGTTCAATCAGCTCTAGACTACAAACATCAGCAGCACCAGCATAGTACTGCAGGACACAAGCCACACAATACATAATAATCAGATTATAATTATGGCTTCCAGCCTTGGTTTCTCTGAGATTAGGGGGAATATGATTAATTTTGACAGCCAGAAATTGAAAGTTTTTTCCCCCTCTTCATCTCTAAGCATTTGCATGCCTTTACATGTTTAGTTGGTGTAAAAAAAGTATCAAAAACAACTATCTATGGTGAGGTTATTAGAATTCTGGGTAATGAAAGCACTTGAATGAGGATTTTAATGGATATTTCTTTGGTCTGTAAGAAACCTAGTTTAAGTATTCCCAAGTCTAACACAATCCCCAAATACTCAAAAGTAACATTCCTAATCATTTATCCCTACTAGGACAAATGCCTACAGCTCATGAGTGTTATACAGAAGAGTTACCAAAGCTCTCACGAGTGAGGACACATACACTGCAAACTGCAAACAGAGAGGGGAAACAAAAAACTCCACAGAATGGCAGCAAAGCACAAGGTAGTTACTGTAAAATGGAGTACTTCTGAAAACAAAAAGCTGTCCAACCAGAGAGAGATGATTTTACACTAAAGTAGTTACCAGCACATTATATCTTCTAAAACTGTATTAATTACTACATTATTTTCAGACTTCTCTATCTCCTGTATTTTACATTAACTTAGTAAATTACACTAAGGATTAATGTAACCAGATAGGATTAACATTAAAATACATTTTAATGCAGTAAGTACTAGGGATGGGTGAACGCGATTCGGAGTTCAGACCGAACTCAACCAGTTCCGTTGACCGAACTTCCGAACCGAACTCGATTTTTGAACTGAACCGAACTTCCGAACTCGGCTCTGTTTGCCCATCCCTAAAAGATAATATTCCGTTTAGTTCAATGGGATTTTAATTTCTGAACTCAAATAGTTCGGAGTTCAGACCGAACTCAAATAGTTCGGAGTTCAGACCGAACTCGAATAGTTCGGAGTTCAGACCAAACTGAACTTCCAAACCCAATTTCCGAACTGAACCGAATTTCCGAACTGAACCGAATTTCCGAACTCAGTTCTGTTTGCCCATCCCTAGTAGGTACAGATGTCTTCCAAAACCCAAGGTGAAGCAAAACAGACTGCTTAACAAATATATTACCCAAAAGTAACAAAACTTTATTATAAGTAGACTTATTCCAATTGCTTTGACACTACTGTGAAAATTCAATTTGATGACCAATTCAACTTGTATTATATTGTGTTACCTTGGCTTTGAGAACTGAAGAAAAACCTCAACTTCTTTTAGTAAAATCTTAGCAATTGTCTTTTATTGGATAGTTTTTGTCAGCCAATTTGTAGATACTTGTTCCAGGACTCAGACACTACCACGAACCTTCATTATGATCAGAAAGCCTAGTCAATATTCCCTGAATGGCCTAATCTTTACGGTGGGAATTTGGAGTTGGATTAATCTGTAACAACTCGTAGTTGGCAGCTATGGATTAATTCGTACAGAATCGCAACTTTGGGCAACATGCCCGTTGCGGTTCATTGTAAAATCTATAAATAAAAAAAACGTATATAACATATAAATATATATAACTGTGTATCTGCAAAATGGCCACCAGATAATTCTGTGCATGCACACCCTTTTTCAAAATGGCGGCGGCAGCCTCACTGCCATTTTGGAAAAGGGCAGCCAGTCTTCACATGCACTGTGGCCATTTTGCATAAGCGCAGACCAACTGCCCTTTCCCAAAATGGCAGTAACGCCATCGTTTTGGAAAAGGGTCTTTGCACACGCATAATGGTTTTTTAATTTATATATGGAGACTGCATAATTATGTGGAACAGGATGCTTCATAATAATTGGTATTAGCTGCACCACAGAAGTCCTGTTTATTAGGATGTAGCAAATAGGGTTTTTTTCTTCACCTCTATTGCATGCTGGAATTGCTCATGTTCTCGCTGCAACTGCTCAGCCTCCTGCAATGAGCTAGCCGTGATTAGCCCAGCATTCAACATGGATTCTCCATTTCGGATCCAACCCAGCACCTGAAAGAAGAACACAGGATAGCACAATTTAGGATACTAATATGCATCAGCAAATCAAGAATGGTTACACAAATGTGCCATTTGTCACCACCATGAATAAACAGCAGGACTTGCTTCAAAAAGATGTCCTTGTCAGTCCCTTGAAAACACTATTTTCACAAAAAATTGGAAGAGTGATTCTAAACGGACAAAGCATCACTTCAGTTTACTGGGACCAAGAATTCTAAGTGTGCATACTAGGGGTGGGACTCCAGGGGGAATTTTGGTTTCAGATTTTTTTTGGTTTCGGTTCTTTATGAATTCCAGATCTTGTTCCAGTTTCAGATTTTTTCTGCCATGGAAGTAAACCGGAACAAGCTGTGATGAAAAAACAACAACCTGAAACCAGTGCAATGCAAAAAAAAATTAATGAAACAAAATCAATATAAAAGAAGCGAAATGCCTGAATCGAAAAAATCTAAATTTCAGTTTAATCCAAAATGGCCATTTTGGGGCTATTTTGGTTCTATCTGAAACAGATATTCCAATCCCTAGTGTACACTTTTTAATAAGAGTATGTGTTTGCTGATAATAGGGGTAAATAAGAAAAAATAGTGACGCATTAGTGTTTTTTTCCAAGTTTTTCTTCCAATTAACTCACACTTGCACTGTTCTTTCATTATTCACTACATCAGCAGCTAAACAAGAAATCAGCAAGATGCAAGGCTTTAAGGGACTCATTATTGGGGGGTGGGGGTGGGTTACCAGTAACTTTCAGAAAGAAGCCGACACTAATTCATACTGGAAACTCCATGGGGCAAGTTGTCTGAGTTATCCTATGCACCAACGAAAAATTATGAAGTCCCCCCCAAAATCCCCTAATATTTCAAGTCACTTGGATGTAATGACTTGTCCAATTCAGCTGCCACGTCCCAAGATAAGATATTTTTGAACAAAAACAGCATTGAATTGAAATTAAACTGGATTTAAACCTTTCACCTTCCCTCAGTTAATAATATTTATTTTTATATAGCAACCCTCTGCCATGGCACTCGGAGCAATTTATATATAACTAACACAACTTTTGAATCCTCACAAGAACCCTGTGAGGTAGGTTAGGCTGAGATAATGATGTGACTGGCCCAAGGTCACCCAGCGAGTTTCTGGCTAAGGCAAGACTAGAACCAGGGTTCCCCCTACCTCCCGGTCGAAGTACTACGCACTTAGCAGCACAATGACTCTCTAATGGTAAGGAAAGTCTTGCTACCTGCTAATATCTTTTTCTGCCTCCACTAGGCATAGTCCCCCTGAATAATGTCCACTCTCCTGGTCTTACTAGCTTTCATTACCCCCAACCTGCCTTGTATTTGAATATTTTTTCACCCTGCTCTCGAAACCTAGAACAATTCTTTTTGGAACAGCAGGCAGCCGCTCTACAAGTCTCACCTCAAACCTTGCTTTTTTCACTTCCTTCTACACTCAAATCTGCTTCTTCCTCCCTAACACTACTAAACATCTCAATAGAAGTTGCATAGTAATAGTCAGCGTTACACTTCCTTTAGTTCTTTCTGTGTTTGTTCATTTTCTCTGTCATTTTGGTTTATGACCCCCACCTACACTAGACATTTTGCCAGAGCCTTCTAACATTTGGCAACTCCATTTTTGATCAACTTTGCGCTCTAAGCAGGGTTTGACAACTGGTGAAATACGCTGGAATAACCATATTTTCACTAACCCTCCCACCATGCCTTCTTCTAGTAGAACTGCACCTGGAAAACTGTGTCAAACACAGAGTAGATAAAGACCGTCAAAAACATACCCTTTAAAAGAACCCATGCCCCAAAGAGAAAAAAGTCTGACATGCCATACCAAGATATTGAAATATACACATCAGTAACCAAGGTATTTCTAGTCCAGCCTCTAGTTTGGTTAAACCAGAGGGACAAATAAAATGGTCTAGTTAAAAATAAAGTATAGTCTTTGTTATAGAGAGAATGTCTCTCCAAAATACAAATGTGTTCAGCTCAACAGCAGCAAATATTTTGCAATAGCAAAACCCAGGAAAACAATGTGCTCAATGCACAGGGAACAAAATTCAAAAAAACTTGGTCTGAAAGTAGGTTTGCTTAGTCATGTTATCTCAGAGTGCAGTTACTGAGCTTTGAGGCTTTCTCCCGTTCAGAGAAAATAGCAAGCAGTCCTGATTTCTGGTTTAAACGTTAGATGTGCATTCGTACGAAGGTCATTGGAGTCGGAAGAAGTAGAAGTTTATTACTCCCAAAGCCCTTCCAGAGAACTTTATGGTAAAATTCTAGAGACCACAGTAAAACAGACTATAACTTTGTTCATGGGTTCAAATTGTGTTCAGCATCAAGAATGAAGCAGCATGTTTATAATATTTTAACAATTAGGGCTAAATATACAAATAGATGTTCAAATTATATGCATATGGCGTACGTAGGCACTTGTAGGCTCAAGCAAGCTATTCTATGTAAAAAAGTTATGTACATGTATTTCAATATTCACCTTTAAAAAAACAACTGATATCAAGGATTAGTGTTAAATGTAAAAGCCTAGTTGGAATGATATAGGTACTATAAGCCACACCCCTACTGTGGTAGGAGATGCAAGGCATAGGATAAGGTAATTGTCACCATAAAGATATACAAATCAACATCCTTTAGTGAGGTGCACATTTCCAGACTAATTTTCTGATCATTCATATATAATTCAAGGGTTAAAGAATATCAGTTACACACATTGTATACAGTTCCCATCAGTGAGAATAAAAACTTACATGATTCAGTAAAACAGGCTTGCAGAAAACAGATATACTTGTTGATATCGAGCCTTATTTATAGGCCTAGTTTAGCTCATTTTCAAGTAAATGAAAAGGCCACCTTACCTCCAACTATGGGTTGGTTCTTTTCATGTCACAATTAAATCAAACCTCAGTATAATAAACCCTACTTATAGTGAACCCGTTTACAACAATCCCAATTTCAAAAACCATTTCTATCAACTGCATATTGCCAAACAATTAACTTCCTTGAGAGGAGTGACTTTTTGTCTAGTCACACATGGGCTCCTTACAGTGTATACAGTCTGGTCATGATGAATTTAAAGGGCTTTTTTCAAAAATACTTTCTTCTTAAACTCTAAAAATCACTTCTTCAGCCAATATTACTAATTATTCAGAATCACACAGGGTTTACAGTAGAAACCACACATCAGTACCTGTCAAATCCAATTTTTACGTCTATCGTCTCTAACCTACAACTTCCTAACAGTCCAGCTCACAGATCATCATACTGCAGTGAGAATTTAGTAAGTCATTAAGATAATAATGGCAGCATGCCACTGATACGGTCTCATGAATTTCATTTCAAAACACTTTAGAAAATGAGGGGTAGTAGAACTGATAATACTAATTTAGTCCAACATTTCATAAGGAAATAGGATCCTTTTTTCAGCTGGTGACCGAACCTCTGCATTCACAAACCTACCTGCCCTGGGCCAACATCTGGCAGTGCATAAACACACATGCTGGCGGTCCCGGACAAAAGCAGGCCGCTGTCATTTCTGTTTTTACCAATTGTGCTTGCTTACAACTTAAGCTCCATGCACCTACAATTTGCCATTGTCTTTCAGCCCCAAACCTCTTCCTCTGCAGGTTGGGGGCAACACTGAAGATGGAAATATCAAGCTCCTCCCCACTCCAATATTATGGACTTGATCCCCGTCTCTACTGTAGCTGCAATTTCTCTTTCATTTATAACTCCGCGCTCAGGCAGCAACTCAAGTGCAGCTGCTTACTACACAGGTGATTACAGGCAGACAAATATTTGTTCTAGTATATCATGCATTGGAGTACTGTACTGTATTGGAAAGTGTGTTGGCTATCTGTGGGCTGTGGCTCCTGACTGAGAATTGGTTGCCATCTCCTTTCCCCACTGGTACAGGGCTCATAAGGGGATCAAGTTACCTACAGCTCATAAAAGCTATGAAGCTGTGCTGTCAGAACCACCCATGTCTCAGCCTTTTCCCCCATATATGCCCCCAGCATCACCTGAAAACTCCCTCACCATACAAAAACTGTTCCCCACATCTGGCTGCCCACTTGCCTTTTCCATTGATACATCTCACCCATTTCTCAGTCTTGTCCCCCATAAACACTCCACTAGAATTTGGGTACCCTGTCTCCATGCACACACTTCTCCCCACTGCCTGGCTGCCCCCAGTTTTGTCGCCCTGTACATATCCATCAACCTTGTATCCCCCATATACAGTCTCCCAGTACTTCGCTGTCCCATTCTCCCCAACCCAAATGAAAGCATATAGGGAAAGCATGGGGCACCCTGACCTCCTGCCATCCCCAGCTTCAGTGTCGTTCCCAACCTACAGAGGAAGAGATTGCGGCTGAAAGACCAAGGCAAAGTGTGGATGCATAGAGCCCAAGTTGTAAGTGAGCAGAATGTGAGACTGTACAACATATTTATGCTTACCTGGTGTGCAAGTTAAGGTGGGAGCCTTAACTTAAAATTTCCATGCTTTTTGGAGCACAAGTGAATTTGTAATATTCTGTACTAATTTGTAATATTTGTACTAAGTTCATTTGTAATGAACTTAGTACAAATGTACATCTAAAGTTTAAAACAGAAATCAAAATTTGTAATATTCTGTTATACTTGGTTTCTAAGGTGTAACAAACAATGCACACACTTAGCAATTTATACACTTGGGCAAATATCAGATTTCTCATTATTTTAATAGGATATCCTTCTTTTTTTAGGCTCAGCTCATGATATTTGAACATACAGGACTGGCAACCTAAAGGATGTGTACTTAAATACAGCATATGGTATGCATTTGGCCTATACCTGCTTAACTTCAGCCTGCAGGTGGCGTAGTTGCACACATTGTTCTAAGTGCTTCCTATGCTGTTCTGCTGCTAAATCCAGCTCCTGCTGTTTCTCATGAAGAAATTCCAGCAAATCTTGAACACGAGTGGCCATGTCCACATCTCTGTCACAAAGCAGTTCAACACCTGGAATCATAAGCATTAGTTTAAAGCACAACTCACTAACATCTGGTAGACCTACATTTACAGGTTACTATCTACTAAAAGGTTTTAACTACTTTTTAAAAAAATACAGCATAATACTGTAGAACACTTGAATAAAGGATCACCATTTTATGAACATTCTCATAGTTCTTTGAATATCCTTACAGCCACAATGACAGGCCCTGGCCAAGGGTTATATTGTGCATATGCTGAAATGAAATAAAGTAGAGGAACATAAAATTGGATGTCACCTTGCTTTTGCTACTTAGCAATCAGTGGTAATTAGAAACACCTTTATGGATAAAGGAATATTCCTTCCAGCAAGCCATAAGAATCTAAACACATCTAATACTGCATTCACACCTGATGGCGGCACGGCAGCAGTGCTCCCATGAAGCAAAGATACAGCGGGGAAAAGGAGTCGGAAGACAGAAGTACCCCCAGTGCAAACGGGGTTCTGCCGTGACTTCACTCGCGGATGACAGGGCTCAAAATCCAGTCCTGTCATTCATAAGTGAAGTTGCCGCAGAACTCCGTTAACACCAGGGGTACTTCTGGCTTCTAGCTCCTCCCTCCGCCATGGCTGTGCCTTGCAGGAGTAGCCGCGCAGCACCACCGTCCGATGTGAACGTTGTAATAGATAGCATGGGGAAAGCACATAAGGATGCTATCATAGGTCATACCAATGACCGGTACCAAAAGTCTGAGGCAGTGCACAAGAACAAGACAATTATGCAGTGACCCAGCTCCCCCCTCATCAACTTCTTGAATTTGGAGGTTTAGGGACACACTAAGCATAGCATGCTTGACAACCTTGGTCAATTAACAGCCACTGAAGGATGCGTCCTCCATGAACTTATTGAATCCTTTTTTGACCCCAGTTATACTACAGACTTTCATCACATCTTGTACCAGTGAGTTCCACAGGTCAGTCATGCATTTTGGAGGAAATTACTGATTTTCTTTGCCTTAACTTACTGCCTACAATTGTGTCAGGTCCTCCTATTTCTTGAATTAGGAAAAGTAGTTTAGACTAGATCTTTTATTGAATCAACTTCTGTTGTTGAGAACATGCAAACTTTTTGCCACATGGGACCCTTTCTCAAGCAAATCAGAATAATATAAATGGGGGTGGGGAACCTCAGGCCCAGCACCAAATACAGCATATGGTATGGTAATTAAAGTCAGGAATGGTGTGGAGAAAATGAGTAGGGAACAGCTACTTATCCTTTTAACTGGAAAGCTGTTTTCTACTACCCCCAGTCCAAATGTTTGTTTCAGCTTAGAGTGTTAACAAATGAGACGATGGCCCACACCATGTGGGTTTCCGCCTTCCTGTTTATTAGGTACAGCCCACAACTAATTTTTATGTGGCCCCTTTCCAGTTCCTGGATCTGGCACTTGAATCCAGTTCCTAATGTCAAGCACTGAGAAACTGAGCTCAGGGTAAGAGCAGAAGTGAGGGCACACACACAATGATAGGGGACAGATCCATGGCATAGATCCATGCTCTGGACACTCTTCTTCCTGAGCGCCCCCCTTAAGCACACTTACCCCCAACTTCTACGCAGCCCACAGAGCTTGCAATAATTTTCCAAGTGGCCCCTGGGAGGGAAGAGGCTCCACACCCCTGATATAGACTGAGAAAATGCAGTACAAGTGTATTTGAGGAGGTAGTAAATAACTTGGGAAAGGGTTGAAGATGGAAAAAAGAACGCAGACGACAGACATTTAAAAATGAAACTATAAAAATCATTGGTGCAAGAGACCAGGAAACAGTAGGTAATAGTAAACACAGATAAGAGGACTAAGGGCATTTTCAAACAAGACAATAGCCCGATGGAGACTGTGTTCGGTCCATGCAGCCCACACTCACATTTTTGCATGTCCAGCCTAGTAAACGGGCAGCCCCCTGCATGTGTTTCATGCACTTGCAGGTATCCCCCACTGGGAGTGCCAGTGAGCGCAAGAGTGGAGAGAGGGGTAGGAAGTGGTCGTTTCTCGGACACTAGAATTTTCACCTGCGACTGTATGGTGCTGGCATCCTGTATGAATGGAGGTGCTGCACGCTAACTAACTGACAGGATGCAGACACCTGGTCACACATAAGCCCACATAGCGGGCTCCACATTCTCTGAGACCACGCCATGAGCAGGGGCTGTGTGTCGAGCGTGGGAAAATACCTAATAGATGGGCAGGCTATCGTCTCATTTGTTAACACCCTAAGCAGAAACAAACATTTCAGCTGGGGGTAGTAGAAAACAGTTTTCCAGTTAAAAAGGATAAATAGATGTTCCCTATTCAATTTCTTCACACCATTCCTGACTTTAATTGCCTCTAACAAAGCCATTTCCTCTGAAAACTGAAGAGCCTTACATTTATTAGCCTCTCCTTGCATGGAAATTCTTCCATGTACCCTTGATCATTTTTGCTGAGCTGCTTTGTACATTTTCCAGTTCTACTATACCCACTTTGAGAAGCAATTAGACTCGCACGTGGTATCCAAAACATGGTTACTCTGAAGTTTTATAGTGTTATGTTGCTGTTTGTTGTTCTTTGGTTTTTAAAAAAAATAAATCATTTTCTAACCCTTCCCTAGTAGTTCATAATATTTAAACAGCATGCAGCACATTGAGCCAATGTTTTCAGAGCACTATCCCCCATGGCTTCAAGATCTCCTTCTTGTACGGTCACAGCTAATTTAGAACCCAACACTGTGCACATATATTGAGATTTCCAGCATACGTTAAAATCTGCACTTCATTTCAGGACTATATCACTAAAAGAAGCTTTCCTCTTAAATATATATTGTGGAAAGATGGCACAATATATGTAAGAGGTAGGAAACATTTTTCTGTCTGGGAGTCAAGCTTGCAATTTAGAAGTGGCCAGTGGGCCACACCAAAATTTACAGGGAAATGTTGACTTACATCACCTCAGTTTCTCATACTTCATATTTGTGCTTAATCCCTCCAGAGCCCAAGTTATTTCTGTGCCAACATAGAAGCATTATCTGTATCTGTAAGTGTCTGCATCCTGTCCATTAGGTTGCATGCAGCACCTTCATGCATACAGGACACCAGCACCATACGGTCGCAGGTGAAAATTCTAGAGTGTCTGAGAAACGACCACTTCCTACCTCTGAGGGGATTTGTAATTGTCAAACATGGGTGACAGGCTGCACCGTGTGGACTGCAGAAAGGTGTGGGGTGGCAAAGAGATGAGGGAGAAGATGTGTCGAGAGACAGAATGCATGGTTGGGTAGGTGCTCAGGGCTGGGAGTTGTGGGTAATCATGGATCTGGCCCACAGATCCAGCTGCTAACCTTGCATCAAAGTCCTCATCTTTGCTGCTGAAGGAGCTTGCTCAGGTGGTAGAGGCTGTATCCAGGGGCCAGATCCAAGAATTGGAAAGGGGTAAAATAAAAATCAGATGGATGTCAGATCTGGCCCACCAGATACAGCCACCAAGGTAGCTGAATAAGGCCTATGGAAACAACTTTTGGTGACCTTCAAGCCACAGAGTTGGATCCAAATACTTTCCTCACAGGAGAATCTTATAAATCTCATTATGCCACCTATAAAGGAGGTTCTAACTCTAGAACTTTCTGTGGCTCTCCTTTATTTATTGGCTGTGTCTTGTATCACATTTTCTGGCCACAGGCAAACAAAACACAGAAAAAATATTTGCACTTAAGTTGTCAACAGAAAGTTTGCATTTGAGGCCTTCCAAAATATCTCAAAGGGCAAAATCACACTGAAATAATGTAACAACAGTGGCAAAGAGATACAATGAAGAACTGAATTCTTTTCAGTTACAGCAAAGGTTGACAAAGAGGTGTCTCAATGTTTTCCCCAATGCGTGTGGAACTGGAAGTTCTTTTTCCATGAGGGAAAAAAAAATTAATAAAATTCCAAGAGGGATTTGGTATCAATGTGGAGAAAGAATGCAGACTTAGAAGTCACCGATGCTAGCAACAAATCTGAGAGGTGATATGGAAGCTCAAGATTCATGACTGATGTCTATCTCCAGTTATTTGTGTCAGTCTTTCAAAGATACAATTAAATCTACCTAATGCAAAGTCTCTTACAACCTCTGCTAATGCATCTGATGTCATCACTGCTACAAACAGGTTACTAGACTAGATAGACCAAGCATCCAGATTCATAGGCCTTTTATTAGCATTAGCCAACTATTTGTCAACACATTCTTATGAAGTAGACTAAATGAAAGTACATTTACCTGTAAAATGGGGAGAAAGATTCAGTATTCACCTATACTGTTAAAACCCATATACACTTCAATATTGAGAGTTTTGGCTCTTGACCTTATGCCCAAATAAGATCATGCTAGTTTTGATTCAACAGAATGTTTTAATTAATTTTTTGGGGGTTCATCATGTGTGAAATTTGTTTACTCTTATAAGTCTTATTTTTGTCTAGGTGCTTTCCTAAGCAGACACTCAAAATGATTTCATCCACATTCTACAGTGTAACAACTGAAAAATGCTTCAGTTGAAAAAACTCAAATATATGTTTATAGAGATAGCTGCTGAAAAGTTCACTTAGTAACTTCCAATGCTATTATTAAAAAATCTTCATTATACCTTTCATCATTTTTGTGGTGTAAGCTAAAGTTACTATTGTAAATGGAGTGATAAACTAATTTGTTTTAATGTTGAGATCTCTTTCCAATGTCAAAAACTAACTGGTATTTCCAATTTGCTTTAGGTGGTAGCCAAAGAGTCTTGATGATACTTCTGAACACTTCAGAAAAGCCAGCCTAGCTAATCCCTATAAATGCATTAACCTGGATCAGGTGTAGAAACTATCTTACCAGAAGCCTGCACTTCATTGACATACTGGAGAAGATCTTGTCCTTGGTGGATGACATCGAAGGTCAGGTTATTCATGGTCAGGGCTTTGTCTGCATGGTGCTGGAGCCTCTGCTCAGCTATTGTGAGATCTTCAGTGTCAAAGTCATTCATCTGCTGGGAGAGCTCATCATTCCAAGATTCAAGATCTGATATTATCTAATGCAAGGAGAGAGGGAAAATATCAGCATATGACTGGATTACTAACAGCTAGCCCAGAGCCTTATCAAGGACAAAAGAACAGGAATTCAAAATTTCATATATGAACTTCTCATTTTAATCTGCTGCCTGCCCTCCAATTAACCAAGTTCTGGGCAACATTTACTCATTACAGGACACAAAGTGCAGTTTGCACTTCAGTAACAGTAAGTGCTGTTGCAGTTCAGTAACATTAAAGCAATTCCCAGGCGGTTTAGGATGCAATCCATTGTGCAGGACAGTAAAGAAACATTCTCTTGTCATGGGGAGACAAAGGTAGCCTCTCCTTATCACAGACTCTGCATGCTGATTTTATTGTTATTAAACTTATATGCTGCCCTTCCTAAATTGTCTCAGAGCAGCTTACAATTAATAAAAAAAACCCAACACATTTAAAAACACAAACCCAATTTCCTACCCCAAAACCCTACCCCTAACCCCCCTGCTCCGAAAACTTTCCTAACCCCTCCCCACAACCACATACGATCACCCAACCAACTTCAATCTCCATCTCCACCTGCTGAACAAAAATGTTTTACACTGTCTCTGGAAGATGCTCAGACTCAGGTTCACACAAACCTCTGGATGAAGCGAGAACTGAAGCCACTACCGAGAATGCCCACTTGTGTACCCCTATCCCATTGACAAGAGTAACAGATGGAATCCGCAGGAGGCACACCTGGCCAAACACCGGGGCCGCAGGAGGGCACAACAGGACAGGCGATCTAGCAGATACGTGGGACCCAGGCAGCCAGTGCAGACTCTGGAGCATTGGCTTAATGTGCTCCTGGCGACCCATCCCAAAAAGAAGCCAAGACCGCCAGGTCCTGCACTATTTGTTGCTTCCAAACAGTCATAAACGGAAGCCCCACTTAGAGCACACTGCAGCAGTCTAGCCTCAATGTGATGAAAGCGCAGACGACAGTGGCAAGGTCCGAATCGGAAAGAAAAGATGTTAGCCGCCTCACCAGATGGAACTGGTGAAAACCACTCCTGGCCACAGCCACAACCTAATTAATCTAATTCCTGGCAGAGATAGGCCAAATTAACCAGGTCCCTCACCACCAGGAACAGCTCGGACAGACAAGACCTTGCAGACACTATGATAGCAGAGATGAAAACCTTCTTCGTCACCATCACATTCACGGCACAGTCCTTCAAAAACAATCTATGTCGCAATGCTTGGCTTCAGTGCAAGTAGAGCGCCACCTCCACTTTGGCCATCGACCCATTTGAATAGGGGAAATTTGTCAAGATAGCATCATGTATAACTAACTTTCTGATACACAAACACTGTCCAGACAATAGAAATGGCATATTTGTACCCTGGTTTAGAGAAACAGCTTTGGTATAGCTTAGCACGCAGGCAAATTTCAGAGCTAGAGAGAGTCATGCAGTCAGTAAAATGCATCAGCTCACCCTTCAGCTATACTAGAATTATTATTACTATTATTATTATCAGCATTTATATAAATACCAGCGATGTACCTGGCGCTTTACAAAAAATAAGATAGACACGGTTCCTGCCCGAGAGCTTACAATCTAAAGACAGGGGGAGGGGAGACAGGGAAGGGGGAACAGAGGGAGAGACAAGGGATGCGACATTCATGAGGATGCAAGAACTCAGGTACACTTTCTTGGCTTGGTTACAGTAAATTGGGAGTTTACTGATAACAGGAGGGTGGGGATGATTAGGAGTTAGGAAGGGCAGAGAGGAAGAGGTGGGTTTTGAGGAGGGACGTGAAGGGTGGGGGAAAGGCAGACGAGGGCAGGGAGGGAGTTCCAGGCGTGCGGGGCAGCAAGAAGAGACAAAGGTGGTTGGGGGAGCAAGGGAGGCGTGGGAGGATGAAGGAGGAGATGGAAGAGGAGCAGGGTGCTCAAACAGGGGTTCGGAGGGAGATCAGGGCAGAGAGGTAGGGGGGAGTGAGGTTGTGAAGGGCTTTGTAAGTGAGGACAAGAAGCTTGTGCAGAATACAGTCAGGAAGACAGAACCAGTGGAGAGAGGAGAGGAGAGGCTTCACATGGTCAAAGGGACAGGCAAGGTGTATGATCCTGGCAGCAGAGTTTTGAACAGAGATGAGGGAAGGAAGGTGAGAGCGGGGAAGGCCAGTAGAGAGGCCAGTAGGAGAAGGTTACAGTAGTAGAGGTGCGAGATGACACGGGCGTGGGTGAGAGTTTTGGCAGAGGAGACAGACAGAAAAGGGCGGATCTTAGCAATGTTGTGGAGGGAGAAAGCAGCAGGATTTGGCAACAGAGTCAATGTAGGGTTTGAAGGTAAGGTGCGAGTAGAAAATGAAGTCCAAGCTACGGGCTTGGGGACAGGAAGAATGGAGGCCCCGTCAATGGCAATTGACAGGGAAGAGGGAGAGGAAGGATTGGGAGGAAAGATAAGGAGTTCAGTTTTCACCATCAGACTTATTTAGAAAAAAGTCACTAATTCTTCATCTTTGTGTGCAAAGTCTCATGTATAAACAAGGTAACTGCTTAGAATAAAAGTCTTGTAGCAGTATGGCAAGGGGCTTGTGGATATAGGCAACACATCATGTAAAACAGGTTAACAACCAAACCACACCACTCAGCTTTGACAAATTTGCCATATTATTATTATTATTATAAACATTTATATAGCGCCAGCCATGTGCCTGGCACTGTACAGAACATAGAAACAGACGTGGTCCCTGCCTGTGGCAAGGAAAAAGTGGGTCTTGAGGAGGGATTTGAAGGAGCGGAGGGAGGGGGCAAGGTGGATATGGGCAGGGAGGGAGTTCCAGGCATGGGGGCAGCGAAGAAGAAGGGCTGAAGGCAGTTAGGTGAGCAGGAGGAAACGAGGGAGAGTGAGGGAGGGGACTTCAAATGGTCAGGTTTAAAATTATTTAATTGTCCAGATCTGAGGAGTTGTTTTTTCAAGTGTAAAGGTTGTCCACCCCCACACCCAAAACCACCCAAAATATTTTAAGATCTAGTTTAAGTCTGTAACACCTAGGGTGTTTTTAGATAAGCACCTCCTCACCCACTATCCACCAATCATCCCACCCATCATGCATGTTGCCAGGCTGTATAGGGTGTTAATATGGCCCTGCAACACGCATGATGGGTGGGTGATTGATGGTTAATAGGTGGGGAGGCAATTGTCTAAAAACACTTCATTAAAAGAAATATTTTCACATTTCCTTGATACGAGAATATGACGACTTCTAGCACCTCATCCTCTTACAGAGAAGAACTGCACTGATTTGCAATAGCATCAGCCTAAGAGACTCCCTTATAGTAACTAGACTCTTTTTGCATGAAGCAATGTAGATCCCCATTCTTTAAACAGAAGATGCTTCAGGCTATTCCTGTTAGCCTTTGTGAAAGTGATCTGATCCAGCACAGGCAAGATGACAGCACAGTGAAGTGTAAAGAGATATGCTGCACTCTGGAACGCCCAAGCGAAGGGCCCTGAACTTGGGAGAGTAAGATGCTTGCAGGACATGTGCACACTGCTACAAGAACCTTTCTTCCCTTATCTCTGTTCAAAACTCTGCTGCCAGGATCATCCACCTAGCCCGTCGCTCTAACCACGTGAAACCTCTCCTCTCCTCTCCCCACCGGCTCCCTCTTCCTGAGCGTATTCTGCACAAGTTCCTCGTTTTCACCTACAAAGCCCTTCACAACCTCGCTCCCCCCTACCTCTCTGCCCTGATCTCCCTCCGAACCCCTACTCAAGCACTCCGCTCCTCCTCCATCCCCTCCCATGCCTCCCCTGCTCCGCCAACCGCCTTCGTCCCTTCTCCCTCACTACCCCGCACACCTGAAACTCCCTCCCTGCCCTCGTCCGCCTTGCCCCCACCCTCCACGCCTTCAAGTCCCTCCTCAAAACCCACCTCTTCCGATTCGCCCTTCCGAACTCCTGCTAAGCATCCCCACCCAGGATTATCCCCCACCTGTTATCTGCAAACTTCCAATTTAATGTAACCAAGCCAAGAACGTGTACCTGAGCTCTTGCATCCTCATAAATGTTGCATCCCTTGTCTCTCCCTCTGTTCCCCCTGCCCTGTCTCCCCTCCCCATCTTTAGATTGTAAGCTCTCGAGCAGGGACCATGTCTATCTTGTTCTTTGTAAGCGCCAGGTACGTCGCTGGCACTATATAAATAATAAATAATAATAATTCAAACCTATTTTCAAAATAAATAAGGCTCAGAGGAGTCTTCCAGACAATACATAAGCTGTTCACCAACTATGAAGAAGAGAACAAAAAGAGGCGACGCTCGCTTTCTGGTGGGGTCAGGTCCATGTGCATTTAGCAGTTGATAGCAAGATGGGGTTCAGAGCTTGCATACAATGTCAAGGGGAAGAGTGGGTTGAAACATCCATGCTCTGACACAGACTGAAACATTTACATAGCAGAGTTTGAATTTTATGGGAGTGGAGACCAATGTATAGCGAGAACCTATCTGGCTCAAGAACCAATTTTCTGTAATGATCTGCAAGCAGTTTGCACAGGTTTTACAATAAAGCTCTGTGCTTATTGTCTGAAGAACTTTAGACTATGTACCAAACTCTTTCCAAGAAAAAAATATAGCAATCCAGAAACACTGCTGACTTCTAATGCATTTGTAATTGAGAGCTTGGAACACAGAACAGGGAGAGCAGATGGGATAATACCACATACAAAGTGTATTGCACTTGCAACCCCCTCCTCACTATAAGCATTTGTCCGTACAGCATCCCTGTGAACGAAGGTAGTTACTGCTTGAAATCCTCCCACACCCCTTGTATTTTAAAGATGGTGAACCATGTCAGCAAGCTAGAGACTGCAAAAGGGGTTAGTGTCAGGACAGAGGGGAATGCATGAGCCCTGGGTTTCAGGTCCTATAACTGGACCGAATTAAAACCCACTTTTAGTACCGATCTTATCCAAAGTGAGAAAGCAAGAATTAACAGATACTGATGAAAGCATCACACTCACATCGATGGCGTCTCTCTCAAATATGCGCAGCTGTAGGAAGAGTTCCAGTTTGATTTTGCGTTCCTGAAAAAGCTCCTCCATCTGTGACTGGGCTTCATCCAGCTGCTGAAGGACTGTCTCGATGTGGTTGATGGAGCTGTTATGAGGCGTCTTGTTACTAGAAATGGCAGAATCTCTACGAATGGAGAAAGGAAGAGTAGCATATTACTATGAGAACAGGAATGGAAGCAGTTGTGAGGTAATGGTTTAAATACCTAAGTGACTTCCCAGTCAAAGTCTACTTGACTTAGTCTCATTAGCCATCAAGGCACTTTTGAAAAAGTTTGACCTAGTCACTTGCTAAGCACACACACTCAAGTTCTTTGACTGACATCACCTGCTCTAAGAGCACTTTACCAAACCAGATTGGTTTCATTGCTTAAGGCTCTTCAATTCTACTTCAGTAGTTGAGCCATGACACTAAATTTTCTTCCTTTCTGCTACTGTGACGCAAGTGTTGACTCCTAACATTTAAATCTAAGTTTTGTAGAAAGACCAAGATTTTAAACTGAAATTAAAAACATGTCTAGTTGAAAAGGAATTGACATGATTATTACACTGCTTGACTTCATCATCCAAGCTGAATCTAAATTTTACTGTGATTTATAGAAAACTACTTCACATGTGCATAAAGGACAATAATTTAAGTAGACAACCCAGATGAGGAAGCATGTATTTTGGCAAGGTACAACACAGGCTTCATTCCTTTGGAAAGTACCCAGGGAGCAATTTCAACTCCCTATTATAGCTAATGCCTTCATTTTGCATACCAACACGTAAATATCTGGTCAAATGATAAGGCGCAAAACCGCATCATGTGTCATTTCATAGAGAGCTGTGACTCCAAGCCAGCACTGAAGTCTGACTGGCAAGACAGCCATGCACATCTCATGAAATTCATTCACAATAGTATTTTTCCTGTGTTAAGTACACTTTAACAAGTCCAACTTCTTTTACATAAAGCATTTGGCAAAGTCGGCGTTGAATGGTACAGATAAGCTCACAGTAATGCTAATACTAACTCACCCACCACCTCAGAATTACTATAGACAGGACACTGGTTCATATATCTAGAGTAACCGATTTAAAGCGAAGTAGTGCTTTTAGGGAGGGAAAGGTTAATGGTATTAATGGAATTCATCTGAAGAGGTATTACCTTAGTTGCTGTATAAGATCCTCTCCTTCCTTGATGACATTTACTGTGACTTGCAGTGTGGTCTGCTGCTGTTGCCCAAAGCGTTTGATCAGATCTTGCACAGCCTCCACAGATTCTGCATAGACATCATCCAACAGCTCTTTCTGTAATTCTTCAAGCCATGCCCAAAGCTAAGAGGAAACGGAAGAGGAAGATTCATGTTAGATAGTCAGTGATGCTACTTCTTACTTGCATCCTTGTATGAAAGCAAACAGGATGGATAATCAGTAGACTTTATGATCACTTCCCCATGGAAAAGTCCCTTTCATATTCAAGTGCTCAGTAAAAGGTAATCTCTTGCTGAGAAAAATCAAACCTCTTCCATGAAAATAAAGTATCAGTTCCTTCTTTCCCGATACTACTATAATTGTATCTGAGTTACGAGTGCCTACTAAAGCTGACAGGTACTGGGAAGGAAATGCTATGTTAACACTCCCTGGGGGAAAAGGAAGGAAGACATCTGAAAAGTCGCTGTGAACTTAAAAGCGATACAAAACACAAAAGCAACACAGGATGTTGCAGTGGCCATTAAAGTTACCATTGCTGACTCTACGCATCTGTGAAAAGAATTCTCTACATGCCATATTCTCAGACCAACACACAATCTAGCTACTATCATTAAGAAATCTATTTAGTCCCAACTTTCCTGTTATTTAGTACCTGATGTACTGAAATGAATGTCTCTCTAGTAGTGGACTGAATTACCCCAACTTAGCGATCTGACAGCTCTGTAAGAGACCATTTGTACTAGTCTTAGCTGGCCACAATTCTTTGCAACAATTCATACAAAGATTTTAACTTGCAGCATCTAACTTCAGTAATGGATTACTTTGAGCATTTGATTACATTTCGTTAGTCGCAGCTTTGTTTCCATACTCCAACAGGATCTGGTTAGCTTTTAAGTGGCAGGTCTTTCAAAATTATCTTAAGACATTCATAACAAGAGCAGCTATTTAAAGTGGAGTGGTGTATTGTTAGTACAAAAATGCATGTATCTGGACCACCACACCTTAAAGCATTGAATTTTTAAATAACTTTCAGTTCATCATGGGATCAGATATACTTGCAAGGGGATGCCTATGAAATTACACTATATCTTCCATATCCAGAGCCTCCATTCTGAACATTACTTCGATCCCCCTTCTCCATATGGTTTACATTCCTCCCATATCTAGATGCATCTCAAATGCAGAAAAAGTATGCCTTTAGGGTGCTCAGTAGGGATGGGCGAACGTGGTTCGGAAGTTCGGAGTTCGACCCGAACTCTGCCTGTTCGGACGACTTAACTCAAATCCAAACACGAACTGACCGAACTGAACTAGATTCCGAACGTCAAAATGACTGAACAGTTTGGTCAATTCGGATTGCGTTTGGGTGAGTTCGTGTGGCAAAAACGTGTCACTGGAAGGCAAAACGTGACGGAGGGGGAGTCAGCTGAGGAGCAGACTTCCAGGCACCAGGGGTGGAGAGGCTTGGAGTAGCAGCCAGCCTGCCTAATCACCATCCCTGTTCACCTCAGACCACTGGCTTTGCAGTCTGCGATTGGCCACGGGCTAGGCTGCATGGAGCCAATGGGGCTTGCAGTGAGGTGGGCGCAGCAAGAAACAAAACTGATTGCCTCCCCGCTTCCCAACATCTTCTAGCTAGTCACTGTTCCTGAACAGCAGGCATTTCAGAAGGCTCCCTCTCTCCCAGCAGTTTTTGTTCCTTCCTATTCCTAATCCATTGCCATCCTCCTATTTCACCCATCCAACCCATTTACCTCCATATTATCATTTATTTAGATTATATTAGATAGATTTAGGTGTTATTTTTTGTTTTTACCCCTCCCTGTGTT
>QEPC01010227.1:4302093-4365054 GCA_003113815.1 Sphenodon punctatus
CCCCTGTTTTAAGTTTTGGATTTATTTAGAGTAGGATTATTATTAGATTGATTTTCATTTCAGTTTTGTACCCCTCCCTGTGTTCTTTGTGTTTCCCCCTGTGTAATATTGTATATAGAGATAGTTATTAGATAAATACTAGTTACTAGATAGATATACATAGTAGTTAGCTTAGTTATAGAGATAGAGATACAGCGTGTTTGTAGGACAAGGCCTTTGTAGTTAATTGTTAGGATATTCCATTTAGTTCAATAGGTTTTAGAATAGTTAATAGCAGTTAGATTTAGTGTAGAGATAGATGTATTAAAAAAAAAGAAACAGCCACTCCAGCCCCAGGACCCACCGTCATGGGTCTGGGGCCATCATTTCTCACACAGAAGCATGTAATTCCACCGCATCAAGAAACAGCCACTCCAGCCCCAGGACCCGCCGTCAGGGTTCTAGGGCCAAATTACTGGCAGGGAGGGCTGCGGCCAATACCTAGAAGCTGCCACTCTAGCTCCAGGACCCACCGTCATGAGTCTGGGGCCATCATTCCTCGCACAGAAGCGTGTCATTCCACCGCATCAAGAAACAGCCACTCCAGCCCCAGGACCCACCATCTAGGGGGTTCTGGGGCCTACATTACTGGCAGGGAGGGCTGTGGCCAATATCTAGAAGCTGTCACTCTAGCCCCAGGACCCAACGTCATGGGTCTGGGGCCATCATTCCTTGCACGGAGGCAATGTCATTCCACCGTATCAAGAAACAGCCACTCCAGCCCCTTTTTCGTTTAGCTTTAATATTGTCAAGGAAAAAAGAAAATTGGAGTTCCATCACTTACAGTCACCCAATTCTCTTAAAGGCCTGAACACAATTCTCCAACAAGCGTAACGTTGCTGGGAGTCAGACAGCAAAGCAGTTCAGTTTGCTAAAAACATACTGCCGATAGGATTCTGGACAATATGATGAACACCTATGCAAAACTATATTTAAATTTGGGGGGGAAGGAGAGATGCCGTGTTAAGGACTTCACCTGAAATTCTCAGATCAAGAATTCTGTCCATTAAAGCTAATCAAATAAGAGAACAATTTTAAGGAAAAGTTTTCATCCTCTTTTGTAGATTGCAAAAGTCATATGATGGCAAGGCTAGCTAGGAGGGAAGGAAGATTGCAGAACAGCCCAGGAAAGAAATCCAGCACACTCCTTGACAAAGTAATTGTGTATGATAGCAAGGATACAAATCCTGGTCCCCCGCCCCCCTCCCAAAACCAGAAAAGGGTAAAATGCAGCTTTTAACAACTTGTGACCATAGTTACTTATTACATTTACGAAAAACATATCCAGCAGTCAAAACTATCTTTTCAGCCAAGAACCAATACTAGAAACTAGGTAACTACTGAAAGAGAAGGGGGCACATTATCATCATCTTCTTCTTCAAAACTTCCCTATACTAAAATTTCCAGTCTCTTTTCACAAAGCTAAAATTCTTGGATTTCTGTCAGGCTCACACTTTTCCAAGATGAATTTTTCTTCTACATTTGAATGCAGTATACTCTCAGAAACCTCTAAGAACTCTCACAAACAACTCATTCATTTTCTCTGTAGATCATGAGATCATAATTTCCTGCATAGGAAGCCATACACCTCCACACACCCATACCCCAAATTCACAAATCAGAATATGAATTAAAATCTAGACTAGCTAAGTGAAGCTGTGCTAATATCTGTGTCACCTAAGCTTGTGTAACTGCTCACTGAAGCTTTCCCTTAGGCTTTTCTAGAACATTTGGTACCCTCCACCAGAACACATTTCCAGTTTAACCTTTTTAATCAAACTCTCCATGTGCTACACTTACTGCTACGTATGGCTGAGGTCCCATTCATCTTGCTCATTAGTTGTCTGGTTAGAAGGCACTGTTGAGCAATCATTCAGGTGCATTTTGTTTTTTTAATTTCTTAAATGAAACCGGCTCTGCACCATCTTTCTGCATCTCAGTGATCCTTTCAAACTAGTCCAAGTTTTCAACACACTGCCTTGAGCTCATTTCGTAGTAGGAACAGATTTCCAGGACAACAGCATGAAGTTTTTAGGTAAATTGTAAATTTCACCTCTTTATGGAATCAAGTCAAACTAACAGTAAGGTGACAACAATTGTCCTGTTGTACTCCACTGGTCATCCTCTTCAAGTTTGTTGCTGGCATATAAAACCAAACACATCTGCTCACCTGGAAATGTATCTTGTGGTGGTGTGAATGATTTTATACTTCTGGTACTGAAAACAATATTTTACAGGCATTGGGTTCCCAAAACTTCTGGTGTCATCAATCAGTAAAAATTGCACTTATCAATACAAGTTGTTACCACTACTGAGAAAAAACAAACCAACTTACAGAAGTACCAGTGTTCCAGTTCCAACCACACTACATCATCACAATGCAATTCACAGCTCCCTCTGGTAGAAGTTCCTTTTAGGGTTTTTTTTTAAACTTAGGATTTGCACTTGTCAATAAACATGTTAATGTCACAAGGGCGTTGCAAGACACTATAATATTAATGAAGAGTTTAAAAGCTCTCTACTTACACAAACTGATTTGTTTGGCTACTGTTTAGCAAACCGTGTGTTACAGTAACACAAATATATCTCAGTATACCAATATAAGTAGGATTCTATGCTAGAAGTGTGTCTAGTTTCAGAAAATAAAAGACCTTTACAGTCACCAATACAATCTCTTGACAAGGTCAGTTTACAATCCCCAATTGATGGCTTCAGATATTAAATTGGTATTTAATTCAAAAAGTCAATTACTACCTTAACTGCAGGACATGGACTTAGCCAAGGAGGCCCTAAATCTGAATCTACTCAGGTAAAGACATTTCTGTGCATATTTTTCTCCTCACAGCCACATTTGGAAGTCATTGGTATCTTCAGGACAAGGTTTGGGTTGTTTTGTTTTGTTGCCAGGAGGAGGGGTTTGTGGAGCTTTTTTTCTTCTTTTTTTAAGGTGGCTGATTATTACCCCATTTTGGCCTGCACACACTAGCGTATGTAATGGAGAAAAGACCCATGTGCAACACAGCAGAAACAGAGGGAAAGGGACTATCCATGTGCTAGTGAAGAGAAAGTTGCTTAACTGTTTTTAAATTAACAGATGGACCAGGATCCTTACATATGAAGTGCAAAATATGTATTCATAGTCCCCTGATTCTTCCTCATGCTTCCTGCTTTGATCTGTATTCCCAAACCTTACTAAGATGATTTGCTCTCTGTGCTTTGGCAGTATTATGCTAACACCTGGCTTGGATCTTAATCCTGTTTCCCTGATCATGGATGATGTGGGATTCATTTAATTGCACATTTATATAGCCAATGGTGAAAACGTTACGAGTGCATAGAAACATGCAAACATTTATTTTTCTAACCTGTTTCTGAATCAGAAGTGCATCACAGAGACAGAGGATAAGCCTCACTCAGGGAGACAGTGGACTCTGCCACTAATTCCTGCATAGAGACTTCAAACTAGCAACTGTTGCTGTAAACAAGCCTTCCTCTTAGTAACCTTGCTCAGTTGAAGATCTATGAGTCTCCCTCCCTCCACATCATCAATTGCCAACTACAGTTATAAGCAGAGACTCATGCCACCAATGGAGAAAACACCGTGAACAATGCGGATCCCTGGATATAAAGTACTCACAGAACAGAACAACAGTCTTAAAAAACACTGATTTCCCCGTTCTGCTATTTCTTTTAAGATTCTGGAATGTCAATACATTGAACATTTTACTGGGTGAAAAAAATACCCGGAGTTGCTATTTATAAACATGCAAACTACTGCACTATTTGTTGCTTACTGATAGATGCTGATAATTTATTCAAAGTTAGCTTCCGTGCTCTAATTTCAAGGCTTTTGCTAGGATCAGAATTGGTATCCAAAGTATAAACTTACATATGTTCCCTAATTTCTCTTCCACGTTTCAGTTTTATTTTCCAATAAATGGTATGATGCACTGGTTAATCACTGTTAGAGTGGTCACATACCTTTCAATTCACTGTTCTCAAACTTGATTGTTCTTATCAAAGAGTTTTAGAATATAAAGGACCCTAATCTAACCATAAAGAATAACTGTAATTCCTCAGATTCTATTGTGTTGTAAGGGTTAGTCAGTGCTAACTTTACTATTTGTCACTAACCTAAGCCATATCCTACTGTGCTGAATTTTTTTTATTTGTAAGTGGCTATTTGAGAGGTGAGGTATTTTTAAATTTTTTTTTCCATACCTCATACCATTACAAAGGAGAATCTGATTTTACAGCCCTTACAAACATGCCTTTAAAAAATGAAATCCAATACCTTCTCCCCTTTTATACACACCCAGAATATTCCTCTCTACATTAATGCAAAATGTCATGGACAAAAGCTGCAAGGGGACGTCTTACCAAGTTAAGGAGAAATGGAAAGGGGAGAGAACGAAGCATGAAGGGAGGGAGAAACATTAAAAGAAACAAGAAAGGTTTGAACCACATGGGGGAACTAAGGTGATGAAAATGTAGTACAAAAACTGAAATAAAAAGGTGAAACATGAAAAATTAAGGGAAAAAAAACAGGGAGAAGGGAAAGGAGGAAGATGAGAAAAAGGCAAGGGGTGGGATGGCAAGCAACAAAGAAAACAGAAAATCCATCTAATCCACCTAAAGCACTTGAACAGAGAAGGATTATGCAAAGTATGTATTGGGATTTACCAAGGAGGAGAGGAGCAAAGCTATTTTCATAACAATTAGGAATTCCCTATCTACCACAATTTTACTATGAGTCTCTGCTTGCTGAGTCTTACAAACAATGCTAAATACTGAAACCATGAAATTTTCTTCTGCGGGAATAAGTTTCTAGCCCTCATTTGTGGCAGAAAAACCTTGAAATCATGATGATTATATCAGAAGACCTGTAACAGTCCATTTTTCCATCTCAACTATAAATTCGATTTTGGGAGGAGGGGGTGGGGCACACAACATGACTTTTGAGAAACAGAAATAAAGTACTGTTCTATAATAGACATCAAGACAAAAGACTAGAATGGGACCACAAGTTTTTAAGTACACAGGTAAGGGGTTAGATCCTCTGCCTTCAAACCTGTCTGAGCAAAGGGATCACCAAGTACATGAGAGGTAGAGAACAGCTTCCATGGGGAAAATACAGGAACAATGTAGAATAATGATGCCCCTAAAGAAAGATGCTTATATTCTTTGCATGGTCAACCAGGACAAACATTAACTTCTCATTAGAGCAAGGATGACATTTTGGATTACTGCATTATTATTATTTGTTAATCTTCCATCTGTTCCATAGTGTCATCTCTGCATTCCACATCATGATCTAAGAATAAACAGAATGCCACTGAATTGACAGAGCAGTTTTCAGAGCAAGGGAAATGTGCAAGCTAAAAAAGGGTTTTCAGATTGTGAGACTTATGTTTCTTAAGAGATCAATCTGACCCTGAAAACAATCACCACTTTAGTCTTAGAAGGTCACCTTAATTTTAGCTTTCAATTTTATATTTTGTAATTAAAGAGCTTATATTGTCTGGATACACAGAACACATCCAAAATTCTCCTCTTTGCTACTGATTAAAAGTTGTCTGCACTATGACAACACCTTCAGTAATTAGAGAAATTGAACAATTATAGTACCATGCCCAGGTTTACACAGAAAGGTTATATTGGGGAGGGGGAAAGAGGAGAGAGAATAAACATTTTGTTCACCCACTTCCGCTCAGGGGCAGGCACCTGGCTGCCATGTAATGCATCAGCCAGCGAAGGGTAGTGATGCATCATGGGCTACTGCTACCTCAGCTACGCTAATGTGGGATAGCAGGACACCTCCCTTCTGTTCGACTGTGCAGACCCACTGAGAAGTGAGGTCAGAGGACCAGGCCTGGAGAAGTGCACTCTACCTGCCCGCTAGACAGTTGACTGTGAGGAGGAGAGGTCTGGAGGAATGTGCATGTTCCTGTGGGCCCCTCCTTCCCTTGATAAGCTGTTCAGGAGCAGCAACCCCAATTCTGCAGCACAGCTGGAGTCTGGGAGTCCAGCCCTGTGTGGCCAGCTTCTTGGCCGGACTTCTGTCATGGAGTGATTGGTGATGGGCATGGCTGCTCATATGGGCAGCTCAACCCTGACTGGCCCAAAGTGTGGCGCTTGCAGGCAGGGGATCCTGCTATCCCTGTCTCATGTGCCCTTCCCCATATGGTATCAGAAAAACGAGTGGAAGTGGCTCGTTAATGAAGTATCAGAAAGTAGTCTTGTGTGTAGTAGAAAAGTGTTTTAGTTTTGAAGGGCTAATCTGTACTTCAGCAGAAATAAGGAGAATATTAATACTGAGAGCAATGCTGGAACAAAGCATGTATATGCCTAGAGTTGTAAAGCAATTTAGCAGTTAATGCAAAACAGCTGATTTTGGTGTGTGTTAAAATAGAATAATGATGGTATGACATCAGATATTATGTAGTCCTGATTGTTTTAGAAACAACTGCTTCATTTTCCACTAGCATATGGTTGTTCTGTGGAAGAGCTTTTCAAATTTTGGAGCCAGAACACAATAGTCCCATATGAAGGCCCTTTTCAAATCGACACGCCCCCTCCCCCCTCATCCACACGTATAGGTGGGTAGACAGTGCGGCATCTGTGGGAACCCCACGGCTAGTGGGTAAGGAGTGCGTGTGTGCTCCCATGCTCCACCCACACACGGAGCAACGGGCACCAATGGCAGATGCTCTGTGCATGGAGGTGAGTGTGCATCCATGGGAATGCCCCCCAATGCACCACACACCCACTGCATTGCCCCCTATCCCTCCACGCACCGTGGGGAGCCACGGTCCATGTGAAAAGGCCCAAAGTCAGCAGGCTGTATTAACATGATGATTTAAGCTGTCAAAAGGTGTTTTCACATGAGGGGGAAGGCTCCTGGAGCTCATGGTCACTCTGTCCCTCCCTCCCCTGCAGGCTCCACACCGGACCACACCAAAACAGGCAGGCATTCCTCCCTGCCACAGTCCCCCTGCGCTCCCCCCCATCCCTTCCACCCTAGAGTTTCAGTCACTCCTCAGGCACCCTAGGCTGCTGGCTGCAACTATCGTGCTGAACATGCACAAACCCACAGACAGGGGGATACGGGGCACACCCCGCCCCCCACCCTGGGGCAGCCCTCGGGCAGCACGATGCCCTGGATTTGCCCGCATAGACTGCTCCACTATTCATGTGAAACGGCCCCAGGGCAACTCTGAGGTGATCATCAGGCGACCCCACAACATGCAAGCAGGTGAATCTGGGGCTAATGGAGACAAAGTGTCACAACATCTCTTGTGTTAACACCCAAAGAGAAAAATTCAAGACACTGACACAAAAAGGTGCCCCCTTCTGTGTAAAAAGTAGTTTAAAGTAAAGACTCCCCCTTGGTTTACATAATCCCTATCGCCTTCATCAACTTACAAGAGAAACCTCAAACTACACTTTTGCTCCGCAAGGCAATGAAGATTAAGTTCAGTGAGCAGGACACTAACTTGTTGAGAGCACTCAGCTCTACCTGCATGCAGGCAGTCATCAGCAAATGCCAATATATAGAAGCAGTCATTCCATCCTTCCTAAAATGCCTACCGATTTGTGATTGCATGAACTTCTTCACTCAACATTAGTTATTTCAGAACAACAAACATGCTCACACTTCTTCCAAGTAGTACAAAATCGACTACACTTTAAACCACCCTGGTCATGAGAACAACAAGATGTCTGAAGTACTTTAAGGGGTTCTTCATCTGGAAAAGGTGATTGCAAGAAGACACCCTAAGGAAGACCTCCAATTGTTACTGCATTGTGCTGGTTTAGGCTGCACATGAGCAACATTTACAGGCTCTCATACGCAGCCATTTAACAGCAAGGGAAGAACAAAGAGTGCAGCTCCAAAGAAAGAAAGAAAGACATTCCCTCATCACCCCTTTGCAGAGTCAGTTGCTTGCTTATATGTTTTGTTGCTCACTTGCCTCCTTGACGTGAGTGTGAAAAGACACAGACATGTCCAGCAGGATCTTGCGTTGCTCCACACGCCTAACAAAATCCTGTATCCGGTCTTCCAACTGATGGGCAGCTTGGTAAATCTCTTCAGGATCACACTCTCCTGTTTGAGCTAACTGCTCAGCTGCTTCTAGTAGTTTATCTGCATTGGTGTATGTGTTCTACAGGAAAAAAGAAAAAACAAACAAAGTTTCAAAGGAAGATCTAATGGAAAGAAGCCAGACTCTGCAAGATTCTTGTGTTGCAATATTAATAACATTTTTAGGAAGCCAACTTGAGAAAAGTGGAGCAGGGAACAATTAGGCTAACAAACCTAATTTCCTAACCGTTTAATTATAACTTATGATTGTAGTTGGCCGACAGTGTCCTTCAGAACACTGTAGAAAAGGAATATCTGCAGGCATCTGCTGTCCCTATATGCATGTGGCAATGAAATATTTTGATGGCTTGTGCATGAAAGGAGCCATCTACAAATATCAGCTGCAGTTTGCTTCAGTTTCATATCAACACGTTTCTCCAGTTTTGTGTTTAGGGAGTAAGAAGGAAATTCCATGAGTTCTGTATCTTTAAGAGGCAACATTTTAATCAACATTCACATGCTTGCGGTGTGTCTCTTCAACCAAAAGGAGAAAGCTTCTAACCTCGCCATTCAAAAAGACATGGTTTGTTTCTGCATGGATATAGTGTGCCTTTATTCACTCCAGGGACAAGTCATCATGGAATCAAGAGCCAACCAGAACTGGAATAAGAATGGCAGGCCTTAGTAGTCCTGCACCCAAAATTTGTTCTACTATTGCAGAACCAAATTAAAGGAACAGTTGTAAGTGCTTGGCAAAATTACAGATCCTATTTCCAAACTGAAAGTTTTTTAGTATGTCAAAATTTCAATTCCAAACAAAACATGGATCCAGTTCTAGTTATATGGTTTTTTAGTATGTGCACTTACATACTTTACCACAGTTTGAGAGCATCAGAAAACTCTTCTAGTTCATCACTTAACAGAATTTTAATCCTTGTTTCAAACTAATACTTAAGGCGCAATCAACTGTCTGCCACCTGGAAAGTATAAGTCAACACAAAGAAGAAATTTCCCATTGAAATTTCCCACTGAAAGTTTTAAATTAAATCCCTGTAAGTGCTTCCATGGATGTTCAGTTTTCTAAATCCTTCCCTTTGAACAAAACCCAATGCTCTGTAAGGGGAGTTTCACCTGATCATGCTTTTAAAGCCAGAGCTGTGTTTTTAAAGCCAGAGCTTAGCATGTAAACATTTTACATCAATCACTGTAAGCATTTTCACACAAAAAATGTGTTCAATGCTGTTCCAAACTACTGGGATGCATTTGTGATCTGTCTCAGCACAGAGTTTTGCTCACATCTGGAACAGCCATTTTTTATTTCCTTGTTTGATATAATAAGGTCATGTACTATCTACACAACATGAACTCATTTACAAGTCTTAAAACCAGACCAAACATATTAAATCTTAACTGATTAACTCGACCCCCCTGGGAAATTGGGAGTCCCTCAGCTACTTCTACGTGCACCGTTGAGTGCGCTACCCGCTCCTACTGCAGCAGACCAAAATATATTTGCTCAGAATACCTTCCGATAGGTGTTGAAGCGTTTCAATGGCTATAAATCAAGCTTAAATGCATTGACGGGGAAAGAATATGAGTGATTCAACTTTTAACCAGACACTGTGCTGGTATCTTTCCCACAGACCCAAGGACCACACCTAAACACTGCTCTAATTGAGAAAAGCTTTATATTTCCAAATTACTTGCATGCTAAGTTGTCTCTCTTCTTACTTAAAAGATCCAAGAGTATCATCCGTATAGCAGAACTTGTAAAATTCAACTTTTAACACGCCTCAGTTTCTGTGATCCAGATGAGTTCAGACATCAGCACAGGTAATAAATATCACCTTAGAGTCTTCCAGAGGGTGTTTGTGCTAGCCTTTGCAAACAAGCATACAGAATGGAGAGTCATGTCTGGTTGGAAAGGGGAAGTCTTCTATAAATTTAATCTCTACTTTGTTAAAACAGTAATTTTATAGTTGGGGGAAAGTCCTCACGAAGTTCTAGTCAATCACAGAATAACAGGAAACATTAAATACCAAACGGTTGTGGCTTTGTTATTATTTGTTTTACCGTAACCAAGCCAAGAACGTGTACCTGAGCTCTCACATCCTCATGAATGTCACATTCCTTGTCTCTCCCTCTTTTCCCCCTTCCCTGTCTCCCCTTCCCCTGTCTTTAGATTATAAGCTCTCGGGCAGGGACCGTGTCTATCTTGTTTTTTTGTAAAGCGCCAGGAACATCGCTAGCACTATACAAATGCTTATAATAATAATAATCATCTTCAGAATTTTTATTTCACTCAGGTAACTGAGCCAGCTCATCTCTGTTGCAGGTTATCTACAGACTCCTGAGGAGAGTCAGGAAAGGACGACAGTGTCTGGGGGATGGGTGCAATAAGTCAGCCTCCAACATCCCTAAAACAGAAGTAATACCTTTCCCACCCCCCACCCCCTCTGAGTATAACACTATGCAGAGGGCTGTCCCGAGTTTCAATGAGCATAAATGAGAATTATGACAACATTCATACAGAGTAGATCAGCTTTTCATTTTTCAGATGGCTAGGCTAAAGCAGGAAGAATAAATGACATGACCAGGACCACAGTCTGTCCGAGAAGCATTTGGAATGTAAGAGTCTCTTGCACCCAAGTTCTAGCTCACATCACCAGTGGCTTCAAAATGTAACCTCCTCTAAAATTGCTGGCCATGTTCTGAGACTCAAAATCCAGTCTGTTCAAAATGGGAACTTAAGTGATGGTCAAAGACAGAGTGGAGAGCTGCTGTACAACTACTTTTGGCCTGACTATATGAGATTTAAACTCCTCTCCCAAGACAAAGAGCATTTCAGTTTTGTTAACTGATTTTATAGTTGAGTGCTTTTTAGAAAGTTCTTCAGTAGTCATCTTGATGCATTGGTATAGCAAGCGAAGGTAACATACTACAAAACAAAGCTAGAGAAACAGGCTGAAATGCTTTTCATGTTTTGTAGACATGCGCATAACTAGAAAGATCAGTCTTATCGCTAAGCTAATACCCATTTGGAAATATACAAACATTCTACAGTCCAATGTCCTTTATCAGTACTTCTCTACTTACACGGTAGAGTGGGAAAGTTCACATTTTACCAGAAAGTTAAACCTGAGTAGATTTGAGCCTGAAGTTCTCAGATTCTTGAAAGGATTCTGAAAACTTCTGGCTTAATTTCCAACTTAGTTTGATAAAAGTCTCCGTTGATAAATCCTGACAAGTTCAAACAAACTCTGAAAAGGTAGGAGAATGCCAAGATCACCTGCATGAACTTACTGCTGGACCTCCGACTGGAAGGAAACAACAATTCACTAGTGGCTCCAAAATAGAAAGAGAAATGATTGGAAATTCCTTGAGAGATGCTGTGTTATCTTTGGGGGGATAGCTGGCCCCTACAGCTCTGGGTGTTACTAGATTATTTGATCAATGTGAAAAACTGGACAAGTTTCACTGAACAGAATGATCTTTTATCTGGAGCTATTGCCTATTGCTGTAGAGCGTGTCTCACTGCAAAGGTAGTAGGTGATCTGCTTGAAGAGAAATGAATGGCAGAACTGCACGTGATGCACCATATTCAGCATATTATGTTAATGCAGTAGGAATTAAATTTCTGAATGTCCTTTAAGGTTTTTCTTTGAAATCCATCCAGCAAGCTTAATTTTTGCCTCCCTATTTTGTCAAGGAAAACCCCAAGGATACATAGCTTTGTGCAGTCAACACAGCATCAGAAGTTAGAGATGAGAAAGGCGGATTAGATCTCTCTGGCAGGCGGCTGCTGGGAGCTAGCAAGAACTAGAGCGGTGCTCTCTGTGTTGGCTTAATTTCAGGAGCCCTTAAAAGGGCGGCACTCTACTTGTTGCTCAGTGCCGTGATTGCCACAGCATTTCCACTGGAGGTGAGCCTGCTGCCCTTTTAAGGGCTGGGATTCCACCACTCCATCCAGCTCAAATGCATGGCTGACTGCAGCAACTGAAGTAGCTGGGACTCTGCCAATTGGCTGTTGCTTAAACCAGCCAATTTTACCTATGAATTAAATTACTTAGCAGGGCACTACTAGAGTCTTCAAAAGCTACATCTGGCCTGTGAGCTGTTAGCTCAAGGCCACGGATTTAGATTTATTATTATTATTATAAGCATTTGTATAGCGCGAGCTGTGTACCTGGCACTGTACAGAACAATAAGTTAGATGTGGTTCTTGCCTATGGTTTACAATCTAATAGACACTAAGGGGGAAGACAAGGAGAGGGGACATAGGGAGAGACAAGGGATAAATTACATTTAAGTGGATGCGAAGTCTCAGGTGCACGTGCTTGGCTTGGTTGCCGTTAGGCAGGAGTCTGCGGGGAGGGCAGACAGTAAATATTGAAAGGAAAGTTCTAACAGGCGTCGGGAAAGGCGGCGAGGAAGAGGTGGGTTTTGAGGAGGGATTTGAAGGTGCAGAGGGAGGGGGCAAGGCAGATGTGGGCAGGGAGGGAGTTCCAGGCATGGGGGGCAGCAAGGGAGAAGGGACAAAGGCAGTTAGGGGAGCAGGGGAGACGAGGGAGAGCGAGGGAGGGGGCAGAGGAGGAGCAGAGAGTGCGTGCAGGAGTGTGTAAGGAGACTAGGGCTGAGAGGTAAGGGGGAGCCAGGTTGTGAAGGGATTTGTAAGTGAACACCAGGAGTTTGTGAAGGATGTGTTCGGGAAGGAGGAGCCAGTGAAGCGAGGAGAGGACTGCCCCCTACAGTATATTCAAGGACTCTTCTGAATTAATTTTAAATAGGGTTACCATACCTCCCCTTTAAAAGAGGATGCTTATGAAAAATACATGTTGCAGCCCTGCGCCATAACCAATGAAGACCTGCACTATGTATTTTTCATAAGCATCCTCTTTTAAAGGGGAGATATGGTAACCCTAATTTTAAACATCTTCAGCAACCTAGCTTCATTCCTTCACCAGGGAGATTGTAACATCTTCTGAAGCTGAGTGAAAGGAAGGTCTTCTAACTACTCAGTTGAAGTCCTTTGTCCAACATTATGCTGTACCTAACTCTACTTCTCTTTCTACCCAAAGTACTTCCTCTTCCTCCAGTAGGTTTACTTATTTGTACTCCCTCTTCCTTGCTGTCATATAGGCTCACAGGCTCTGTCCTATGAGAGGTGTTTGACTGGCCTTTGCAAGGAGGTGGTCCTGTCCTCCCTTTCCACCTATGGAAAGGGCTATTGAAACCTGGTTGGCTGGAGTTGCACTGATTACACAGACAGGAATCTGTTGCGTTTTGTCCTCCAGGTTCGCTACTTCAGTCTAGGTCTCTGCCCTGTGGGCGGCAACCACAGGGTGATGGCTGAAGGGTGCTGGCTTTCTGTGTGCGCTTTCTGTTCCTGTGACAGCTGAACCAATAACCACATCTCTGCAACATGTTGGCTGTTATCCTCTGTCCCTCCTCACCTGAAGTAGATGTCTGGTCTACTGCCACGTATCTCTCTTCCCTCCGCTTTTCCTCCTTACCTCCTGAACACCTTCTCATCCAACTCCTCCCTTGAGCAACACTCGTCCTTCCTATCAACCTCCACCTCTACTTTGCCATATCTCCGCCTCCAATCCAATTCCTTGCTGTCGTCACCACCCCCTCTCCACAAACCTTATCCCCATCCTATCTTCCCCCTCACCCCACTCCCATCTCAGCTACCCTTCTCTTGTGCTCTCTGGAATTGCTGGTCTTCCCTCAAGAAAGCACTGTTACCTCATGATCCCTTCCTCTCTTGCTCCCTCCAGCTCCTTGCGCTTACAGAAACCTGGATTCCCTCTTGCAACACTGCGACTCCTGCTGCCCTCTCCATTGGCGACCTCTCCTTTACCCACTTGTCCCTCTCTCTGACTGACACCTGGCTTACCTTCTTCCTTTCCAATGACAATACTTCCACCCTCATTCCTGGGGACTTCAATATCCATGTGGACACTCCCTCTGACCCTGCTGCTACCCACTTCCTCTCTGACCTATTTCTTTTGACCTTCATCTCTGAATTCATAGTCCAACACATTGTGACGGTCACTCCCTTGACCTTGTCTTCTCAAAAAACTGTTATCTGACCTTTCTTTGGACACCCTTCCTGCCTCTGACCACCACCTTGCTTCATTCCATGTCTCCCACTTACCTCCTACCCTTTCTGTCCTTCCCGCTCAACTGAGACTGCCCTCACTAAAAGCACCAACGACCTTCTCTTAGCCAAAGCTGAGGGGCCTCTATTCCATTCTTGTCCTGTTCGATCTCTCTGCTACCTTTGACACTGTTGACCACAGGTTCACTTCGCTCCCTTGTTTTCTAAGACACGTTCTTGACTGGTTCTCTTCGTATCTCTCAAACTGCTCCTTCAATGACTCTCTTGCTGGTACCTCCTCTGCATCACTCCCCCCTCTGTGGGAGTTCCCCAAGGCTCTGTCCTGGGCCCTCTTCTCCCTTTACACTCTCTCTCTGGGCAAACCCATTGAATCTCACGGCTTCCAGTATCACCTGTATACTGATGACACTCAACTCTACCTCTCTGTCCCCACACTCTCCCCCTCCATCCAGTCTCATATTACATACTGTCTCTCTGACATCTCCACTTGCATGTCTCACCGCCAACTCAAGCTTAATATGGTCAAGACTGAACTCCTCATCTTTCCCAAAAAACATTCACCTCCCCTCTCCATTTCTATTGAGGGTGTCACCATCCAGCCTGTCCTCAGGTGTGTAGTCTGGGATTCATTTTCAACTTGTCCCTCTCCTTTACACCTCAGATCTAGGCTGTTGTCAAGTTCTGTTGCTTCACTCTGCATAATATTGCAAAAATCCAACCTTGCCTTACTACTTCCACTGTCACAATCCTAGTCCATGCTCTAGTCAGCTCTTGCCTTGACTATTGCAACTTCCTCCTTATTGGTCTCCCCTGTTCTGATCTCGCCCCCCTCATTTCCATTCAGCACTTTGTTACCAAAGTCATCCACCTTGCCCATCTCTCTGCCCGAACATATTCATCCCAAGCTCCTTGTCTTCACCTTCAAAGTTCTTTATGGCCGTGCTCATCCATCTCTCTCCACACTTGTTTCCCGCCGCACTGCTGCCCAGGAACTTCGCTCCACCTCTTCCCCCACCCTCACCTGCTCGTGATTCCCTTGCAGCTCAGAATGTATTTGCACCTTCTCCCTTTCTTCCCCAAATGCCTGGAACTCCCTCCGTGGATACATTCATTTCGATCCCTCCCTCCCAAACTACCAATCCCTTCTGAAAACCTACCTCTTCCATCAGGCTTTCCCTAGCTCATCTTGAGGAAATTGCCTCCTCTTCCCTCCCTGACTCAGAAACCTTCTCTTCCCTGTCTAAGTTAAGCACACGCACCTGCAACTTCTCAACTTCATGAATGTATCCTTGACTGTCAGTATGCTCACTTCTGTCATCTCTCCTCCCTTATCTTTCTTAGATTGTAACCCCCTTGCAGTAGGGGCTGGTCTATAACTATTGATTGTACAGCACTAGGTACATTGCTTGTGCTATATAAGTAATAGTAATAATAATATAGCCTAGAGGGAGAGCGTGACTGCCATGTTGGTTCCAGAAGTGAGAGATGGGAGACAAAAGTAGTTTAAATGGTATTTTTATTGGACAAACTTTTATTGATGAGAAAGTGCAAGTTTTTGGGCTACACCAGGCCCTTTCAGGATGGTAACAGTCAGAACTGAATTCTTACATGTTCTGACTCGTTATTAGCCTGGGGTAGGACCCTGTGTGGCCTGAAAACCCGCACACTCTCACTCACAGAAGTAGGTCCAAAAAAAGGTAACCCCTGGACTACTTTGTCTGCATCTACTGTTGTAATGTAATTCATCTGAGTTGGTGTTCATAAGCAACTTCCTCCAATTACCCATCAGGTTAGCATGTCTCATTTCTCTCAAGTTTTATCAGGGGTACCAGACAGTATGGTGATTAATTCCAGAAGTGTTCACACTTCAGTTTCCCTCCAGTACCTTATATGAAAGGGTTATTACATCTTGGCTTTATAATGCAATGATCACTAATATAAGGAATCAGAGACATTTGCTATACATGAAGTATGCCACAGATTAAAGAACAAGAGGCTAGCAACAACACTAATTTGATGTATAAACCATGTATTGGACTGGGAAAATGTCAGATCTGATTTCAACTTAAAGAAATAACTATATCAGCGATCAGTGAATTTGCACAGATTCAGGTGGTCTTATCTAGCTGCTCAGTGGTTCCAGTACTTCAGACAAACAAGTTAAGGTATCACTGTGTAACCTATGTGTAACAGTTTAAGCGGGGCACAACAGATTAGATGAAGAACTTACTTGTGCTACTTCTTCAAAGTCTTCATGACGTTTCTGCAAAGCTCTAGCCCGATGTAAGGATTTCCCCACCCCAGTGTGCTTGCTAAGGAAAGCTTCACCATGGTTCTCAATCCAATCCAACACCTGCAACAAAACACAGTCACATGAGAACGTTCCTCTATTGTACATCTTAGCTTTACTTCAGGCAACTGGTCTCAGATGCATTTATTGCTTTTTTCCTTCACAGCAAAGAAAGCAACTGAAGGGTAGTTATGAGGCTATAAAGAATGGATTCCGCTTTCCTATTATAAGCTTTTAATAATGGCTATTTTTTTTTCACTGCACTGCAACTTTAAATGTATCAAGCCACAAACCATCAAGATTGCACAGAAGGGCCAGCGGGCCAAACAAGAGAGTCCATCAATTTTGTAATCCACTGATGTAGTAAACTAGACATTTTTAGCAGCTGGAATATCTAGTATCAAAATAAATGATACAATCAGTACAACTACACACTTTAACACTGTGCATGGACTTTATAATTTTATGGATTTCATTAATAGTAATGAGGAAGCTAGAAATTTGGAAATGGATGGGAGACATTTGAGACATCTGGCAAATACAAGGTGTTGGATCATGTACATTAGAACCGGGGCTATCACCCACGACTTAAACATAATCCATGACCTCAGACAGCAAAGACTACGGCCGCTTGTAAACAAGACGTGCGGAGGTACAGGAGGGGGGACTGCCACGAGCTGAAATAATGCCAGGGGGATCACGCGAAGTTCTGCACGTGTGCAGCAGTGTTTAGCCCATTTCCACAATGATTTCAGTGAAGGGAGACAGGGCTGGATTTTCAGTCCTGTCTCCCATCACTGAAAAGACAGCAGAAATGGGCTAATTATGTGGGAAAAAACCATGCACATGAGCGGAAATGCACATGATCCCCCTCACATGATTTTGGATCACGGCAGTCCCCCCACCCTGCCCTCGGTTTCATGTACAAACACCTAAGACTTGTGAAGGGGAGGAAGGGAGGTAAAGAAAGAGAGGTTCTGCAGAGCAGTAATCCAAAGCAGCAAAGGAGCAGCCTCTATTACTTGTTGAGTCCAAGAGCACAGGCAGGCACACCACGTGACCTATGGAGGTGTTGGTTCTAACCCCAGTCATAAGACGACCACAGTGGAGGGAGCAGGAGCCCCCTGTTGACACAGTTTCAAAATGATGTAATGCTTTCATTACACCTGGTTGTTCCTCTCCTCCTGGAGCTGTGACTCATGCTCTCCACTATCAGCAGTAGACAAGATCTGCCTCAAGGCATTTGGGATTGCAACTGTAGTTGAAGTTAAGGTGGTTGTGTAGCCCTTGGGGGATCTTTGAGGGATACAGTTGTGGACCTCTGATTAACTTTAGTTGCCCACCAATGGCTTAGGAACTACTGTTTCAACCTCTAGGACCACAGATCATCACTGCCAATGGTTCATATTCAGTGCACATTTTTAAATTTTGTCTTTGCAACTGAGTGAGGGTTTTAAAGCAAGCAAGCTTTGGCTAGAGCACAATCCTGCTCCTATGCAGTCACACAACACATGGGTACCTGGTTATAAAGCTAAAGATGTTAAAATTGACATTGTAATAAGTCACTAATGGACTACACATGGTCTGTTTTTTTAATGGATAGCACATATGATTTCTATTGCTAATGAGCATGCCTCTCCCCATTACACCATAATGATTATCAGAAGGGTGAAGCCAGGAAGTCATCGTGGGATTTTGCTGAATGTGCTGAATCATGCAGTTTGTGCTATTCTGGATCTGGCCTCAAATATAGTTACTGGATTACTAGCACATCTTCTTTGGCAGCAAACAAAACTAATACCAGCACCCAAGATCCTCAGTAATTTATTTATTTTTATTTATTTATTTTATAAATTTTTACCCCGCCCCTCCTGCAACACAGCTCGGGGCGGCTTCCATCATTAAAATACAATAATAAAATACAATAAAATCAATTTAAAAACAATCAAATATTTTAAATATTAACAGGGCTAGAAAACAACCAAACCACAAAACAAATAGGTAGGGGACTAAAACCTCCCTACTCACCCTCCCTCCCGAAGGCCTGGGCAAACAGCCAGGTCTTACAGTTTCGCCGAAATATTAAAAGGCTAGGGGCCAGGCAAAGTATCGGTAACAATCAAAAACCTGAAAAACATTTAAAATGACTGAACAAAGACCTGAGCTGGGGTAGACTGGCCAGATTGGGGCAGTCGAGAATCCCCAAATGGCACTCCTTGACCTTTCCCACCCTGGTCACTCAGCAAGATGTCAGGAAGATGCTGTTGCTCCAATTTATACTGCTGGGCTGAGACTCCCATTAAGTCTCAAGGCATGCTCCTCAGCCTCACTGTAATCTTCACTGAGAACAGAGATGTCTGCTCTAGTAAGGCAGCAAAGCTGCTCTCTCACCCTCCCTGCAGCAGGGTTCTAATGCTCCTTTTGGAGCTGGAGTCATGTGACCCTCTTGCCTGGAAAAGAGCATAGTGTCTTCCCAAGGCAGGAAGCAGCCACCTCCAGTCCAACACCTCCCAGCGAACCCCATCAAGATAAAAGGGCAGTGGCAGAGCTGAAACGAGTATCCAATTTAGTACCCTTGGGCAATACCCACCCTTTCAAGTACCATGTTGGGTAGCCAAAGGATTCTCCAATCTAGGTACCCAACTACCCCCAAAATGGTAATTTGAATTTCTATTACGGATTAATAAAATGAGACAGAAAATAAAAATATTAGGACAGAAACTTGAAAAATCTGGACCGGAAGTCATTATTCCAGGACTGGAAGTACGTATTCCAGGACATCAGGTACTCGAATCGGGCACTAATCGAGTACTGATCACTACACAAAATTTGTGGGACTATTCAGGTAAAGGAAATTCACTGAGTATAGCCATTTTTGCGGGTACTAATTTTAGCTCTAGGCAGTGGGCAAGGGCTCGGGGTAAGAAAAGAGATGCAAGTCCTGGGGCAGGAGAGGGATAAACATCAATTTGTGCCACGTGTAGGGCTGAAACGAGATTTTGCCATTCTCAAAAAACTCATTGAGATGTTCTCCTCTCAAGAATCTCGCAAGAAATAGATGTTCTCCCAAGACTCAAGAACCTCAAAATAGCAACAAATGAACAAAAAACCAAAGAAGGGGGTCTGCATATATAAGGAAAGGGCCACCAGGGCCGTTCCGCGCACATGCTGCCATTTTATGCATGCAGAGACCATTTTGGGCAGTATTTTTGAGATTCTCGAGGAAAACCCCGGTTGCTACAAGTAGTTGCAGGCATGGGGGGGGGGGGGGGGGGGGGGGGGGGGGGGGGGGGGAGGAAGGGGGGAGGAAGAGAGGAGTGCCTGCTGCTTCTGGACTTCTCTACACCTACCCCTGTGTGGATGATGAGGTAGCAGCTGGTGTTTAAGGGAACCTAGGGAGGACTGGCAGCGCAGTCTGAAGGGGAGGAAAGAAACAGACTCTCTGTAATGCGTGCCCAGGGTGCATTGTGGTTTATCTATAATGGGTACCCTGCTACTGGCAGTAAAATGATGATGTGTGCATTTTTGGTGGCAATTCTGAAAGTTATAGCCAGCTTCCGATTCCCTACTTGGTTATTATTTTATTTTCATTATTTATATCCCACCTCTCCTGCCTAGGCAGCTCAGGGTGGCTGACAAAAGTTAAAATATTTAAAAATATACATAAAATACGTAAAAGGGAAACATAAAAATAATAAGAGGAAGAAAATTAAAACCCCATCCTCCCCTCACACCCTCACCCGCCCTTCACCCACCCTCCCTCCCTCACCAAAGGCCTGACGGAACAGCCAGGTCTTGCACTGTTGTCGAAATGGGGCAAGGTCCTGGGCCTCCGGGCCTCCACCACCATTCACATACCCTCCCACAGTCTACACTGCCCGTAGCTCCATGTAACCCCGCTATTTTCTGATCAACATACAGGCCTGGGAGGATAATAATTGCATAGACAAGTTCTCTTACAGTAGGACAAGAATACCATACAAGTTGAGAACTATGAGAAAAAAAACCCTGTGTTTTAAAAGTTGAAGAAAGCTTGCATTTTCTAAACCTATTGCTAGAGAACCATCCTGGTCAGTTGTTACGAGTTTGATAAATTCTTCACGTTCTGCGTGAAAAATTGCTGCTATCCCCCCACCCACTCTATTTGGACGGTGACCTTTCATTGCCAACCCCAGACCTCTGGCTTTTACACTATTCCATCCAAACTTACTCCAGTGCTATTGATGGAGACAAAGGAGTTCAGATGATTTTATTGGATGAAATTCTGTTAGTGAATATATGCACACTTTCAGGACAAACAGGGCCCTTCCTCAGGCACATATCAACTCAGAACTATATAGACTTACTTAGCAAACACAGGAGAGATATATGAAGATTCAGTAACTTTGGTGGGAATCAACGGAAAGTTACTATGCACACTATATGCACATCTGGATACGTGTTGCCTAGCATGAAGTCTCGATACAACTTTAACTTTTCCTGTTGCACCTTTTCCCTGCAGTATAGTCAGTTTAATTACTGGAGAAAAGAATCAGAAGAAGAAAGCCAGTAATAAAATGAACAAAGCTTTTGGGGGCAGGGTATATATGGGAAAGGAAATGCAATATCATAGGTTAGGGATAAGTATCGCACTCATAAGGACACTTAGAGAGTACATGCAAGGAACTGGTTTGGGCAGTTTTGTTCAGCGCTGCCACATGGAGGCAAGTTTCTGCCTCTGTATAAGGCAATCTCGCGTTGAAAGAGAAAAGGGAACTTTCTGGAAAATCCCTTAAATTGCACGGAAATTTTGGGACATTAGTGCAAGGGTCTTAAGTGGCATATGTTTTGTGGGACACCACAGATTTTGCCCCGTATTTATTCATTTATCAAATTTAGTACCCCACCTTTCCCCTGCCATAGGCAGCTGGGGGTGGGGGGTGGGGAAGAGGGCTTACAAGAACAACAACATATATAAAACAACAAGGACAACAAGATAAAATAGTAAGTAAAAGGGGAGCATCCCCTCCCCCATAATTAAAACACCCCACCCCCCTAAACAACCCACCCTCACCCCTCCCGCTCGCCGAAGGCCTGACAGAACAACCAGGTCTTACATTGGCGCCAAAACAAAGGATGATCTGGGGCCACCTGAGGGAATTCCACATCCGTGAAGCGGCCACCAAGAACGCCCCATAGTGCCCCCGCCCAAATACTCGGAGGACTTAGAGAAGGGTGCTCCCGGATGACTGCAGGGGTCGGTCAAGGGCATGGTGAGCGAGGCGGTCCCGCAGATAGGTAGGGTCCAAGCTGTGTAGGGCTTTATAGGTAAGAACAGCACCTTGAATCAGGTCCAGAAGACTACAGGCAGCGAATGCAGGGATCGGAGCACCGATGTAATGTGCTTCCGGAGGCCCGTCCCGATAAGGAGGTGGGCCGCCGCATTCTGCACCAGCTGCAGTCTCCGAACCGTCACCATGGGCAGACCCACGTAGAGCGCGTTACAATAGTCCAATCCTGAGGTAATGAAAGCATGAATGATAGTGGCCAGATCAGAGTCAGATATATGGCCGAAGTCAATGCACCAGATGTAACTGGCGAAAAACATTCCTCGCCACAGTCCCAACCTGGGCATCTAGGTGGAGCTGAGAGTCGAGGAGCACTCTCAAACTCTTGACCTGAGGTACCAACGGGGGGCAGACCCCATCAATGACAGGGGGATGCCACATCCATTGCTTTCCCCAGTAACATCACCTCTGTCTTGTCAGGATTCAACCTGGTCCGACTCGCCCTCATCCAGTCTCCCACAGCCGCCAGACCATGTAAGCACCAAGACTGCAGGGCCTGGGTCCAATGAAAAGGAGAGACAGAGCTGGGTGTCGTCAGCATATTGATGGCACCAAATTCCAGTACTCTGGACGATCTTGCCCAACGGCTGCATATACACGTTGAACAGGAGAGGGAAAAGAATAGAACCCTGCGAGACTCCACACAAGAGGTCCCAGGGAGATGAAAAATGTTCTCCAAGCACCACCCGCTGGGCTCTCCCTGAGAGGAATGAATGAACCTATTCAAGAACAGTCCCGCTAATCCCTGCTTGATCCCGCAGATGCGTCACTAACAACTTGCGGTCAACGGTATCAAAAGCAGCTGATAGATCTAACAAAATCAACATGGTCTAACGGCCCTGGTCTAACTCCCAGTGAAGATCGTCTACCAGAGCCACCAATGCAGTCTCAGTGCCATATCCTGGATGAAAGCCGGACTGCGAGGGATCCAGAAAACTGAGTCAGTCCACATGCTGCTGAAGCTGCCAAGTCACTACCCGTTCAACAATCTTCCCTAAAAAGGGAAGGTTAGAGACAGGTCAATAACTGGCAAGGGCGTCAATGTTCAAAGATGGCTTTTTGAGCAGGGGCCGAACCATCGCCTCCTTGAGACAGCCCAGCACCCTGCCCTCCCAAAGGGAGGCAATGACCACCACAGCCAGCAACAGGCCCAGTGCCTACTGGCAGGCCTTAATTGATCAGGACGGTCATGGATCTAATTCACAAAAGGTGGCTCTAACCGCCTCAAGGTCATCCCCTGCATCAGTGAGTGAAATCTGCTGAAATTGATCCCAAGAAATTGTACAAGGCGGGGTTTCCACAGCCTCTGGCTTCCCCATTGTAATATTTATTGATTGATTGATTTAAGAACTTCTATCCAGCTCCCTCCAGCCACATGGTGGCTCAGGGCAACTCACAAAACATTTAAAAACAATATATTAAAAATACATAAAAGGGTTACTAAAACAATAGAAGCAACAGTAAAAAGAGGTAAAACCACTGGCAAAAACCCCCACCCTCATTCCCTCCCTCCCCCAAAGGCCCGGACGAACAGCAAGGTCTTATATTTATTTAAGAATAAATAATAAGAATAAGTAATCAGCGCATCGCCGAAATCGTGGTGAATCCAAGCGATTTTATCAGCAAAATAATCGACAAATGCGTCACCCACAGTCACTGGAAGATTCCAGGTCCAGGCGGAGGGAGGCCGGACCAACCAGCCCCCTCACCACCTGGAAAAGCTCTGCTGGACAAGATTTAGCTGATGCAGTGAGGGCAGAAAAGAAATCCTCCTTTGCTGCCCGCACAGCTACTCCATAGGCTCGTAAAATAGCCCTGTGACGCAATCGGTTGGCTTTAGCAGGAGACCGTCACCACCATCGCTCCAACTGCCGCCCTTCACGCTTCGACAACCGCAGCGCCTCAGTGAACCAAGGGGCTCTCGATGTCAAAGCCGAGGGAGCGGATGCTTCGGAGCCGTCTGATCGATGGCCCCAGTCAGCAAGGTATTCCAAAACTCGACGAGGCCATTGAGCATCTGGTCAGCAAGATCAGCAGGTAACTCCCTCAGAGCAGTCTGGAACTTCTCCGGTTCCATCAATCTCTGGGGGCGGACCAACCGAACTGGTTCCACATCCCTCCATGGGCAGACATATGCTGGGAGACAAGCCCGTATGAGGTAATGTTCCGTCCATGACACAGGGACCGCTGACACCTCTCCCAACAGTTGGGATATCTCTCTGCCCCACATGTGTATATCCCCTCACAGCCTCGGGGGGAGAAGATGTGATGAGTCTTGCCATACGGTGGGCCAACCAGCAAGGGGAAAAGAAGAAGGTGCTGCTGCTTAGCCCATGCTGAAGGCTCATCCTCTCAGTCTCTGCCCTTTCCCTGAAGATGAAGTGTGCCATGTCGACTAGGGGGGAGGGGAGAAATCACAGTCCATAGCTCTCCTTTATACACCATGGTCCAGTTCAAAATTTATCATAAAAATATTAAAGTACAAAAAAACCCTAAAACCCCCCACAACTCCACCCATTACCACCATCCTCTTCCCAAACCCACAAACCATCCTAATCCCCTATCCCCATCCACCAAATGCCTTTTCAAATAAAAAAGTCTTGCACCACCTGCAGAAGACACTCAGGCTTGGGCTCAAGTGAACCTGCGGGGGAAGGGAATTCCAAAGCACTGGGGGAGCAACCAAGTCTGACTCCCTGCGAGCCCTTCTTGTATTATTATTATTATTATTATTATTATAAACATTTATATAGTGCCAGTAGTGTGACCTGGTGCTGTACAGAACATAGAAATAGACGCGGTCCCTGCCTGTGGCTTACAATCTAAAAAACAAGGAGAGGGAGACAGGGAGAAGGGACAGTGGGAGAGACAGGAGAGAAAACCAACGAACAACAAACATTCAAGCGGATGTGAAGTCTCAGGTGCGTGTGCTTGGCTTGGTTACAGTCAGGTTGGTTGCAGCAGTCTGCAGAGGAGGGCAGACAGTGGGTATATGGGGAACAACTAGCAGGCATTGGGAAAGGCGGTGAGGAAAAAGTGGGTCTTGAAGAGGGATATGAAGGAGCGGAGGGAGTTCCAGGCATGTGGGGCAGCGAGGGAGAAGGCGGTTAGGTGAGCAGGAGAAGCGAGGGAGAGTGAGGGAGGGAACAGAGTTGTATGAACAAGTCTAACAGACGGTACCCACATGGAGGCGCTCCCAACAGATTTCAGAGGCCGCAATGGGGTATGGAAATACTGTCTTTTTGTGGTATGTGGGGCCCAGACTGTTTAAGGCTTTAAATGTCAAAATTAGCACCTTTAATAGGTACTCGGAAAATTATAGAAATCCAGTGCAGACGTCTGAGTACCAGTGTAATATGCTCCTGGTGCCGTGTCCCCCAAAGGAGGAGAGCTGTCACATTCAGCAACAGCTGTAGTCTCTGAACAGTCATCAAGGGCAGACCCACATAGAGCACATTGCAATAATCTAGCCTTGAGGTGATAAAAGCATGGACGACAATGGCCAGATCTGAATCAGAAAGTAAAATCTACAGCCTCCTCACCAGATAAAATTGGTGAAAAGCGCTCCTGGTCACTGCTGCAACCTGACAATCCAGGTGCAGAAAGGGGTCCAGAAGCACTCCAATGCTGCAAACCTGATGGACCAGAAGGGGCCAGACTCCATCAATAAGAGAAGTCCCAATTTCATCCAGGTTACACAGCCAGCCAACCATCACCACCTCAGTCCTGTCTGGATTCAGCTTCAATCAGCTCATCCTCATCCAGTCCCTGGCAGCAGGCAGGCACTGGATAAGTACCGAGACTGCAGGGTCTGGGTCAGATGAAAAAGAGAGGCAGAGCTCGTTGTCAGCTGCCTATTGATGGCATTTTACCCCAAACCTCAGAATGACCTCACCCAACAGCCTCATATATATGTTGAAGAGAGAATAGAACCTTGCAGGATGCCACAGGGTAAGTCCCAAGAGGATGACGAGCAATCACCAATCACCACTTTCTCAGACCTCCCTGACAGGAAGGAGCAGAAACACTGAAGAACGGTCCCACATAGCCCCACCAGGTCCACCAGTCGTGTCAACAACAGCTCATGATCAACAGTATCAAAGGCCACTAAAAGGTCTAACAAGATCAACAGGGTAGAATTCTCCTTGTCAGTCTCCAGGCACAGGTCATCGACCAAGGTCAAAAGCGCAGTCTCCATGCCATACCCAGGACAAAAGCCCAACTGAAACAGCTCCAGGAATCCAACATCGAGATGAGCCTGAAGCTGTAGGGCAATCACCCATTCAATAACCTTCCCTAAAAAGGGAAGGTTAGAGACAGGTCAACAGCTGGCTAAGGAGTCAGCATCCAAAGACAGTTTCTTTATCAGGGGCAGGAGAACTGCAGTTTTTAGGGTGTCCAATACCCTACCCTACCCTCCCAAAGGGAGGCACTCACAACCACAGTCAGCAATGGCCCCAATGTCTCCTGGCTGGGTTTCACCAGCCAGGACAGGCAAGGATCTAATTCACAACTGGTTGCCTTCGTTGCCCCAAGCACCTCCCCCACATCAATGGGTGATACCAACTGAAAGTTGTGGTGAATAAGAGTGGTTTTGTCTGCAAAGTAATAAATAAAAATGTCACAGCAGGCATTAGATGACTCCATTTCTGGATGGAGGCAGACCGGCTTGACCAGGCCCCTCACCACCCAGAACAGCTCCGCCGTATGAGACTTTGGGTGATTCCAGAAGAGATGCGTTCCAATTCACCACAGTGAATCCCATCCCAGTGTGAATGGATTCACCGCAGGCTGTGGTGACACGTGCGGCCATAACAAAAGTGACAGGATTGTGACCACCGCCCGGGGGCAATCAAAGAGAACACGGGCCGGGGGAACACAACAGACATGCAATGGAGACATGGACCACGGTTCGAGCCCCAGAATGCACTGCGGCTGGGGTCAATTCCTTCCACCGCGGCTGCGGGTTTCTGTTCAGAAGTTACATTTCATTCACCCCTGCCGTGGTGACCATTCACCACACTTCTGGACCTCCTCCCGCCCCAACCTCACGAAGCGTGGTTAGCTTCACCCCGGGCCGCGTTTGATTGTGGTGAACATCTGGATGCGAGCAAAACAGACATGCACGGCACTTTCACCACCCCCTGCGTTTGACTGAGGTTGACTGTGGTGGACATTCACCACGTTACTTCTGAAATCACCCTTTGTAGACGCTATGGTACCAGAGAATAAAGCATTCTTCACTGCCATCATGGCCATGGCATAGTCCTTTAAAAATGATCTATGCCGCACTCAGTATCAGGATGTACGCTCAGCTGAATTCTTGCCGATTGTGTGTGGAAGCTGGCTTTTTAGAAAATTAACACTGAAAGTTTAAGGTAATACCCATGCAACATCTAGCTTTGAACAAACTTCAAGGCCTAGCCAGCTTTTGCTTTACTCTATTCCATCACTGACTACCAACAAATAAACTAGAATTGTACTGCAACATCTCCACTTAGCTCCCAGGAATCAAAGCCAGCATTCAGGTTACAATCAGGCTGATTCTAGTCAGAAACCAGTCGGCAGCTAGATATTTCAAAATGAAAACACAACATACCACACAGCTGTCTGCTCTCCACTGGCAAACTTAAGTTCTATTTTAAATAATCTTAATTCAAACATGGTCAAGTAATATTTTCAGGAACTATACATACTGTACTAGTTTGCTTATGTTCTGAAGTATGCAAACAGAGCCTCATTCAGACATTCCAGTTGTGCAGAAGCTAGTCAGAGATGATGTTACACAGCCTTCAAGCTAGAATGTTCAGTTAATATCTTTCTCCCCAGATGTCTATACAGAGAGTAAGTCTTTCATGCCAAGCAGGAGCATTATGCAGTCACCTAAATGAGAAGGACATCCTGTTTCAAAATAGCAACTTTTCTTTGAAAAACAAACAAAATAAAAACCTCAAATTTAGGTAAGAGTGAAATTATATGTATAACTTCAAGTACAAGAAGCGTGATGCTTGTCACTGTAATTCTTCCTAAATATAGTCAAACAAGCTCATACCATCTGCCCTGCCATTTGTTTTACACGTTAATATTCATAAGGGGAGTGTATATCTATTAGTGTTCAATAAACACATTCAGACATCATGTACATGACATATTAAACTAAGTTCTTCTATCACCACCAATAGTCACCACTTTTCCACCCTTTATAGATGCTCTGGCACCTAAAGACTGAATATAATCTAGTCATTACAGTAAATTGTTATTCCTTTCCTTAAGAAGGTGCTATTAAGTAGTTTCTATTGCTGCAATATGATTTATATGAGAATTTTCCCTACTCTGCTTAATTTTTCATACTAGACAGTTCTATTTGTTTGTAAAAAGCCATGCAACACAAGGCAAACTCAACAGTACTAACTTCTTATTCTGAACAGATAATGCAAGCCACAGTATTTTTTAGTATTCCTATCTGAAAGTGGTACTGGTTTTGTTTTCAAATATATTGCTTCAACTAACTTTTTAGGGAGATTTCTAGTGTCAAACTTGGTTCTTTAACTTTAAAGTTTTTCCCACTGAAATATCATTAAGTGTATCAAACAGGGCACAGCAGATATAGTGGCAAATAAGAAATGAGGGAAGACTGGGCAGATTTCTGCCACTATGCAAAAAAGTTAAGCACAAAATGTTAAGTCAGTCTAGCAAATGAGAGGTAGACTGCAATATACCACAAAGCACCCAGCAAGAGACAAGAGTACGGTATGCTCAGCTAGTCAGAAAATTCCTTCAAGAAAACTCCTTAACAGAAGGTTAAACAAGGTCATAGCTATACGAGGTGCAGCTACGTCATGTCCGAGTTTAAATGAGATTTAAGTAAAAGGATTAACAGTGCAACCATTCAGCACGATGACAAAAAGTGCTCTATGTAGTACAAATTATAAGTACTTTGAACAGAGTTCAACAGCACCAAGTGTGCCCCTAATACATATGTACATAGTACACACTTTAAAAACAACAAGAAAACCCCACACCCACAGGTGAGGAACACTTACAACTATCCTTTAAACCAGTGCTTCTCAAACTTTTTTGAAGCATACCCCCCCTTCTGCTTGCCTGTTGTAGTTGAGCTCCCCGCCTCTCCCCCATATTTACCTTGCTGCTTCTCTTCCTTCCCCCTTCACATCCTTCGATTGCTTCTCCTCTCTCTTTCCCTTGTTCTTTGATGGTCTTTGCCACTCCATTATTTTGGAGATTCCCCTAGCTCAGTGTGTGTGGAGCTAGGTGTTTGCCAGCTGGGGTCTTTCTTGCACCCCGACAGAACACTTTCCATGCCCCTTCAATTTAAGAATGAAGGTTTTAAAACCACGGCTGCAGAGGCCTTTCAGTTCTTCCATAAAGTATTCTACACTTCTCATCCTTTTATAATCTGGACAAGTTGATTCCCATTCCCCATGCCCATAATCCCCTTCAAAGTAGATCCAATCAAATTCTGGGGGAAATCAGTGCTCTGAAAGACAGAGGACAGATTTTCTAAGGTAAATGAACTGAGAATCATTGTGACAGTGCCACTTAAACTATCACAGCTGATCCGCCAACAAGATAAACCTCTTATTAGCAAAATTTTACAACCTACTAGCTCTTGCTACTGCTGCTATATTTAGAAGTAATCATCTCATGCTATACGTGGAAGAAACTACTCTTGCAGTTCACATAGATGAATGAGTTCTGTCAAATCCATTGTATTTTTCTTGGCTTGGACTAGAAAGGCATGATAAACTGTGCATGAAGTCCAACTTAAGAAGTTCCTCATTACAGTAATCAGCTACTACTTTCTCAGAGTCTCCAATTCAAAGAGGATCCAAGCTACTCTGATACGTATCTTTATTGTTAGTAATAAAAGTTGCAGTATTTGTTGTCGTAAGAAAGTCAACCAAGTTAATCACTGGGAGTGATGCAGTTTCTCAAAAATCACACATCATTAGGGAGCTCCAGAATATTTTTGCCCCTCCCATCTTCAACACATCGCAGGATCGATTTTGTAATTCCCAATACAATACCAGAGACAAAACTATCTTCAACATCGCCAATTGGTGGCTATAACTACAATGTAATAAGACTAGAAAAAATGGGTTTTGGCATATTTTTAAGTTAATGATAATTTTATTTTATAGAATTATAAATGATCTATACCCCTGCCCAAGGATAAGCATTCTTCTCAGACAACCTATACAGATACAGGTATGCATTTCTATACTGAACATGGCACTTTCTATGAAATAGAAGATACGTAACCTGCATTATCCAAATGATACCATAGTCAATATTTACCACCTGCATTATCTCCTTTCATTCTTTTAATTGCTGTTTGTGTAGTGCATCTTTCAAGTAAATGCCAGAATCCGCATGGGTGCCAGAATTTTAGGATTTAGACCTAGCATACAATTTGAACATTCACATGTCAATTTCTGTTCCTTCTTCATCCATTATGCATTCTCTTTGTTAGTATTTTTGTGACTTGCCTTGTCCAACAATATCTCAAACTTCAGTAGTCAGCAATCTCTTTTCAACTAGACTTGTTAGACATTCAATTTTGAGTCTGTTTCCAATTTTACTAAGTCTCAATAAATTTATTCTATTTCTGAGGGGGAAAAAGAAGGAAAAGAGGTGACAGTAATAACAAAACAGAACAAAAAAAAGATACCAAGGAACAAAGATCCTGGGTAAAACATTCAATTTAAATACTTGAATTTTAACAATCAACATTAATGGTAATATTAGTTGGTTAGTTCTAACTATTCAAAATTATAAGGACAACATATACCCCAAAAAGTAGGGATGTGCAACTCATTTTGTTTTTTACTAAAACAAATGGAGCTTCATTCATTACGAAAACGAACACTTAAGCAAATTACATACGTTTGCTTTCATCCATTTTTGTTTCCCTCCCCCACGTTTTATTTTAATTAAAAAAAATATTAAAAGATCATTGTGCATGCACAAATGGTTGCTGGGGCCCATTCTGTACATGCAAAGTCCTTTTCCAAAATGGCACCAGCATAGTCAGCACCATTTTACAAAAGGGCAGCCAGTCTGTGCATGTGCGGACTGGCTGCCCTTTCGAAAATAGCACCATTTTGGAAAAAGGACACACATTCACAAAATGGCCCCAGCAGCCTTTTTGCACAAACGCAGCAATTTTTTTTTAAAAAAAAGTTATTAAAATAAAATGGGGGTGGATTGGGAGCAAAAATGAATGAAAGCAAATGTATGTCCCCTACCAAAATGGATGAAAGCAAACGTATGTCCCCTACCTAACGTTCATTTAATTATGAAAATCAGGAGTTGCAACACAATCACCTCCCTACACCTGCATGAAAGGTAACTTACCAAAAAATGGGAATTTGCTCCTCTTGCCCATTCCCTGATTTCAAAGGCTCTTTGTAAGAACATAAGTAGTGCCATAGTGGGTCAGACCATTGGTCCATCGAGCCCAGCATCTGTCTCCAACAGTGGCCAATCTCAGTCACTTGGAGGAAGCACCCAACAGGTCACTTATGGGGTGATTCATTCTCTGTAGTTCACTCCCAGCTCCCGATAGTAAGAAGTTACATTCCCCAAACCTACCTGGCTAATAGCTGCTAATGGATCTATCCACCAGAAGCTTGTTCAACCCTTTCTTAAACCTAGCTACGCTACTGGCCTTGACCACATCTTCTGGCAACAAATTCCACAACTTAATTGTGCATTGAGTGAAAAAATGCTTCCTTTTATTTATTTTAAATCTGCTACCCATTAGTTTCATGGAGTGTCCCCTAGTTCGAGAGGGTAAATAATCGTTCCCTATTAACTTGTTCCACACCACCCATGATTTTATACACTTCTATCATATCCCCTCTCAGTCGTCTCTTCTCCAAACTGAAGAGCCTCAAACTATCCAGCCTCTCTTCCATAGGGTAGCCGTTCCACAGCTCTCATAATTTTTGTTGCCCTTCTCTGTACCTTTTCTATTTCTACTATATCTTCTCTGAGATGGGGATGACCAGAACTGCACACAATATTCAAGGTGCAGTCGCACCATAGATTTATTTCTCTCCGTTGTGAAAACTGAGCATTTGGTTCTACTGCTTGCTTGCTATCCTTTAGCCAGTTACCAATTCCCAATAGGACACTGCCTCCTAACCCATGACTTCTTAATTTCTTCAAGTCTCTCTCATGAGGGATTTTATCAAACGCCTTCTAAAAATCCAGACACACTATATCAACCAGCTCCCCGTTATCCACATGTTTGTTTACACCCTCAAAAAATTCCAATAGATTAGTGGGACACAACTTCCCTTTCCAAAATCCATGATGACTCTTCCCCATTAAGTCATGTTCACCAATATGTCCCACGATTCTGTTTTTAATAATCATTTCCACCATTTTGCTTGGCACAGACATCAGGCTCACCAGTCTGTAGTTTCCAGGATTGCTTCTAGAGCCCTTTTTAAATATCCGCGTTACATTTGCTACTCTTCAGTCCACAGGTACAGTGGCAGAATTCAACGATAGGTAACAAATTACCAGTAGTAGGTTTACACTTTCATATCTGAGTTCCTTCAGAACACTGGGGTGTAAACCATCTAGAACACCAAAACAACCCTTTTGTTGTAATGTATTTTCCAAAACCAAACCTAGCTTTTTGAAAAACTCTTGTAAAATTTTATTGCACTGAAGTCTTCCTGGGTTATTCCAATAGTGCCCTTGTTTTATGAGTGGCTTCACAAGAGGCTCTTCCCCTTGCTATCCTCTGTACCATGTGATAATAGCATCGCTAAAGCGAGGCAGCTTGACTTGGAACTACTCATTCCCTTGAGTAGTTTCCTCCCCTACCCGATTTTGGGACTCCATAAAAGAAAGCTGAGCTCCTCATCTAAGTGTTATGCCCTGATGCCTGTAGAACAAGCTAGAGAAGGCAGACCCATATGCTCTGCCCACTTTCTAACCACGAGAGTGCACAGTTTGCAAACTGAAATCTTTGTGCTAATAGTGATTAGTCCAAACACACCACGATTTTTTTCTCCCAAACTTGGTCTGCTTTTCTTTCTTAACAAGGTTTTTGTCCCAATGCAAACATTATGCATACTGCAAGATTATTTTCCTGTGATTTACAGCCCAGCATCTGCTTTGCGACTGCTTAGGGAAAAAATAGTGTCAGCAAATTTACCTATGTCAGCTGTTTCATGACATCCCTAGTTATAGAACTGTAAATATTTGTCTGTATCCAATACACCAGAATGACCATGTTTTCAGAAAAATCGTTAGTCCTCAAACTGTACTTCCCAGCGTGCTCCTTCTCTCCTTGATCTGTCTCAAAATCCCTTTAGAAATGATATACATCAGGCATGCCTCCAAGAAGTTCAACTGCAGTTTTCAGTTCCTTGCCATGTTCTTCTATAAGGCAGCCATACACACATTGAACAAGCTTCCCACCTTCCAACTTGAAAAAAAAAGCCAGAAAAGTTTGCCATAGCAAATAATTCTTATATCATATCCATTTGACTTGAAGGGTGTTTCCAAATGCTGCTCCACTTTTGTTGTTGTTGAAGTTCACTCTATAGTTCAGTGTTTGCATTTATATATGCTCCAGTATGCAAGTTTTGGCTGGCTACTACAGTTTCTCGCTCCAAAAGTCTGAATGTTCTCTAATCTAACTCCTGAGTAAAAGACCAAGACTGCTTTCTCACGGGGCAGTATGTGCAGCATTTGGCTCCGGGAAAGACTCCAGGAGGCAAATGTTGCGCAGCTTGTCTTGTGGGAAAAGAAAGCCATGCAGTTTTGCCTCTGATCACGTGGAGGATGCAGAGCTGGAAAATTGAGCTCTGCATCCTCTGCATGATAGAAAGCAAAGCTGCACAAATTTGTTTTCCCACAAGACAGAAGCTGTGCAGCATTTGCCTCCTGGAGATTTTCCCGGAGCTAAATGCTGCTCATGCTGCCCCGTGAGAAAGAAGCCAAAGTTATGTGTTCAAAAACGCTATTTTTCAATTTCTAAAGGATTTTTTTTTAAAAGGCAAAAGGCAGGCATCAAGTTTTCCTCTGACTTTTTATTACAACGTATTTCCGTCCCAGGAAGACAATATGCATCAAGTGTGGGGAATGTGTAGCTAATGTGTGCAGGGCTGGGGGGCAGGCAACATAGGTACCTGCCTAGGGCAGTCGGTTTTGGGGAGGGGGGGGGAGAAAGCTTCTGTTCTTCTCAACCCACGCCTGTCCGGTCATGACACCCCTTCCCCCTGCAGCTGCAACCACACTGCCTCCTCAACTACACCACCCACAGCCTGGAGGAGAGGAAAACACCCATCCACCCCCACCTGGAGAAGCCCTATTCTGCCCTCGAGGCCCTCACAAACACACTCTGCAGTGGTACAAAGCACAAAAGAAGAGACTTTGCTTCTGTGGTGAGTGCTGCCACTGTCTCCCTCCCTACCTCAGACGACAGCCCATATGTGCACCAGAGCTAGGGGAGGGGGATAGGAGTTACCATGGGGTGCTAAAATCCTAAGCTCAGCCCTGAATGTGTTTTCATGCTTCACTTGACAACTGGCATGTTTGTATGTCTTGTGGTGTAGAGGCTGCAGGGGTACAATTATGGAGACTTGGGTAGGATTCTCTGCACATGTGTGATTCTGGGGTGGGTGCGTGTATGTGTTGGTTTATTTGTGTAGCTGTGACTGGACAGATGGGTTTGTGAAGATGGATGGATGAATGAGAGATTGGGTGGTGGAGGGATTTCACATATTAAAATCTCAACATTACTGTTTAGCAAATGGGAGCTGAGGAAAGTTGAGTCAACTCCCTCCAGGGCTTCGACACTATAAAATTTAACACTTTGGGACATTTAGGACAAGCAGCTCTGCCTGCATTGCCTGGTTTTGGTGTTGATCTATAAAGCCCTTCACGGTCTGGGCCCGTCATACCTCAGGGACCGCCTCGCCCTCCGCGTCCCAGAACGGCTCCTTCGGTCCGCCGGGGGTGCCTTCTTGGAGGTCCCCCGTGTTAAGCGGGGGGCCACAATGGAGAGGGCATTCTCGGTGGCTGGGCCGCGCCTTTGGAACTTCCTCCCGGAGGAAGCTCGCCTGGCTCCCAGCCTGCTGACATTCCGGCGAAGTTGTAAAACCTGGCTGTTCGCCCAGGCCTTTGGGGAGGGGGGTAAGGGGGGGTAAGGGGGATTTTTTAGCTCCCCCACCTGCTTTATGATTTATGATTTATTATGAAGGCCCTGAGCCCTGTTTTAATAATTTATATTGCTACTGATGATTTTAAATTGTATTTTATTGTATTGTATTTGATCGTTGGAAGCCGCCCCGGGTTGTTCGCAGGAGGGGTGGCGTACAAATTAATAAAATAAATAAATAAATAAAAATATTTCATGCCTAGCCAGTGAATTGTTTACATATTTTTAGAACCCTGACAATATCAAATCTTTATATTTTTATCAAGTAAACCCATGCCTAATATTGGTTTGCCATTGGTTTTCAGACTATATTCTCAAAAACCTTTAAGGATTACAGTTATAGTAGCTACACCATTAGCCACAGTTATGGTTTTAAGATACAAACATGTTTACTAGACAGGTTGCAATTTGCATCTGAACATGCATTAGATTTGAGCATCCTGGGAGGCACGTGGCAAAGAACCCATACTCACCAGCAGCTTCCCCATCATTTTTATGTGTATGTCAGAAATTTTTTAGCATTCTTATTTTCTAAACGAGTTTATAATATGAATGGATAAAGTAAAAGTTCTACCTTTTCAGCACTATTTTCTCCAATTTGATACTAGGAGTTTTATTATTTATTTTATTTAAATTTCCCCTCCACTGTTCCTCAAAAAGGCTCAGGGTGGCTTGCAACATACATAAAAACATAAAAAACAATCCACAAAAATACAGAACCCCAACAACCCCTCACAAAACCCACCCAATACCACCTCTCCATTTCCCACATCCAACACCCCCCCCCCCCACAACCCTACTACAAACTCATCCTCCAAGCCTCCCAATCCCCTATCCCTGCTCATCAAATGCCCTTTACAAACAAGGAAGGTCTTACACCACCCTCCAGAAGATGCTCGGGCTCAAATGAACCTCCAGGGGAAGGTGTTCCACAGCATTGGGGCAGCAACTGAGAACACAGCCCTGCAAGCCCTCATCGTACAAATAAAGACTAACGGACGGTACCCACAGGGAGGTGTTCCCGGCCAATCGCAGGGGCCGCAATGGGGCATGGAAAGACAGGTTGTCTCTCAGATACATAGGGCCCACACCGTTTAGGGCTTTAAAAGGTCAAAACCAGCACCTTGAACTGTGTCCAGAAAGCTATGGACAGCCAGTGCAGGCTATGGAGCACCGGTGTAATGTGTTCCCGGCACCTCACCCCTGTAAGGAGGCAAGCTGCTGCATTCTGCACCAGCTGCAGCTTCCAAAGAGTCATCAAGGGCAGTCCCACGTAGAGCGCATTGCAGTAATCTAGCCTCAAGGTAATGAAAACGTGGATGACAGTGGTCAGATCTGCATCAGAAAGAAAAGGCTGCAGCCTCCTCATCAGATGAAGTTGGTGAAAAGCGCTCCTGGCCACCGCCGCAACCTGACAATCCAGGTTCCATGAAGGATCCAGAAGCACTGCAAGGCTGCGAACCTGAATAAGCAGGTGGGGACCAGACTCCATTAACAACAAGAGTCTCATTCCCCTCCAGGCTACAAGGCCGGCCAACCATCACCACCTCAGTCTTGTCTGGATTCAGCATTAGTTAAATCACCCTTATCCAGTCCCCAACAGCAGCGAGGCAGCGGGTAAACACTAAGACTGCATGGCCTGGGTCAGATGAAAAGGAGAGGTAGAGCTGGTTGTCATCAGATGACCTCTGAATGGCCTCACCCAGCAGCCTCACAAGGGAGTAGAGACTAAAACTGAGGGTGTCATAATGCCTCTATACAAATCAATGGTGCGACCGCATCTTGAATAGTGTGTGCAGTTCTGGTTGCCCCATCTCAAAAAAGACATATCGGAACTAGAAAAGGTACAGAGAAGGGCAACAAAAATGATCCAGGGTATGGAACAGCACCAGTATGAGGAGAGGCTTGATAGGTTGGGGCTTTTCACCGTGGAAAAGAGACGGCTGATAGGAGATATGATAGAGGTCTATACAATCATGGTGTGCAACTTGTAAACAGGTAACGGTTATTTACCCTTCAACTAGTACTAAAACTAGGGGACACTCCATGAAACTCACAGGTGGAAGAGTAAAAACAAACAAAAGAAAGTATTTTTTCACTCAGCATACAATTAGGTTCTGGAATTTACTGCCAGAGGAGGTGGTCAAGGCCAGCAGTACAGCGGCGTTAAAAAGAGGTTTGGACAAGTTTCTGGAAGATAGGATTGGGGAATAAAACCTTTTACTGTCAGGAGGCTGGGGATGACCCACAGGGAATGGAAAGCATGGTGACCTGCTGGGTTCTTCCCCCAGGCCCCGTGATTGGCCACTCTCCGAGACAGGATGCTGGGCTCGATGGACCATTGGTCTGACCCAGTATGGCACTTCTTATGTACATACTGAACAAGAAGGGAGAGAGAATGGAACCCTGTGGGACCCCACAGGGGAGGTTCCAAAAAGACAACAAGCAATTGCCCATCACCATTTTTTGGGATCTCCCTGACAGGAAGGAGCGGAACCACACAAGAGCAGTCCCACATACCTCCTCCAGGTCCCACCGTTGTATCAACACCACATCGTGATCAACCTTATTAAAGGCCGCTGAAAGATCTAACAAGATCAACAGGGCAGAATTCCCCTTGAAAATCTCCAGGCGCAGGTCATCCACCAAGGCCACAAGTACAGTCTCCGTACCATACCCAGAGCAAAAGCCCAACTGGAATGGGTCCAGGTATCCGATGATGTTGTGATGAGCCTGGAGCTATCATACAACCACCTGTTCAATAACCTTCTCCAAAAAGGGAAGGTAGGAGACAGACCACTAGCTGGCCGGGGAATCAGCATCGAAAGATGGCTTATTAAGCAGGGGCCAGACAACCACAGTTTAAAAACGTCCAACATCCTACCCTTCCAAAGGGAGGCGTTGACAACCCCAGCCAGCAATGGGCCCAGTGTCTCCTGGCTGGCTTTTACCAGACAGGACGGACAAGGATCTAGGTCACAATTGGTTGCCCGCATGGCTCCAAGTACCTGCCCCACATAGGTGGGTGATACCAACTGAAACTGATCCACATAAACAGGACAAGACTGAGCATCCATAACCTCAACAGTAAATTAAAAGCAATGGGTGTGTCCAAGATCGCAACCTTGATCATCATGTAATTTATATCATGACTTGATTCAGGGGTTTGTTCTTCCATTCTCTTGAAGGATCTTTGCTTTGGGAGTTTGTAATGGTTTTCGTGGCCCTCTGAACGTAGTACATTCAAGTGAAATAAAATATTTCATCATTAACATACAGCAAATAAAAACATCCAGCTATGAACTGTACAAAATTACAATTAATTAAAGAGAACACTAATGCATTTTTTTAAAGCTGTTCTAACAAGCAACTGAAGACAAAATTATACCCTGTTCTTGTACTGATTCCCAGTGGAGAAAACCAAATAAGCCAAATGAAGACGAGCATTGAGTGAGCTTATGGCACAGCAGAAAGGCCTTGTCCATCTAATGAATATTAGAAAATATAGAAGGAGCGTCTGCTGCCCATTTGTTCAGGAAAGATATGGCCAAATGGATCTCATCTCTAAACTTTAGCATGAACATGAACAACATTGGGAGGATGAAAAAGTTGTTTATGTAACCCATATGATGGAGTAGTGGAACAATGTATTTTTGTCAAGATAAACCAGAACTGTCTTTGCCTCTCAACACATGGGGTTGAAATGAAGAGTATAATGGTGTGGGAAATGAATTAAGCCTATACTGTCTCATAGATATGGAATTTTCAGACAGTCCATTGTAGACAGAAGTTACACAGTCTGAAGGACTATGTATATAAGGTAAAGCAGCATGCATATACTCTCACCCCAGAAGAGGGGTTTCTCTGTTCTATACCATTTTTTTTGTTGGCTGACGCACCATATTTCCTTGTCACTGGCACCGATTTTTCTCATTTGTACAGGATTTTGGTGTGTTTCAAGTCCCTCCCCACTCACCATTAGTTTGTATGATCATACAGGATAACACCAGAAGCCCAAAAACTGACCTGTTGCACATCCTGTTGAAAGACACAGAGCTGAAGCCGCTGGTGCAGGCGAACCTTCCGATGCTGCCAAATGTTCTCCAGCTGTCGCTGGTGATGCAGTACTTCGTGGATAACATCCAGGACATGGTGTACTGCCTTTGAGTAGTTAGCGGAAGCTGTTAGGGAGTCGGAGCTTCCAGGTGTCAAAGGTCGTTGCAGTTTGTCAAGTAATGACTTCCCATCTTGACTCACCTGACCGGCAACAAAATTTGAAAAATTAGAGCCTTAGGAATGAATAAGTTTTGCAGGCTTCCCTATTACAGGGAGAAGGTCCCACTACATCTGAACCTCTCTCCTTGTGCTTTGTCTTCATAAGGACTCTCTCCTCTCTGAGCAGGGGATTTTTGGCAAAACGATGCATGTTTTCTCCTGCCTCTTGTAAACGTTAGCAGTAAATGAAACGTTTACAAGTTTGTACCTGTGTTCTAATTAATTTTCTATTGACACATTTTAGTACATATAGTCAACTGTGCTGGTAACAGGACAGAAGTTAATTCCATTAACTGGTACCTAGTTTCAACATGGTACAACTTTCAATTTGTAAATAAAAAATAATTATTTTGATTTCATAGCAGATTTACAGTTAAGTTTCATTAGTAGTTATACTCTATACTGATTTAAGTTCACAAAAAGGTGCTATACATAATGTCTTAAAAACAGTCACAATCCAATATTCTGTCCCATTTGGAAGTTTTAATGGTAAGGGGCTACTTTTGGAAGATGCTCTCCCATACTAGACACATATTTAAACATATTCCTTATAAAAATGGCAAATTACAACGGTTGTCAAAACTTATTATACACATCACTATTCCTGTAATAAGCACTAAAATCAATTACTGTTTTTTTATTATTATTAATTATTAAATAGGGTATATTTTACCATCACAAAAGCTGTGTGTCCAATCACACCCTCACAGACATAAATTCCCAGGGTATGTGCCCCCTTATCGCAATCCAAAACTCCGCCGCCAAGGTCATTCACTCTGCCCGTTGCTTCGACCATGTGCAGCCTCTCCTCTTCTCTCTTTACTGGCTCCCCCTTCCTGAACGTATCCTGTTTAAACTCCTGGTTTTCACGTTCAAATTGCTCCACAACCAAGCTCCCCCTTACCTCTGGGACCTAATCTCCCTACACACTCCTGCACGCGCTCTCCGCTCTTCCTTTGTCCCCTCCCTCACTCTCTCTCGTTTCTCCTGCTCACCTAACCGCCTTCAACCTTTCTCCCTTGCTGCCCCCATGCCTGGAACTCCCTCCCTGCCCACATCCACCTTGCCCCCTCCCTCCGCTCCTTCAAATCTCTCCTCAAGACCCACCTTTTCCTCGCTGCCTTTCCCAATGCCTGCTAGTCTTTCCCCGTACACTTACTGTCTGCCCTCCTCTGCAGACTGCTGCCACCAACCTGATTGTAACCAAGCCAAGCATACGCACCGGAGACTTCACATCCGCTTGAATGTTTGTCTTCTCCCCTGTCTCTCCCACTGTCCCCTCTCCCTGTCTCCCCCTCTTTGTCTTTTAGATTGTAAGCCACAGGCAGGGACCATGTCTAATTCTATGCTCTGTATAGCACCAGGTCACACGACTGGCGCCATATAAATGTTTATAATAAATAATAATAATTTAAGAGATTTAATTTTTGAACGGATGAACACACCATAGTTCAAAACAGCTGCGTGGGATCCAAGTTGACAGGAATTGGCCAATATCTGAACTGAATCAACATCTTTTATATGTAAGTTACTTTCAATGTAACTGCTTACTTTCTGCATTTTAGGAGTTTTCTGCAGCTCACATGTATGGACCTCATATGCATCACAGAGACCTGGCTGGACGAGTTGGCCGGTCATGCCGTGCAGCATCAGCCCCGCACGGATGGCCGGGGAGGTGGTCTAGCTATTATCTTTAGAGAGGAATGGCCTGTTAGGAGGTATCCAGTCCAGGAGATTGTGGGTATCGAGGCCATTCACGTGGTGTTCAATTTGGCCGGGGGCAAGCTAGGGGTGCTGCTGGTATACTGGGTCCCTTCCTGTTCGGCGGCATCCCTTAATGCTCTAGCAGAGCTGGCCTCGGACGTGGTGTTGGGCTCCTCTAGGACCTTGGTTCTGGGGGACTTCAACATCCATGCTGATGCCGGCCTTGTCGGGGCGGAGCGAGAATTCATGGCCGCCATGGCAACCATGGATTTGCCCCAGGAGGTTATCTGCCCAACCCACGTGGTGGGGCACACCCTCGACCTGATCTTCGGTTCTGGCCTTGAGGCAGGGGGTCCGGTTGTGGGGGACGTTAGGGCGGTGCCCTTGTCATGGACGGACCATTATCTCCTTCAGGCCAGTCTTCTAGCACACCTCCTCCAGAAGGGGAAGGGACCAGTTAGGATGGTCCGCCCTCGGAGGCTGATGGAACCCCAGTGGTTCCAAGAGGTCCTGAGGGAGTTAACCTTGGACCTGGACAGCCACTCTGTGGATGAGCTAGTCCAGCATTGGAACAGCTTGCTGGAGGAGGCCATTGACAAGGTGGCTCCGAGACGTCCTGTGCCTCGGTCTCGTCACCGCAAGGCCCCTTGGTTTACTGAGGGGCTGAGGTGTATAAAGCGAGTAGGCAAGAGGCTGGAGCGATGCTGGCATCGGACTCAATCTGACTCCGACTGTCTTCGCCATAGGGTCCATTTGCGGTCCTATGTTGAGGCTGTGAGGACGGCAAGGAAGGAGTTCCTCATAGCGTCTGCGAAGTCACGCCCGGCGGAGCTGTTTCGGGTGGTGCGGGGGCTGGTTAGTCCGGCCTCCCTCCGTCTGGATGGGGACTTGTCCCAGGCCCGCTGTGAGGAGTTTATCAACTACTTCGCAGACAAGATTGCTCGGATTCAGACCAACTTTGACGTCGGATTAAGGGCAGTAGGAGAAGAGTGCGAGGTGACAGAGGTCCCATCTGGTCCAGCTTTGTGGGGGGAGTTTCAGGAAGTGACGCCGGCCGATGCGGCGGATGTCTTAGGGTCTGTGAGGGCCACCCATTGCGAACTTGATCCATGCCCGTCCTGGTTGCTGAAGGCCTCCAGGGAGACATTGGGGACGGTGCTGGCAAGGGTAGTGAACGCGTCCTTGCAGCAGGGGAGGCTGTCGCCTTGCCTCAAGTAGGCTGTGGTGCGCCCCCTGCTGAAGAAACCATCTTTGGACATGGATGCGCTCGCCAGTTACCGACCTGTCTCTAACCTTCCCTTTTTAGGGAAGGTTATTGAGTGGGCGGTGGCACGCCAGCTCCAGGTGCATCTGGATAGCATCGGTTTCCTAGACCCTTTTCAATCTGGGTTCCGCCCCGGCTATGGCACTGAGACGGCGTTGGTGGCCTTGGTAGATGACCTCCGCCGGGAGATGGATGCAGGATGTTCAACATTTCTCATCCTGCTAGATCTCTCGGCCGCTTTTGACACCGTGGACCATGGGCTGCTGCTGAGGCGACTGCGTGACCTGGGGGGTCTGGGCGGGACCGTTCTTGAATGGTTCCGCTCATTCCTCTCGGGGAGGAGCCAACGGGTAGTGTTGGGGGAGGAAACATCGTGCCCCCGCGCTTTACCGTGTGGCGTTCCGCAGGGTTCGATCTTGTCTCCGCTGTTGTTTAACATCTATATGCAGCCCTTGGGGGAGGTCGTGAGAAGGTTCGGGGTGCGATGTCACCAGTATGCTGATGATACTCAGCTGTACCTCTCTTTTTCTACTGACCCAGACCCTGCTATCTCGTTGCTTTCCCAATGTTTGGAGGCCGTGGCGGAGTGGATGCGGCTGAGCAGACTGAAGCTTAACCCCGACAAGACGGAGGTGATGTTGGTGGGGAGAGCGAAGGGGGTGGTGGCCCCCCTGGTTGGGGGGGTTCGCCCTCCTGTAGCTCTGCAGGTTCGGAGTCTGGGGGTGATATTGGACGCGGATCTGCGTCTGGAGCGGCAGGTGGAGGCAGTCGCTAAGGCTGCCTTCCGCCAGTTGTATCTGGTGCGGAGGCTGCGTCTGTTCGTCTCCGGCCCGGACCTGGCTTCCCTCATCCATGCCTTCGTCACCTCAAGACTGGACTACTGCAATGCGCTCTATGTGGGGCTTCCCTTGTTCCTGTTTCGGAGGCTGCAGCTCGTGCAGAATGCGGCGGCTCGTCTCCTTACGGGGACAGGTCGTCGGGAGCACATTACACCTGTGCTCCGCACTCTGCACTGGTTGCCAGTAGCGTGCCGAGCTAGGCTCAAGGTTTTAGTGTTGATCTATAAGGCCCTTCATGGTCTGGGCCCCTCGTACCTCAGGGACCACTTCACCCTCCGCGCTCCAGAGCAGCTCCTTCGGTTGGCCGGGGGTGCCTTCCTGGAGGTCCCCCGCATAAAGCAGGGGGCTACAATGGAGAGGGCGTTCTCGGTGGCCGGGCAGCGCCTTTGGAACTCCCTTCCGGAGGAAGCTCCTCTGGCCCCAAGTCTCTTGACATTCCGGTGGTGTTGTAAAACCTGGCTGTTCACCCACGCCTTTGGGGAGGGGGGGTTAGGGTTTGTTATCTCCCCTACCCTGTTTATTGGTTTTATGCTAAATTGTATCCCGGGGCCCTGTTTTAAAACATTTAAATTGTTTTGATTTGTTTTAAATTGTTTTATATCTGTTTTTATATGTATTTTTTATTATTGTTGGAAGCCGCCCTGAGCTGTATTCAGGAGGGGCGGGGTATAAATTTAGTAAATAAATAAATAAAATAAATACTAACTACATATTAGACTCACCTACACTAAGCGCAGTGATGTTTGTCAAAAGCCTTAACAAATCTTATGTTTACATCCAGTCTGTATGATTGCCATGTTGGTCCCAAATATAAGATTGAGAAAAAAATAGTGCACATGGTATCTTTTACTGGACCAACTTCTGTCAGCAAGGGAGCTTGAAAGCTTACATGCTCACCAAAAGAAGTAGGTACAATAAAATATATTATTTGAACTATTTTGTCCCCATCTTTTACATTTAAGTTACTTAAAATTATTTAACATGCCTATTCATAACTAGGTTTTGTACATCCCTACCCCTTTAAGACACTAAGCACAGTGCTATAGCCCAAAACCATTTGAAAGTTAGTGAAAGCTACCTTAATTTCACACTGCTGTTACAGGAAGTAATTTCTGCATACTGTAATTTTGAATCTATACTACTGGCAGTGTGTACACCTTAAAGAAAAACGACAACTGCCTGTTCCTAGCATAAGTCAAGCTGATGGTCATTAGAACAGTAATCTATGCTAAGTATGAGAAGCTGGGTCCATGCTTGGCATAGGATGCTGCATGATTGCTCCTAATGACACTATCCACTCAGGTTCTACTTACCCAAGTATACCTTTACTTACACAGAGACCAGAGTTCCCAGTAAAATATATCCTTTCCTCAGGTAACCTTCCCTCAGTTAACACATGCCATCTTCCCTTGGGACACGCCCCCTACACAGGACACCATTCAGCTGGGCCCTCTGGCACGCAAACTCTCAATCTCAATTATTTTGGCTCTAACATGCCTCTTCTTGGTAACACGGCCCCTCTCCCCCCTTGCAAGCTTCTTGCTCAGGCTTTTAGCATTCAGTTTTGGCTGACTGGCAGTTTCCTGCTCTGCACAGTTGAGAACAGTCAATCTCACCCAGCCTGGCTCCTAGGCTGGTTGACCTACAGCCTTGCGAGTGCCACCCTTGCAGGAAGTTAGCGTAGCCCTCTCATGGGCCTGGGCCTGCAAGGACTTTCACCGGCTCTCGCACACAAGCTTCAACACACTAAGTAATAGAAGAACAGGCAACTAACTTAAATCTGTTTTCAAAGTTTTGTCTTAGAAATATCAGATAAATCCTACTCACTTCCTACATTTGGGCAGAAACAAAGTTTGAGTAATGAAAACACTTACTGAAACAGTAGCATCACACGCCATAGCTAAATTAACAACAAAGATGCCATTTGTTTTAAATGAATTGGCTGCAAGAGTTTTCCAAGAGCCTACAGTACCTACACCACTAAAGGAGATGGAGGGAAAGAGATGAAAGGAAAGCATGACTAACAAATGAAATATTTGGCTCTGAAGCAGACAGTTTTTAATTTCTTTCTCCTTTGGGAGCCATGAAGTATTTAAATAAACATCTTAAGTCAAAATGAATGTTGGTATTCCCATTCACTATTCAAGTTCTATCAGCATTCATAAAAATAAGTTGTATGCCCAAGCCAGATGGTTGGTTCGTTCGTTCTCGTTCTCTCTCTCTCAGCTTCCCATACACCCCTTTCTAATGTTAACAAAAAGTGCCGTAGACTGCCTGAAACTCTTGGTTCTATTTAAATAGACCTTCAGTGCCCGGCGTACATCCAGGGTATGCCACACCCTTTCCCTAGGGTGAACTGGATTGGGGCAAAAAGAGGGTAACACTACTTCCTGAGATCTATGGAACCACGAATTAACTTTTGGTAAAAAGGCCTGATCTAATCTTAAGGTGACTGAATCTCTCTGGAAAATGCAAAAATTGTCCTCCATGGATAGGGCTCCGAGCTTGGAAACTCGTCTTGCCGATGTTACTGCCACCAAGAAGATGACCTTCAGAGTCAAAAAATATAATGAGACGTGCCTCAGTGGCTCAAAGGGGGGGGGTCTGGTCAGAGCCTCCAGCACTAAGTTGAGGTTCCAAGAGGGGACTCTATGTACTACTGGGGGCGAGATCATTCTGGCTGCTCGTAGAAACCTCCTAACATTCCTGTGGGAGGAAATCACTCTGTTTGTTACGGCTCTGAGTACTGAGTCTATAGCCACTGCCTGTCTGGCTAGTGTGTTAGCCCTGAGACCCTTATCTAGCCCTTGTTGCAAGAAGTCTAGCACCTGAGACACCCCCGCCTTCATAGGGTCCTGCTCCTGCTGGATACACCAGGTAGCGAATGTTTTCCATGTAGCACTATAGCTTCTTCTAGTGGCAGCTCTTCTTGACTGTTGGATAGTAGAAAGGACCGCCTCCGAGTACCCCCTCGCCCTCAACGTTGAGCGTTCAAGCACCATGCTGTTAGTTGTAATGCTTGGATCTCTGAGGAGTAGACTGGGCCCTGGGGGAGAGCAACGTCGGCAGTAGTGGCAACCAGTGGTACCGAGACTGACTGAGCTCTATCAGCTCGGAAAACCACGGCCTCCTGGGCCACCATGGTGCTATCAATATTAGGCATGCCTGCTCCCTGACTGCTTTATTGTTCTCTGGATCAGGGGAAAAGGAGGGAAGGCGTACAGAAGACCTCTGGGCCAGTGACAGTTTAGGGCATCGATGCTCTCTGAGTCGGTGCAGGGTACTTGTGTGAAGAATCGGGGAAGCTGGGCATTGTGCTTCGATGCAAAGAGGTCCATTATCGGTAAACCGAACCATTCTACTACCTGTTGGAACACAGATCTGTCCAACATCCACTCGTGTGGCTCCAAGGTCTGGCGGCTGAGCCAGTCGGACTGAATATTGTCCTGCCCTCTGATGTGCAGGGTCTTTATTGAATTCAAGTGGATCTGGGCCCACGAGAAAAGTCTCACTGCTTCCCGGTGCAATTGCGGCGATCTTGAAACACACACCCCCCCACCCCCGCCCCTCGGTGGTTGAGATAGGCCTTTGCTGTCACATTGTCTGTATACACCAGGAGGTGTTGTGAGGGAAACGTCGGGGCCAGCTGCTTGAGAGCGAGGCGAATGGCTTTCAATTCGAGAAGATTGATCTTCTTGCCCGCATCCCTCTGAGACCAGACTCCCTGGACTGAATGAGCCCTGAATGGCCTCCCCATTCCTGGAGGCTGGCATCCGTTGTTACTACTGTCCTTGTTGGTTCTGTAAGGGAAATGCCTTCCTGGAGCATTTCTGGCCTTAATCACCAGGACATTGAGGCCTTTAGGCTTCGTGGGATGGGGACCCAGGGGTTGAGCCCCAGCGTAAGCTCTCTTTGAAAACCCCTGAGCTGCCTCTGCAAGGGACGAAGGTGGAAACGTCCCCAAGTCACCTGTCCGATGCAGGAAATCAGTAGACCCAGTCATCTTGCTAGCCACTTGAGTCTCATGCGCCGCTGTAGTCTCAGCTGGTGTATTAACGACCTGATCCTGTCCCGCCGTCCTGGGGGAACAAACACACGGTCTAAGGCGGTATCCATCAATATCCCTAGATGCTTCAGTCTGCGGCTCGGTGTTAGGTGACTCTTGCTGGTGTTTATCAGCAGGCCGTGTTGCTCCAAGTACTGGATCGTAACATTCAGATGCGTCTGAGTTCTGGACACGGAGTTGGCCCTGATTAGTAGGTCGTCCAGGTAAGCATAAACGTGTATTCCCCTGCTGCGAAGGTTGGCAATGACGGGAACTAAGATCTTCGTGAAGACTCTGGGAGCAGACGACAGACCGAAGGGCAGAGCTCTGAACTGCCAGTGCTCCCCGTTGTATGAGAACCTGAGACATTTCTTGTGTGGCTCCCAGATTGGCACATGCAGATAGGCTTCCCTGAGGTCCAGAGATGCCATCCAGTCATCTTTTTGCAGGCTCTGGCAGATTGACGCCGCAGTCTCCATCTTGAACCTCTTTCTCTTCACACATTTGTTCAGGGCTTTGAGATCTAACACCGCTCTCCATTTTCCGTTTCTTGGCGACTAGAAACAGGATGGAATAAATGCCAGAGAAACGTTCCGGCATGGGGACTTGTTCCACTGCCTGAATCTCTGTCAATCTCTGGATTTCTCCTGCCAGGGCACTGTGTTTCGCGAGGTCTTTCGGCACTGGAGAGGTCAGGAATCTTGGTCTTGGGGTGCGCTCCAGATCTATCACATACCCCCTTGAGACACAAGATAGGACCCAAGAGTCTGTCACGGAGTCAAGCCATGCTGCCTGGAATTGTTGAAGCCTGCACCCTACCTCTCCGGAGGCATAGTCAGGCCTCCTGTTTGGATTGGTTGGCAGCAAGTCCCCTAGACCTACGCCTGTCAAATCTTCCTGTTCTGAAGCCCCTCCCTTGAAAGGAGAAGTTAGCTGAGTGAGACCTGGAGCCCTGAAAGTGAGCCTGTCTAGACGGGCCCCCAAACCCCCTGGATCTGAAGGGATAGCCCCGAAAAAATCCCCTTTTTGTAGTGACCTGTTGTAGGGTCTTGGGTTTATCCTTAAGATTAGCTTCCTCCAGCACCTTGTCCAGGGAAACCCCAAAGAGCTTGGCACCCCTATAAGGGGCTGAAGCGAGGAGGTTCTTGGCTGTGGAGTCCCCCTGCCAGGTACACAGCCATACCCTACGCCCGGCTGCTATTTCATTCGCCACAGATCTGGCCGACCAGACATGGGCATCTGTCATGGCATCCACTAAAAAGGCGGAAGCCAAACAAATGAGGGAAGATAGTTTCTGAGCCCTCCTATCAGATATATCAGGGTCCTGAGCCTCCTGCATCCAAGACATGAGTGCCCTGGATACATAAGAGGCCACGATGTTAACCTTGAGACACACTGCATTTCAGTCTAGAGCACTCCTCAGAGTAAAGTCTACGCCCCTATCTGTAGGGTTCTTAGGGTGGCAATCTCCCTCAGTTGGGAACACAGTCTGACAAGTCAGCGAGGCCACTGCTGCATCTATTTTTGGGCTCTTAAACAGGGGCTCCTTTTTTCTAGAGAATGAATAAAGCAAATTCTGTGCCTTGTTCATCTTGAAAGATCTGTCAGGGTGCTTCCACTCCTCTAGCACCAACCTTTCAAAGGCCTTGTCTAAGGGCAGCCCCTGAGCCCTGCCGTGTAGGGAGGGAAGAAACTCTCTTGTTTCCTCCTCCTGCGAGTCAGAGGAGGCCTCCTTGGGGGGGGGTTTCTTTGAGTTGGAGGATTTTTATAACCTGCCCCATAAGCTCTTCTCTGCCCTGACTGGGAAAGTGTCTGTCCCTATCTCTGGGGTCTGCAGGAGATTCTGCCCATTCCCCTTCTTCCAAGACAAACCCTGTATCAGACTCTAATGAGCCTGAGTCTGAAATTGCCAGGTCCCTGTTGCTGAAGGCCTGGCTGGAACCCTCTGGCTGCTCCTCCTCCTCAGAGCCCTGAGGAGAGAGTAGTAACTGGGCCCTGGCTCCCCCTGGTGGAGCCTTGTGTTTCTTGGTCGGCGCCTTGGGCTTTCCTGCCCTAGGAGTTTTGCGCCAGCCCTGCCTGAGGAGGAAGGAGGGTCCCTTTTCCTCTTTGCTCCTGGCTTGGCCCGGGCTAGTTCCCTCAAGGAAACTAAAATCTCGCCCATGGTTTGGGCTATAGAGTTTAAGGAGGGAGCCTGCGACTCCGGAGGGCCTCCTTCATTTGCAGCCGTTCCCACCCCGCTAGCTGTGGGGGGGAACCGGCTCTTTACCAGCCGAGTTCATCCTTATTTATTATGTCTTAAATCTCGGCTTCTGGTAAAGGGAACGGGACCAAGCAGCGCTTACCCCGTTCTGAGGCGGGGGGGATCACCCAACTGGCACTGTTCGCTAGGCGGGAAACTGCGCGGTTTCCCCCGCTCCCCGGCGCTGTGCAAGGGAGCTGGCTGGGGCTTCAATATCAATCTAGGCCTAAGAGCGAAAACCCGAGACCTCGTCCGGGATCGCTGCCCGCTCAAGCACCACCAAACTGCTTATTTAATCCAAGTTCCCCCCCATCCCCAGATCTGAGGTTCCGAAAGAGCGTCCTACCGGTCTCGAGGCAGAAGACGGACTGGAGAAGCGGCTGGGTAATTCCAGTGACGCAGGCGCAGAAGAAAATTAGTCATCTGCCTCCTATAGGTCAATGGTAGAACTACCCCAACAGGAGGAGGTTGCAGAGGTACGTGGAGAAAATTAGTGGAAGCTCTGAGGGCCACAGAGGTTGCAGGCAAGGGTGCTTAAGGGCTGTGCTCAGGATGAGCAAGGAAAGGGAGGGTCCAGTTCATAGATCTTTGCCATGGACCTGCCCTATCCTTGTGTATGAACCCTCATTTCCCTTTCCCTGAACTTATTTACTCAGTGCTTGGGGATGGATCTAGGGCCCAGATCCAGAAACTGGACCGGGTCCACATAAGAATTAGCTGCAGGCCACATTTGGAGGCCCAGTCCTGCTTTATAGCCTTACAAAAACCAACTATAATTGTATACTGGCTGAATATGGAGCCTTTAATTGACAGAAACATATTCCTGATTTTAGTTTTGGAAGTGACTATATGTAAGGTTCTTGCAAAATAGTAATATTCAACTGATTTCATTTTAAGGATCTAAAACTTTGGAAGTGGACACTGAAAATGAGATGCTCTTCCAGAGGAAAGCTACAAATCTTTCGTTTAACCTTTAAGTGTGTATTTTTGAAGACAGAGCATCATGACTCTGAACAGAATCACTGTGATGTAGTGACAAAATGAACAGATTTTGTATTTGTGGACATTACTTGGATATTCAGAAAGCTATATGAATAAAGTCCACAACAAAAATGAATATTCACATATCTGTTTTTATGACTGGTCACCTATTTGGTTGTTCAGCTACTTCATTTTAACTAATGTGCATGTTCAATAATGCTAGCCAGAAACTGAATAACCACACATACAAATAAATGACCCTAAAAAGCTAAAAGTATATCCAAGAAAAGGAGGATTTAATAGCAATTATCTGTTTTTGCAGGTATAATTCAAACAGAACGAAATCTAATATGCCAGGGTGGAGAAGCTTTTCCCTCCTGAAGGCCACTTAAAAAATTAGTACAAACTCCACGGACCGGATAGGAGTTGGGATAGGGATGCTAAAAGGGTGAACTCAAGATGAGGGAATGAAGGGATTATCCAGATCCTGGACCTGTATCAAGGATCCTTCCCCTCTCCTTGGGTGCATGCCCTCATCACCTCTCCCTTCTTCTGAGGTCTTTCTTTCAGTACTTGAGGAAGTGCAGGGACTAGATCCACAGGCCAGATCCAGGAATTGGAAAGGGGCTACTCAAGTGCCACAGGTCACATTTGGCCCACAGGCTGCAGGGTTTCCCATCCCAGGGATACAATGTGTGTTTTCAAACAAGACAATAGCCCACTATCAGTCCATGTTCGGTCCGTGCAGCCCCTATTCACGTGTTTCAGCATGTAGAGCTAACAAACAGGCAGCTTCCTGCCTGCATTTCATGTGCTGGCGATAGCTGCCACAAATAGCGCCACTTAGCGGTTTCCCTCTCCCCAGTACTGGCTGTGATGGAAAGGGGCACACTGTCAGAAAAGGCTTCTTCCCTGGCTGTGACCCCCTTTCCATACGATGCAGCGCTCCTGTGCTTGGGTGGCTGCAAGAGGAGAAAGTTCTTCCTCAGCTGGGTTGCGGCAGAAATCTGGGCTGGAGAGAGCAGCTAGGAGCTGGCTGGGAGTGGTGCAGTTACCACTGTCCTGCTGCTGCCTGTCATTTTCATCCCGGGTTCTGCTTGTTTTCCCTACCGCCTCGTTCCTTCCAGCTCCAACTGCACCACTCCCAGCCAGCTGTTCTCTTCAGCCTTGTTTGCTGCTGCAGCGCAGTCAAACCTGAGATAACATTGACAGGCGGTGGCTAGGCAATGAGGAAGCTGCCAGAGCAGCAGACAGGAGAGAACAGAGCGCTGTGGCTGCTTAATTTTGAGCAATGCGAGCCACAACTATGGTGCTGGTGGACCCGGGTGTGGGTGAGGCTGCGAGAAAACCCAAAAGACAGGGGGCGGCTGCGTGGGCAGGCATTAGCATGAACTAGCACTCACTGGCCCACAATGTCCCTGGATAACGCTGAGAGTGGGGGCTACTAATAGATGGGCAGGCGGACATAACAGGTGGTGAGTGCTGATGCGGGCTATCATCTCATTAGAAAACACCCGAAACTCATTTTTGCTCTACTCTGATTCAATAAAATCAAAGTGAAAGCTACTAATGCTGCTGTAACAACGTGCAACATTGTTGTCAAAAGTAGCATTTTGATCCAAGGCACAGTATATTTTAAAAGTCTTTTCATGAGAAAAAGCATAACCAGAAGCAAAACATAAATAAAATTAACAATTTAAGAATGTGCTTAAGTTAGAAGCTGGCCTTATTTATATTTCAGATTAAATGTTGCAAATAACCCAGTAGCTGAACAGAACAACTACGCAGCCTACCTCAGAGTAAGCCAGAGTAATATGCTCATAAATTCCTTGGTGATGATGAATTGCATCTTCCAAGTCCTGCAATTCAGAGGGAAGCTCTACCTCTCCACAGGCTTTACACCACGAATCCACATTGCTCATGTACTAGGAATCAAGAAGCCACATTTTATTATCCACAGGTATGCACATGTGTAAACCACATCAGCTAGTAAAATTCATTAAAATATTTAAAAACATACAATTATGGAAAGAGTTACTGAGGAGTGAAGGAGATTTTGTAAAGGATATTTCATTCATTTAGATCATAGCTCAGTTTTAAGAATATGATTCAGGAAGTATTTAGAAACCCAACACTGTATGAAAACCCTCTCCTGGAGCACTCTATACAACAGAACAAGCAAGAGAACAAGCTAGTTACTTAACAATAACCTTCAGCAAGTTTAACTGAACTATGTCCTACATTAATTTCTAAGGCTCTCCTTCACTTCCATCCCCTTCTATTCTCTACAGCTAAGAGAAATTTAAAGTAAAACCATGCTTAGCTCACTTTATTCATAAAAGGCAGCCAAGCCTATTTGGCTAGTCAGTGCAGTAAGTCGTAAAATTTTAAATGAAATGGAAACTCTTCTTGGTTAAACTCTGTGTGGATCAGAGGAGGAGATAAGCACACATGGAAGCACTAAAGTAATTCAAGGCCAAATTCAGTTTGTGCATAAACTACAGCAGTGCTAAACGTATGGACCTGTATAAAAACAAAATCTGCAGTCTTCAAAAACGGAAAGTCATACTAATTTCTCATCTATTTCTCTCACCCCTCGTCATTCCAAGAGCTGATAAATCACTGTCAATTTTCTCCATAGAGAAAGTATTATAATCACAATTAACTGTCAATGCACACAGCAGAAGAAACAATTAAATAGGCTAATTCAATTAATTCAAAACAGATGATATCAATCCGCTTTTCCCCCTCTATTTTATTTCTTTCCACAACCCAATCAATTTTGCATACGGAATACTCAAACAAGCGGTAACTTCTGAAACTGGTTTGGACACTGTCAAAACCTGCTAGATACTACCCCATAACAAGTAATCTGTGAACCTGAACATGGTGAAAGTGAGCTATGGGCAAGCTTAGAAAATTAGACACAGGTCCAGCAACTATACAAGCACTTAAACTCATGTTTCTCAAAACGCACCAAGCTGACAGTTACAGTTAGTGCAGGTTTCTTAAAACTGCCCCACCATAACCACTTCTTCTGCTGTATGCTATGTAGCTAAATGTCTCAAATCTGCCTTTTCAAGATCCAAGCTATGTTCAGTCTTTGAGACTCTACCATCCCATTGACACTGCCAATACATTTAAGATAGTAATAGTAGTTTCTGTGCTATGTACACCAGTAGCCAGTCTCTGTTAGGAGCTACACTACTACAATTAGCAGACAGCACCTCCTTAGCTAAATGCTCTATTTCCCTTCTCCCCAAAGGCTGCTTCAATTAGCAATGAGAACATGCCCACAGGGATCACGAACTGGATTGTTCTAGGGCTGTGCAGTGTATTATAGGAGGAAACTAATGAATGTCTGCTGGTCGACACAAAATGCGTGTCTCTCTCTATCTAGCTGGCTCTACAATAAACCACAACCACCAGTTAATAAAAACACACCTACAATGAAGTGAACATTGATGGGTGACTCAACCGCCTGTGTCTGCCAACAAGGCAGCAACTAATTCCCTTAAGGAAAAACATGCTCTAGTTATCAAAACTATTAACTAGGGGATGTTGGAATATTTGTCTGTTTGTCCTTGGATCCAGTTCTAACTCACTGGTGACTGCCCATGACTCGTGGCTATTGTTTTAAGTAACTGCGGATGCCTACAGTTAGAACTTGTCCCAGGTTTACCCTTTATTTTGAGTCATTAGATTAAAAAAAAGTATCTAATTTGTATACTTCTCTGTTCCAGCCATGTGCTTGAAGCTTAGGGATGGATAATGCAACTAAGCAGTCTTTAGACAAGTAGAAGAAATAGCTTTTTAAATCAACTTAAGTTCTATACTATTACAGTTTAAGAAAGAAGACATCTGCCTCAAACCTTTACTTTTAAGTAATTAAAAACTGGCTAAGAGCAATTCCTGGATTGTTAAAAACCTGTTTTCAAGACAAACAACATGGTTTAATACTCATTTGGCAACCTCTGCTGACCGCATCCCATTTACTGACCTGTTCTGATTTCTGGTGGAAGATGGAGGACATTTCCAATAAGGTGCTACGTTCATCCAATGCTGCAGCAAATGCCTTCCACTCTTGGTCCAGCTGATTAGCTATTTGTTTAATTTGCTGTGAAGCATAGTGACCGGAATCTACCAAACGGCTTGCTACAGACATGATGCGTTTTATATTTACGTACACATTCTGTGAAGATGGGAAGACAAAAATGTTTAGCCTGATTTTTCTGTAGTCTTAAAGATCCTTAAATTATTGCGTAAGCAGTTCTTAGCTATGTTTACCCAAACACTCTTTTCAACATACACTATACACACTATGTGGCAGATCATTAGCTCTGCTGAAGTTGTTTAGCTATAAAGCTGAAGGAATGGCTCACAAACAGTAGTCCTATCTAAACTAACAACATTTACATAGATAGGCACTTCAGTTCAGGAAAACTTAAGTGTTTTTGAAAAAAATATTATGAACCCTCTGATAAGGTAGAAAACATTAAGTGTTACATGTTTTACCAGCAGATAAGCCAAGGAAGAGAAATTCAGACAGACAGCCTATAGAAAGTTAGAAATACGATTCATAAGCACTTGTTTTGAGCAGGAACATTGTTCGTTTGTAGCATTATAACTGAACAACTTTCAAGTCTTTCAAAAATCTCAAACCTCTACTCACCCCCTTGAAGCACTACAGCTGTTTAAGTCAGTCAAAAATTACAACCACCAAAGATGTCCCTATTCAATACTGGAGGAGAGAAAACTGACTGGATTTGGCTTGTTTTCAAGGAAGATTCATTTCCAGTCTGAGAACAAAAGCAATGACTTCTATCCACTAGCATTAAGTACTGTAAAACCTAGAATCTAGAAATAACTCTGCATATTGAACACTTGGGCAGCCTCACCTATAGGCACTGCAAAATACCCAATCTCCATGCCCATTGCTACGTTTGGGCCCTCACCACTTAACCCAATTTCAGACTTTGGACACTCAGAAATACTGTGGGTTGTTTTTTTTTTAAAAAAAAAGCTCTGATGCTACTTTGTCAATTTCTTAGCCACTAGAAGTAGTTTCCAGAGTCATTCCTTCAACCCTATCAAAGCTACTACTTAAACAAATTTTGGTCTTCCCTTTCTCCACCCCTTATGGTTTGGGTTGGGTTTTTTTTAAATGAGGTTAAGCTTAACTTTTTGCAGCTGCATTACGGTCAGTACAACAAAGGAAATACTAGCTAGCAAGGAAGCATGCTATTTGTTAGCAGAATAAGGAAGAGGAACTCTTCCCCATGCTCTGTTCTGTCCAGACATATTGCACTGTCTGCCTTCAGTGCTTTTCAAACGTCATCACAGTTGCATGACAAAACAAATACTGCCTAAACAGAAGCTTATTTGATACAGCTTTACTTCTGCTTAATTTGCAACTAGAATGTCATACTTGGAGAGAAAATCCTCCCAAGTTTTTAATTAAAATAAGTCAACCTGGCTTTGGGTTCTCTTGGAAACAGCGGTAAATAAGTCACATGAAGTTCAGTCAGAACACCTTAGTATTAGTTATTTCCACTTTTTAAAAAAACAAACACACACGTGTGTGTGTGTGTGTGTATGTATAGAGAGGGGGAGGGGAAGCGAGAGCGGCTTTTTACTTGACAGCTAGTGAATATGGTAAAGGGCCTACTAGACTACCAGAAAGACTGTTAGTGTGCCATAATTGAGGAATTAAAAGCTTGTTGGAAAGCCATTATGCATCTCCCTTTTTCTCCACACAAGTCAATAAAAGGGTTTAGAGTACCATGAGGTCTGTTCAACCTGTGTAGCACACAGCAGAAGGAGCCATAGTCACTTGCCAACTGTACTTTAAAGTCTAATAATTAACAGTATCACTAATCGCTTGCTTCCAAGGTAAATAATCTGTTGATGTGACAAATCTTTTATTCTGTATACCAGCACGCAGGAATTGAGCTTGCTTTTTTTTTTTTTTAAATTCAAAACTGGCTTGAGACACCTCCATCCAAGTTTGCCAATCCTTTCTTTAGGCAAGCCAAAAAATAGCTGACTTCTGTAGTGGTTTCAGTTGGGACTTGCATATTGCATGTGTGTAAAACATACATTGTTGGTTGTACACCCTTTTACCTGTGTCACATCTTCATTTTCTGTTTATTTGTTCTTTTGTCAACAAGTCAGTCATTGTAAGTCTAGGAATGCAGTGATAAAGCAAGAGCATTGGGGCTCTTGCACAACACTCCTCCAGTGAGGGAAGTGGACATGGAAGTCTGCCCTCGCCAATTTCTCCCCAGTGGAGTGGGAATGTTGTGAGAAAGGGTTGGTTGGCACAAGAAAACCCATGCTGATCCGCCTATGCTGTCTTCTTGCCCAAGGAAGCACCGTAAGTCAAACTAAAATGAGGGAAAACTAACCTTTCCCCACCAGCTATGCAGCTGAAGTACTTGATCTGAGGTGGAAATGCCTCAAACGACTGAGGGTTCATAGCCTCAATCAACTGACATGCTAATACAAGAGACTCCACACAAAAATTAAACGGCAGCTATATAACTAGCAATAAAAGCATACGTTTGCAGTAAGTTCATTCACAACTATGTTTTCCAGTTACAGTCCCCTTGTATAAGGCACTTAAGGATCAAATGCTACTCCATCCACCTTCAACACACCTGAAGAAAAGGTTCTTCAAGATCTGGAAACCCTCTACCCAAATTCTGCTCTCAGAGGCAATATAAAAAAGTGGACAGTGCAGCAAGGGCTAGAAACCGATTAAAAAGCTAAGATGACAACTGGCTATAGCATATCATTTGTCATACTATGGTAATGTGTCAGACTTAACTAGAAAGCACTCATCAGGGAACAAAGGGGACAGCCTGCCAATTTTGCTAGTCCACTCATGGCAATTACCAGAAACTAGAAAGATGCATCAGTGGTTTAAATTTAACCCATGTATTCTCCAAGCCCTACACCTTTGAAAAAGCAGGTTTTGCACACCGGCTGTCATGTAGGTGCCAATATTCACAGGTAATTAACGTGTGCAGAGTGTGTTACACACAACATGTCACACAGCCTTAAAAATTATTTCACTCACTGTTAACAGCATCCTCACACCCTTAATCCCTCTTGTGTTTTATCATTAGCCCTGACAGACCTTGCAGGCCCTCAGCTATTGTCTAGGCACTGTACACACCAATAAGCAGTTCGTGCATGTCTTGCCATCACAGAATAATTAACTGTACCACCGTTCTAACTGTTCCCGTAGTGTTATGGAAGACAAACACTAACATTCAGCCTAGAAGGCCTGCACAACCCCATGCCTCTCTTCCCATCACCCAATGTAAAGATACAGCATCAGAGGAGGCTGGTGTCTTTTGATCCAAATTCTGCATTAGCAATTAGTGTTGAAAAACACCACACCTCAGAACCATCTCTCGGACACAGATTACAGTTTAGCAGTAACAGTGCTGCTCTTGTTTGCCATAGCCTCAAAAAACCTTTGGGGAGGTAAAACATTCAGACACAGCTTATTAAGTCGGTCTCAGGTGACAAGTTTGTGAAGTAAAAGGAATATTAGAACTAAAAAGAACCTCAGACTGAAGAGAGTCTCTTTAAGAGGAAAAGATCATTGAGGCTGTTGGTTCTTGTTGAGCTGTTTTACCTCATCTGACCCTATTCATGCTCTCATTTGCACAAGGCCCTTAAAGCAGGGACTGGTATTCACTGCGTTCCTCCCATTGTCACCAATGGGGAAAAAACAGTGAACACAGGTTCCTGCTCTTAAAATAGAATCTGAGAATATCTGATCCCCTTAGCTCTTTTTCACGCTTGCACGGCATCTGGCAGACTCAAGTCTTATAGTACAGACTCTACTTCACCTAGCCTTCCAAAATCTTTTTTAAAAGGGGGTTTAGTTTTAAGACTCAACATTAACAGACATTTTAAATGCCTAGCTACTAGTAGTATTGATGTTATATACAATGTAAAATACAGGGATACCATAACAGGAGATAAGAAAAACTTAAATAAAAGCAATACAGCTGATTGTAATTCAGTAAAAGACTTCAAGGATATGTCAATTTTTCAAGTAGTGCAAAGAATAGCCACAACTATCTCCAAATGAAGCCAGAATTAGATTCTTTTAAATCAATTCTAATATTTTAATAGCACTTTTTCAGATTAGGTGGTGGCACAACCCCACATTGAGTGTTGTGTGAAACCCTCTCCTCAAGGATGCCAAGGGTTTGCTTGTAAGGATATCATCCGCTAACAATAGTGTTGTGAGATTTGATTAACCTGGAAAAAGTTTCACCCCCTGAGTTTAACACTTCCTACATTTGACTGACCATAGAGGTACAGCCCCAACAGTTCTGGAAGAGGGTCTAGTTCCTCAAAACAAATTTGAAGTTCACCCCTTCTTCTTCTTACCTGTAGTAGTTGAGGCCCCTTCCCACTATACACACATACTTAACACCTTGTCCCGCCGCTGCCTTCTCCCCGTTCCCACCCTCCTTTTGCTTCACTTATCTCCTTTGCTCTCTGACTCTCCCCATCTTAATGCCCCATCATTTTGAAATTTCCCCTAGTTCAGTCCCAGTAGAGCTAAGAGGGATAGGCACTGTGCAACTGCTAGGCCAATGGCACAAGCACCAAGTGGTGCCACCACTTCTCCATTACACTTTGGACTCTGTTGCAGCAGTGGCCAATCTTATCAGAGAGGCCCACCCAGACTCGAACAAACGTTGGCAGGATATCTACCAACCTTTCCCCTTTGTGGGGATAAGGTAGTGTACCTGCTCTAATGTGTGGCCAGTGGTCAGAAATGCTCTGTTAACTGTCTCAGGATAGATGAAAATTTCGTATTCAAGGTCTTGCAGACCACCATGTCCAACTCTCCAGTCTGCTTATTCCGGATCGCCATGTGTTTCATTCCGACTGGCTCAAAAAGGCTTTTAGAAAGTAGAAGAGCTTGAAATTAGACTCCCATTACATATTTCTGTTTAGAAAGTCTGGCCTGTTTTGATCAGGAACGAGCGTAACTGAATTACAGTAGAGTGTCAAGACTATTCCACGTTGAATGATGGAGGCTGGTAAGGATCTTAGGCGGAGATTCAAAGTTCATGAAATTTCATTTTCAAAATAGGAGCTAAAATAGGATCTCAGTTCTTCCTGAACCAAGGATGCTTCCACCTACAGCGAGACAACATGTGGAGAAAAAGGTGATGTGGCCTTCCACCCCATTCCCTACAATTCCATTGTGTAAAAGGAGAAACCATTGCATATGGTCTTGGCAGGTCGGTGGATATGGCATTCGGCCGTAGAAGCAGACTGGTAGCCGAGCCCCCGGCATTCTCTTCTCCCATTCACTGGCACTGCTTTGGTACATCACAGACTAGGAGTGATGAGCAAGGAGCTGCATGGTGTAAAGAAAATTGGGGCACTTACCGGTGAATTTTCCTTCTAGTAGGCTCCCTGCTCAGCACTCCAGCCCACCCAGTGCCTGCCAGCAGGGGGGCTCAGTGCACTAGGACTACACTAATCTGGGCCTGGCAGTCCATTTTCTCTCTACATCTTCTTGTTTCCTAGACGGAGGCTTTGGAAGAAGTCAATCTGGAAGCTGCAGGGGGTGTTCCTCACCTGGTCCACCCAAAAATTCAATTCTGAGGTATGCTTTCTGATTGGCTGGAGCAAAACACATCCAGACTTGGAGTACTGAGCAGGGAGCCTACCAGAAAGAAAATTCATCAGTAAGTGCCCCAATTTTCTTTTTACTGCTGGTACACATTGCTTGTCAAATGTATTGGATCTGCAGCAGGCCTCAAAAAGCCACAGATCAGTTGTGAGACACACATCCATAGTGACAGGCAAGAGCGTAAGAAGTGTCATACTGTGTCAAGTCAATAATCCATCAAGCACAGCATTGCAGAGGTACACAACAGATTATAAATTTTGTTGTTAAAGTACACACAGACTTTAATCTACACTCAATAGTCAACTTTTGCATCAATCTTTTCCTCAAATCCCTTAACTCGTGTCACTGGGCTCACAGGGCAGAGCCTACTGTCAACCACTGCTTCTCTGCTGAAGCCAGTAGCTCCTCTGGCAGCATGGTACCAGACAGTATTTCTTCAATCGAATGGTCACCAGAAGTGAAGTACCAGGTATTCACAGTCAAAATAAATAAATACATTCAGTGAATAACTTATTTAGCACATTCATCTGAAAAGCAGATAAAATGAGAGTTTTAAGCTACTACATCCCAATATTTTACTCCTCTCCTTATGTTATTATTTCATTCTGTGGATTTGGACAATAAGCACAAGTATAAAAGGTGGGATAGCTGGCTTGACAGCAACACATGGGAGAAGGATCTAGGGATTTTGGTTGCTCACAAACTAAACATGACTCAGCAATGTGACATAGCTGCAGAAAAGATGAATGCAATTTTAGGCTGCATTAATAGCAACATTGCTTCCATATCATGGGAAATAATTCCTCTCTACTCTGCACCAGTGAGACCTAACCTGGAGTATGATGTCCAGTTTCAGATACCTCATTTAAACAAAGATATTGGCAAAGAGGGATTCAGAGGCAACAAGGATGATAAAGGTTCTGGAAAGCAAGTCCTAGGAGGGCAGGCTGGAAAAACTGTGTATGTTTATTATCATTATTAAGTATTCATGTAGAGCCAGCAATGTACCTGGCACTGAACTATCGTTACAGTCAAGTCTCTGCCCTTAGTCTAGAGAACAAGTCTTTTAATATCTAAAGAGCTGCCACAAAGAGCTAGATTAGAATTAATGGGCTCAAATTGTAGTATGTTAGATATTGATTAAACAACAGGAAAAGGTTACTAATGGTAAGAGCTGCTTGGCAATGTAATACGTTGCCTAGGGAGATCGTAGGCTCTCTTGATATTAAAAAAGGAACTGGACAGCCATCTCCTGGAGATGTTGTAGCTATATACTTCCTGCATCAAAGCAGGGAGTTGGACTAGATGACTCCTTGTGGACCTTTCCAACTCTAAGAGTCTATGATTTTTACCAATGACAGCATTATTTCCAACAAAATGGAATTAACAATGCCTCCTGGATACACTAAAACAGAAGCTGCCCTTCCCCTACTGGTACAGAGAAGATGATCTTAAACAACCTAAAACTACTTTAAAAACACACATTAAAACTCTGCAAGGAAGAATGAATGTTTACAGAAAGTTTTAAAAATGAGTGAGCTTGGAGATGCCAGGTAATAAAATACATTCCACCAGGAGACGTCTTTTATACTCTGTCACTCCAAGGACAAGATCAAATATTTAAATAGTTTGAGGCCTGTCAAATTAAGCAGTTGACAGACTTTTATTCATTGATGAGCTTGAGAATTCAGTTTAAGCTAGTCTATTATTTAGTATGTTCCTTGTATCCAATTCTGCTCATATAGCATCCAAACAGTACTAATTTGAGGACAGACTACTTTTTCTTTCAAGTTGGAGATGCTGAGAGTACCCAAAAACGCATACAAACTATTGCTTCCTAATAGTTGCCATATAATTTAAGTTCTCCTGCATGTTGTATTATTTATTTATTTATAAATATTTGTTCGCTGCCCCCTCATGCCTACGGCATCTCGGGGCGGCTTACAGCATAAAAATACACAATAAAATTCATTAAAACAATGTTTTAAAAATACAATCCCCCCCCACCCCCTCCCCTCCAAAGGCCTGGGCAAACAGCCAGGTCTTGCAGGCTCACCGAAATGCCAACAGACCTGGAGCCAGACGGGCTTCCTCCTGGAAGGAATTCCAGAGCCTCGGCCCGGCCACTGAGAAGCCCTCTCCATTGTGGCCCCCCGCTTTACACAGGGGACCTCCAAAAAGGCACCCCTGGTGGACCACAGGGATCGCTCTGAGGAGCAGAGGGGCCCCAAGGTATGAGGGGCCCAGATCGTGTAGGGCTTTATAGATCAACACTAGCACCCTGAATCAGGCTGGGTACGCTATAGGCAGCCAGTGCAGAGTACGGAGCACAGGTGTTATGTGCTCCCACCTTCCCGTCCCCATAAGGAGACGGGCCGCTGCAACCTCCGAACCAGAAACAAGGGAAGCCCCACGTACAGCACATTGCAGTAGTCTAGCCTTGAGGCATGAATGAGGGTGGCCGGGTCGGGCCTGGAAATATATGGACACAGCCTCCGTACCAGATACAGCTGGCGGAAGGCAGCCTTAGCCACCATCTCTACCTGTCAATCCAGCCAGAGCCCCGAGTCCAACACCACCCCCAGACTACGAACCTGCTGGGCTACAGGAGGGCGGACCTCCCCCTACCAGGGGAGCCAGTACCTCCCTCGCCCTACCCACCACCATCACCTCCGTCTTATCAGGATTGAGCTTCAGTCTGATCTGCTGCATCCAGTCCGCCACAGCCTCCAAACATTGGGAAAGTAATGAGACAGCAGGACCTGGGTCAGTTGAAAACGAGAGGTACAGCTGAGTATCGTCAGCATATTGGTGACATCGCACCCCGAACCCTCTCACGATCTCCCCCAGGGGCTGCATATATAC
>QEPC01010227.1:4365222-4431478 GCA_003113815.1 Sphenodon punctatus
CCCCCAGGTCTCGCAACTGTCGCAGCAGCCCATGGTCCACGGTGTCAAATGCAGCCGAGAGATCTAGCAGGATCAAGAATGTTGAACATCCTGAGTCCATCTCCCGGCGGAGATCATCCACCAAGGCCACCAACGCCATCTCCGTACCATAGCCGGGGCAGAACCCAGATTGAAAACAGTCCAGGAAACCAACGCTGTCCAAATGCGCCTGGAGCTGCAGTGCCACTGCCCATTCAATAACCTTCCCTAAAAAGGGAAGATTAGAGACGGGTCAGTAGCTGGCGAGAGCGTCCACATCCAAAGATGGCTTCTTCATCAGGGGGCGCACCACCACCTCCTTGAGACTGTGTGACAATCTCCCCTGCCGAAGGGACGCTTTCACTACCCTCGCCAGCACCGTCCCCAAGGTCTCCCTGGAGGCTTTCACCAACCAGGACGGACACGGATCTAGTTCACAACTAGTGGCTCTAACAGACCCCAGGACATTCACTGCATCAGCCGGTGTCACTTCCTGAAACTCATCCCAGAAAGATCGACCAGATGGTGCCTCCATAGCCTCATGCCCCTTGCTTACTGCTTCCAATCTGGTGTCAAAGTTACTCTGGATCGGAGTGATCTTGTCTGTAAAGTAGGTGGCAAACTCCCTCACAGCGGGCCTGGGACAAGTCCCCGTCCAGGTGGAGGGAGGCCGGACTGACCAGCCCCCACACACCCCGGAACAGCTCCGCTGGACACGACTTTGCAGATGCTATGAGGGCAGCAAAGAACTCCTTCTTTGCTGTCCTCACAGCCTCAACATAGGACCGCAAGTGGGTCCTATGGAGAAGTGGGTCAGATTCAGAGCGAGTCCAACGCCAGCATCGCTCTAGTCTCCTACCTACCTGTTTCACACACCGCAGCCCCTCAGTAAACCAAGGGGCCCTGCGGTGACGAGACGGAGGGAGAAGACGTCTCAGAGCCACCCTGTCGATGGCCTCCCCCAACAAGATGTTCCAGTGCTGGACAAGCCCATCCACAGAGTGGCCGTCCGGGTCTAAGGTTAACTCCCTCAAAGCCTCCTGGAACTGCTGAGGTTCCATCAGCCTCCGAGGACGGACCAATCTAACTGGTCCATTCCCCTTCTGGAGGAGGTGCGCTGAGAGACTGGCCTGTAGGAGACAATGATCCGTCAATGACAAGGGCGTGACCCTCACATTCCCCACTAATGGACCACCCGCCTCAAGGCCAGAACAAAAGATCAGGTCGAGAGTGTGTCCCCCCCACATGGGTCGGGCAGTTGATGACTTGGGACAAGTCCATGGTTGCCATGGCGGCCATGAACTCACGCTCCGCTCCTACAAGGCCGGCATCGGCATGGGTGTTGAAGTCCCCCAGCACCAAAGTACTGGAGGAGTTCAGCGCCACCTCCAAGGCCAGCTCGGCTAGAGGGGCAAGGGATGCTGCTGGCCAGGCAGGGCAATGTCCTGAAACACACAGAAGAATGCAAGTCAGAACACTTGGTTTTTAATCCAATTTCCAGCACTTGCAGTTTGTTAAGAATGCAGTAGTGCGCCTGCTTACTGGTTTGGGCAGTCATGATCAAATTACGCCCACCCTGCATTTTCTACATTAGCTGTCTGTAGAGTGAGACTGAATTTAAGATCGCGCTGCTGGTTTTTTTGGGTTTTTTTTTATCATCATCATCATCATCATCATCAACTATTTATTTCTATCCCGCCTCTCCTGCCACAGGCAGCTTGGGGTGGTTCACATAATCAACACTAAAATTTCAGTAATACAATAATAATAAAATACATTAAAGCTATTGAAACCCATAAACAAAGCAAAACCAATCCTATACCCCTTAAAAAGCATAACCTATCACCCAACCCTCACCCTATTACCTTCTACCAATCCCCTCCACCAAACGCCTGGTGGAAAAGCCATGCCTTGCACTGCCACTGGAAGGTGAGGAAATCTGGGCAAAGGTGGACACCCACTGGGAGCAAGTTCCATAGCAGAGGCGTGGCCGCTGAGAATGCCCTCCTGTCTGAGGCCACATGACGATGTCTCAAGACCTCCAGGAGGGCATACCCCAGTGACCACAGGAGCCGCTCAGGGGCCCAGGGAGTGAGGCGATCCCTCAAGTAGATAGGGGACAGACCATTTAAGGCTTTATAGATTAATACCAGCATCTTGAATCGGGCTTGGAAGACTATAAGCAGCCAGTGCAGAGCCTGGAGCACTGGTGTAATATGCTCCCCGTCTCCGGACCGTCACCATGGGCAGCCCCATGTAGAGTGCATTGCAGTAGTCCAGCCTCAAGGTGACAAATGCATGGATGACAGTCGTAAAGTCGGAATCTGAGATATACGGGCAAAGCCTTCATACCAATCAGTTGACTTCAGCACAAGTACAGTGCCACAGAAGCTCCAACCACCTCCCCTCATGCTTCAGCCACCCTAGGGCCGAAATGCTGGGAGCAGATGCCTGGGAGCCACCCGATTGATGGCGTCAGCCAGACGGCCATTCCAGATGGCCATGAGATCATCAATGGAGTGGCCATCGAGGTCTATGAGTAACTCCCCCAGGGCATTCAGGAACCCATTGAGTTCCAGAAGTCTCTGAGAGCAGACCATCCTAATACACCCCACTGGGGGGGAAACAGTGCATCAGGGTGGGAGCTCGCAGGCAGTAATGATCCGACCATGACAAGGGCGCACTCATGACACACACCCAGCTATTGGACCCCCTGCCTCAAGGTCGGTCCAGAGTATGGCCCCCCCCCCCATGCGTCCGGGGTCCACTACCACTTGGGACAGGCCATGGTTGCCATGAACTCCTGCTTCGGTTTTCAGGGCCCCAAATGGTATAAGGCCTTGACTGTATTCAAGACCTTTCACTGATGGTTATCTGCACTCAGAAACTACCTGCTGTTTGAAGAGTCCACTATTACATCTCAAGTCAGTGGGCAATCGGGCCTTTGCTGTGACGAGCTCTTCAGTGTGGGGCTCACTTCCTCTGCATGTCCATCTTAGTTCTTCCCTCCTCACCTTTAAAAAGCACTTGAAGATTTATTTTCTCTCCAGGTGCTTTTAGAATCCCCTGCTGGTTGACTCCCCTTAATGTGTGTTCTTCCCCACTATCCTCCCCTTTTAAGTTGTTTTTATATAGATTTTTATTTTAAATGGATTTTATGTTGTATTTTTATGTTGTACAGCACTCCAACCACCATCTGTGGTGGGGTGATGTAAGTTAATTAATTATTATTATTATTATTTCTGCTGCAGATCTGCGCAACCCACGGGAAATCTTATCACCTATCTACACCTTTGATTCTTGTCTTGTTTAGACTGCGAGCCGCTATTGGCAAAAGCCAAGTCTCATATTTATTGTACAGTGCCTTACACAATGGGCTATCACTTTCTTCTGTACTAGACCCTAGGTTCTCAAACTGGTGGTTGACCTCCCAAGGGGTGCAAGATGAACTTCAACTGACAAACACCTGCCTTCAGTCTCACTGAATTAGGGAGGAAAACACCAAAAATAATAGGATGGCAAGGGGAAGAGACTCCAAGAACAAGAGGGAGAGAGAGGGGAAGCAATAGGAGGATGGGAAGGGGAAGAGAAGAAACAAGAAGGACGTGTGTGTGTGGTGGTGGAGGGGCCTCAACTAGAGGCACAGTTCAAAAAAGTTAAAGAACCACTGTACTAAACAAGCAATAAGCAAGATACACTACTTCACACATTCCATAGCTTCTTACCATACAGTTCATAGCAAAATGATTGTGCTGCGTCTGAAGCTCCATGGCGTGGGGGTGACTGGTTCCAATCTCCGTGTAACTGTTCAAAAATAGGCCTTTGTTGTGTGTGATCCAGTCAAACATCTACAAGGAAACAACAATGTTGATCACATTGGGTCACAGTCATAAATAAGAAATCATCTATGTACACATGCAAAGGGCCTCCAATAATGAAAATATTCTCTGAGAACATGTCAAAAGGCAAAAATATCATTCAATTCTTTTTGGAAAATTAATCTTTTTGTCTCAATGTGTGTACACTAAACTCAGGCTCCAAGGATATTTTTTAATTACAGGATATGTTCAAAGGGGGGAAAAGTCTTAAGCCGGCTTGCAAAGGCTACTACTGCTATTGCTTGCATTCATTCTCTAAGACTGAACTTTCAACCTCATAACAATACACATGGGTAGGCTTCACTCACATAATGAGGTCATGTTCTGTAAACAGCCAGGTGACAACTAAACTTTCCTTTTATAAGTTTTCCATTAGATTAGTCTAAGTTTTTAATTTGCCTGCAGGTCTCTATAGTTTTAAATGGTACACCTTAGAATTTATGTGCTGGCGTAAAACCGATCAACTATTACTTCAGCCAGTCCTTCCTCCTTTGTGTGGTTTTAAAACTGGAAAAGATAATTACAAAACCCTACTAAGGGCAATGTAAGGTTTTTAAGTTAACACCAAAACAATTCATCACTGCAAGAGAGTTTAAGTCCCTCTGAAACACCAATACAGGAAAACTGTAGAACTTGACACACTTTGAATTATCTGTGGACTGTAAACATTAGTTTACACGTCTCTATTCCATTCTTGTCCTCCTTGATCTCTCTACTGCCTTCGATACTGCTGACCACTCACTCTTGCTGGAATCCCTTCACTCCCTTGGCTTTTGTGGCTCTGTCCATAACTGGTTCTCCTCCTACCTCTCTGACAGCTCATTTAATGTATCTCTCTCAAACTCAACCTCCTCCTCCTTCCCCCTCTCAGTTGGTGTTCCTCAAGGCTCTGTTCTTGGCCCTCTCCTCTTCTCGATCTATACCTCATCCTTGGGCAAACTCATTGCCTCCCATGGCTTCCAATACCACCTCTATGCTGATGACACTCAACTCTATCTCTCTACTCCCTCTCTCTCTCCCTCTGTTCAAGCTCGTCTCATCAACTATCTCTCTGACATCTCTACCTGGATGTCTCAACGTCAACTCAAACTCAACATGGCTAAAACTGAACTCCTTATCTTCCCCCCTCATCCTTCCTCACTGTCAATAATTATTGATGGAGTCACCATCCTGCCTGTCCCCCAAGCCCGTAGGCTAGGCTTCATCTTTGACTCACCCCTTTCTTTTAAACCCTACATTGACTCTGTTGCTAAATCCTGTCACTTCTCCCTCCATAACATTGCTAAGATTTGCCCTTTTCTCTCTGTCTCGGTGCCAAAACTCTTGTTCATGCTCTGGTCATCTCTCGCCTCGATTACTGTAACCTCCTTCTTTCTGGCCTTCCCCAGTCTCACCTTTCTCCCCTCATCTCCATCCAAAACTCTGCTGCCAGGGTCATCTACCTCGCCAGTCGCTTCAACCATGTGCAGCCCCTCCTCTCTTCGCTTCACTGGCTTCCCCTTCCTGAACGAATCCTGCACAAGCTCCTAGTCTTCACCTATAAAGCTCTTCACAACCTCACTCCCCCCTACCTCTCTGCACTTATCGCCCTCCATACTCCAGCCCGTGCATTTCGCTCCTCCTCAGTCCCTTCTCTCACCCTTCCACGCCTTCCCTGCTCCCCTAAGCGCCTTTGTCCCTTCTCACTTGCTGCCCCCCATGCCTGGAACTCCCTCCCTGTCCACATTCGCCTTGCCCCCTCCCTTCATACCTTCAAATCTCTCCTTAAAACTCACCTCTTTCGCTCTGCTCTGTCTGACTCTTTATTCTGCTGAGCCACAATTTCCTATACCTATGGTCTGTTTACCCTTATCCTTGCCACATGGACCTGCCTGCTGTCATTCTCATCATAACCAAGCCAAGTACGTGCACTTGAGACCTCGCATCTTCATGAATGTTAGACCCCTTGTCTCTCCCTCTGTTACCCTTCCTAAGTCTCTCCCCCAGCTCCTGTCTCTCAGATAGTAAGCCCTAGGGGCAGGGACCGTGTCTATTTTATTACTTTGTAAAGTGCCAGGTACACTGCTGGTGCTATATAAATGTTTGTTAATAATAATAATAATAGTAGTTTACAGAGCCAGTGTTGTGTAGTGGATAAGGTGCAGGACTTGGACCTGGGAAGCAAGGGCTCAAATACCACCCTAGCCATGAACTCACTGGGTGGTCTTGGGCACGTCACAACCTCTCAGCCTCATTCCCCATCTGTAAAAATGGGAACGTATGCATCTGTCTTTCCCCTCACCCTTATCTATCTTATATTGTAAGCCCACTGGGCAGGGACCTGTCTCTGAAAAATCTGTGACTGCAAAGCGCTGTGTATGTCTGGAGACGGTATAGAAATGGGGAGGCATCTTTCCAAGATATGCCTGCATTAACATTGCATCTCCTCAGTCTTCTATGTGTCAGTACTAATAGTTTTAGTGATGCATTACTGTATAGTCAGTGCTACAGGGTAGTACAATATTTGCTTTGCTTGTGGAAATCAAAATTCTGAACACCAGTATAAGCAACAAGACAGGTGCACAGCTTGATTTCCTGCTGTGCTTTTCAGATCACCCATAGCTAAGTTGAACAGACCACCTGCTCTTTGAGCTAGGTGAAAAAGCATCCTCTGGAAAGAGCACACACATTGTGCAATCTGCAGTGATGCTAAGTTTTAAAATATTAGTTACTATACCAATAGTGGCTGTTTGGTACCCTGTTCATCCATCAACTGGGAACACAAATACATAGTAAACAGGAGAAAGAACCACCAAAGGAATGAAACTTTAGCAGTCCAGACATATCTGTGTAAGAAGTTGAAATTCCAGCAGGAAGGACTACTGCCCCTCAAAGAAGAATTGGGGAATTTGCCACAGAACTATCATGGATCAGCATGGCTACAACTACATAACATGCCAGACCATCAGAGCTTTAGCAACTATGCCAATCAGAGTACTTGTACTCCAGTCCTTTTCATGGTAACTTTCACCTTTCATCATCAAAAGGATCATTTTAAGGATACACAAGAATCAAGTCCTTAAAGTTATGAGAAAGACTGCCCTCAGCAGGAGTTATGATGAATCACTTTTTCCTGTAATGAAAACTTTTTAATCGTTTAAGTGTGAACACAGTGCTAAAATCTCAGCCACTCTTAACTCTACTTGTGTCCATAAAGCCTCTGCCTCCACATAAGCAGTAACCCATGTGCAGCTATAAGAACCAAACAAAAGCATGAGAACAGAATACGCTTCTCAACAGACCAAAAACTTTACAAATTTTACAAAGTATAGATAGCATATTCTAAAATGCACTTCAATTGTTTTCTCAACCCTACCCCTATCAACAAATTCTAGTAGTACATGAATATTGATCCACTTAATATTGAACTACTTTAGTTAGCATTTTGCCTGTGCTCCTTCATTGTGTTTTGCTGCCATCAATAAACTTAAGTCTCAGATATTACGTTTCAACCTCTAATATTTGAAATTCATTTCAAGCCAGCCTGTTCATCTTAGATTTATCAGGTTAAATCTTGTCCATGTGGGCACTTTCTCTAACCTGTAATCATAGAAAGCTTTAACTCATTCTTACCACCCATACCTGGAGCAAATGTCACCCTTACTGACCTTGAGTTAAGTGTACATGATTTGCATTCAGCCAGCTGAAAAGTGACTTAAGGTCATTGACAATGTGCACATTCATTTAGTGCCACCAAAAATATTTTAGTAAAATGATGAAGTTATTCCAATTTGATTGTCAAAGCATCACTCAAATTAAATATTACTCCCCAACTCACTACAATTTGCTAAAAGTCAGTCACATGTAAAAGTTCAGAAGAAACTAAGAGTCACTAAAAAAAAACCAAAAAAAAACCCCCACCTTCCCAATAGACTGGATAGTTGTACTTAATTTCTACAGACAAAATTATTATTTTCCAGTTGTCACTAGCATTTCATCAGGCAAAAGAAGCCTTCTTAGAGGATGCAATATTATCCCCTCCACCTTTTACCTTTTCAGCATCCTGCTCAAACAGCCTGAGCTGAAAGCACTGGTCCAGTTTCAACTTTCGCACATGCCACATCTGATGCAGATGCTGCCGTGTCGAGTGCAGCCTGTCCAACATAGTGGATATTTTGGGTAAAAGGTTCTGCAAGTCTGCATTCCCTGACCCAGAGTTCTTTTTGGGAAAGCTTTCACTGCTCTGTATCCGCTGGAGCAGCTTTTGTCCTTCCAAATCAAGGTCCTCAATAGGAGCCTTGATGACCTTCTTCTTCAACTGTGAATGCTCCTCAATCATATTGCGAGCTGCCTCCAAGTCCTGAGGCAAATCTTTTTTAGCCAGAATATCCTGTAGTTCCTCCAGCCTGGATAGCATGTGGGTGGCACTGCTAACGTAGTCCTCAAAGGCAACTCTGATTTCTATCCATTCCTCATGGTTGTACTCCAAGCAGCCATCGAATTCAGGAGTTAGCTGAGAAGGGTCAACTACTTTGGTAAGGCCTTCCAGAGATACCATATTAGTCTAAAAAACAAACCAACCAAGATATATATCAGTCACAAAATCTAGCATGCAAATAGCACCTTCTATTCCATGTCACTTATTTCTACACTCTGGTCTTGCAGTTTACCAGTGTCCATAATTAACATTACACAAAGTAAATGCAGAACACTGCTTTACAGGCAAAGGTGACACACCTTTCTAAAAGATGCACAGAGGGAAAGCAACATTCAAAGAAGAGCACATCTGATGTAAAGTAATTTCTATTACTTAATGACAGCAGTTAGGCCAATGTTGACCACACAAGTAAAAGCTAATGATCAAAAGCAATGCAGAAACTTCATCTTTCTCCCACTCAACTTTGATTTAAAATAAAACGGGGGGGAATAAGTGAAAAAACATGAAAATTCTTTTCATTATAAAATCCAAACTATCTAAGCTATGATGACATTTTAATACTGCAGATACCTTTGCACAGATCATACCTGTGGAATTTGATGATATTTAAAGGGTTCTGGAGTACAGACAATTGAAATTTGGAGAAAACCTTTCTTGGCAACATTTTTGTTCTCTGCTAACTAGTACAAAGAATGGTACTTACAAATGAGATTGGCATCCAGACTACCTGGAAGAGTGGAGGTGGTGCAGCAGGAGGACAACTTGAGGGCTTTTGTAGAGTTTGTTTGATTTTTGCCCCCAAACCATAAGTTGAAAGTATAACGGGCATTTCTCACAGGGTTGATGCAGATCATAATCTCAGAGATATAGATATTAAGTATGATCAGCATCGCAGAGATCCAGATTATGATCACATAGTCTGTACCAACTGTTGGTGTGCTAAGGGTTGGACTTGGTTAATTGTGTGATGAGGCTAGTAGGGAGGACAGGGGGAGCTTGAATCAAGGGCTACCTTGGTTTTCCAACCCTACAGCTACCAGATACAATACTCATCCCATCCTAATGAACGGGATTACCCTATTTCTACAGGCAGCTGAGTTACTGTTGGAAGTTTGGTCAGAGCATCAAGAAGAAATTTTGGTCTACCTTGTTGCAGTGCAGCTTACCTCAAATTCAAACTTTGAGCTGCCAAAGTTAGTCCTCTGTTTCTGCCAAAAGTTGTCTGGCTTGATTATCAGTGCAACATGAATACAACAGGGAAAGGATTCCTGTAAAATCTTCAACAGAGGCTTAATAGAATCCCATTTGGATCCACGCATGTCTACAATAACTGTGAATCCTCGTTTACACACTTCTTCACTGAAAGAGGAAAGAAAAAGAAAGTTAACGGACAAGTATTATCAATTATTCCTGCTACTTTTATTCCATGTCTATTCTTATTCATCAGTTCTTGTTAAGTCAAGTGGGTGTGTAGGCAGGTAAGCAGTCGAGGGCTTATGGCGCAGTGACTAGAACTCCATATTCACCAGACAAGGTAAAATTCAAGTGGGAGTTTTACCTGTGCAAAAATGACAGTACTTGGCTTAAAATGTGTGGTTAGAATTGTGGTGTCATGTTGCATTGGTAACAGGAGTACAAAACCTACTTTATCCTTGCACTTTATCCTTTACCTTGCACTTCATATCAATCTGAAAAACCCTCTTCTTCCTTATGTTCTATTGTGGCCTTCAAGGTCAACCAGGTGTCCCCTCTTGCAGGTATCATCTGCCCGTCAAGTTTCCAATACAAGGGAATGCAGAGAGGCATTTTCGGTGGCTGCCCTTCAGTTATGGAACTCCCTCCCTTTGGAGGTTCATTTAAGTCTGAGCCTGCTCATCCTCCGGAGACCATGGGTGAAAACAGACATGACGCTAACCACCCTTGGTGGTCATTTATGCATGTTGCAGGGCTGCATAGGGCACCAATACAGCCCTGCAACATGCATAAACAACAACCAAGGGTGGTTAAAGGGTGGTTAGCATCATGTCTGTTTTCACCCAATGCAAAACCTTTTTGTTTGGCCAGGTATTTAGCAGGGGCGGAGAGGGTTGGGGTATTTGGGGTTATGAAATTTTATCTGTTTTATGGGGATGTTTTAATATCTGAGTTTATTTTTGTGCACTGTAACCTGGCCTGAGTACCAAGGGAATTATGGGATAGAAACATAAATAAAGCAATTTTAATATCTAACTTGGGTGGTCGATGATAACCAAGATCTATTTGTCTATGGTATGTTAATGTCCTTACTCTTCTAGACCACCTCGTGAGTAGCCCAGAACTACTTTTGAGTAATTGGCTTTTAGCACATATACACATTCATCTCTTATCAGATTGCTGGTGCCTTAGTTACAACACCACACATTAGACCTATTGATCAAGGCCGCCAGCACGAAAATATGATTGGATGTCGCGGCTCCCTTACAGAAGCCAATCTGTTCTGGTTCAATTAATTCCTGGTCTACTATCCACTATTGTAGCTTGATCAGCAAGAAGCGAGAATATAATTTGGCTACAATGCTCAATAAACTTATCGGTCGGTAGTTACCTGAATTCATTGGGTCCCCCTTTTTATATATGGGAACCACCGTGCTAAGCAGTCAAGACCATGGGAGGGTACCAAACTCATTTATATGAGTGAATAAGGGGGCTAATAGCTCCAACCATCACAGTGGCTCACTTTTCAGGAGTTCCGGAGATATAAAGTCCGGGCCAGGGGCTTTCCCAGATTTTAGGGATCCAATCAAAAGCAACACCTCCTCAACCGATACCGGTTGCCACTTCTGGAATTTGTCTATTGAGGCAATCTCCACAGACAAGGGGGCAGCTCCAAACTTAGCATATAACTTCTCATAGAAGGCCTGCCAAACTTCTGGTGCAGGCGAGCCTCTATGCCCTTGCCCTCCCCCCTTTGGGAGACATTGAATTAACTCCCAAAATTTCGGTCCTTTGCTGCTTTGATAAGTTCCCCCCAAAGCACTTCCTGAGCACTTTTTAATTTGTCCCTTATCAACTGACGGTAGGTTTTCCTCTTGTGAGTTAGTAATAGCCTCAGAGAGTAACAGGGGGAAACCTTCACTTTCCTACCTAGGCATCTGAGTTGAGACCTTACCCTACGGCACTCTGAATCAAACCATCGCGGGATAATTGAATTAACACCTCCTTCACCTGGTCAGTCAATATGGACCAAATATCCGAAAAATAATAAACCGATTGTTCTGGGGGGACATATGCCACTCCCAAAAGCATCTCTCTCCCGCACGGGAAGCAGCAATGAAAGAGGGCAAAATTGTACTTGTACTTCTGGCTGGGATAGCCTGCGTAGTAAACATTGGGATCAGTAATTCCATCAGATCCTCAAAATGATGGATTATATCTGGTCCCGATTTCTGAATACTGGCCCAAGTAGCCTCTACCAAGGGTGATCCCAGAAACTTAGCCACCCTGCCCTTTAAGTCCTCCGACCATTTAGTTTGCATCAGGACAGGAGGATCATCAGGTCCAATAGTAATTGGTCCCGGAGGGCAGATTCAAGGATCTCCTAGGACTAGGCTAATGGGTGAGTGGTTCGATATGAATATTGGTACCACAATTTTTCTACCAATGAAAAGGAAAGGGGGGGAATCAAAAAGAAATCAAGGACACTGAACCCTAAAGGTGAATTGAAAGTAATGTTCCCTATCAAATCCTCCTCTATACGCCCATTTACTAGAATAACGTCCAGGTCTGTCATTAGTTCATCCATCCTAACTTTCCTTGGCCCCACCATTTTGTCCCTAGAATGGCGTAAAGGGACATAGCAGGAATCCACCAAATTGTCTAACCTAGGGTACACAGGCTGGGAAACTGGATTGCCTAATCTGGCGTTAAAGTCGCCTCCCAACAAAAGAAAAGCATCTGGGAATTGAATTAACACCTCCTTCACCTGGTCAGTCAATATGGACCAAATATCCGAAAAATAATAAACCGATTGTTCTGGGGGGACATATGCCACTCCCAAAAGCATCTCTCTCCCGCACGGGAAGCAGCAATGAAAGAGGGCAAAATATGCTTTAATGGAGCTGATGCATTTCACCTGCACCCTCAAGGAAGAAGCTATTAATAACACAAGCCCACCCAATATGCGTCAAAACCCCTCCACTTGTCCTGAGCGGGGGGAACAATCAGCCAAGTCTCTTGGAGTAAGGCAATATCACATGGGTGGAGAAAGTTGTAAAACTCTGGGTCAGCCTGATGCGTCTTCCATCTGGATATATTCCAGGAAGTTATGGTAATTGACGCATTAGACTTATCCCACTGTCATTGTTTAGGGGGTGGTCTCGGACGATGTCTCAGCACCCTAGCTGCAGAAGGGCTTCTTACTGTCCCAGAGTTCAGGGTAGGTTCGTGTGGTAGACAGGAGCATGAATCCACCTGTACATTTTCTGGGGAGGCTTCTGACAAGCTTGTACTCAAAGGGGGATCTATTCGGTCAGTCCCCACAACAGGGCTCCAAGAGGAATTATGAGCTCCCGATCTCCCCAAGGAATTCCCACCCACTCCCTGTACCCGAGAGCCCATCTGGCCACCCCGTACCTCCCCTGTACCGGAGGGCAAGACGGTATGGTCATCTCTATGTTGCGCTTCCCAGCCCTGCCCATCCTCCCTTGTAGATGTCCAACTAATCGAGTGGGAGTATGAAGTTAATAACAGGGATATTGTTAGGCGGAAGCCTCTTTTTCTGTGTTCTGTTGACTTAGAGAAAGCATTTGATTCCATATGCAGGGAGCGCCTTTGGTTTAAGCTCCAGGCTATGGATATAGAACCTAGGCTGCTTTTTCTAATAATAAAGTTACACACAGGGAACTTTTTACGAATTAGGGTCAATGCTCAGGGAGTACTTTCAGACCTGGTCCAGGTAGAATCGGGTGTCCGGCAGGGGTGTCTATTGGCACCTGTTCTTTTCAATCTTTACTTAAATAACTCGGTGCACTTTATGAAGATGCAAAATACGCACACACACCCCAAAATTGGTGGCCGCCAAATAGCATTACTGCTATATGCAGATGATACTGTGATAATCTCCCAAACACTAGTGGGAATGAGACATGCGTTGGAGGCCTTTGGTGAATACTGCCGGATAGAGCTTTTGACGATGCATTTTGCTAAAACTAAGGTGTTGGTGGTGGGCTCCAAGGGAATTTATAAAAGCCACCGTTGGGTTATAAAAGATACTCAGATAGAACAGGTCAAGGTATTTAAATACCTTGGCGTCCTAATTTCTGCCAATGGTAGCTGGAAGGCCCACTATGATGCAGTGTGCGAGCAGGCAAAAAAAGTTGGTAGCAGCCATTACGAAATTATACTATGGTATAAAACCTCCGGCTTTACAACTCTTTAGGGCCAAAGTGACCAGTCAGCTCCTGTATGCATTTCCGGTATGGGGCCCGAAATACACTACTCATCTGGAGAGCTTACAGAATATGTTCTTGCGGACGATCTTGGGGGCGCCCCGGGGGACTCCTCAGGCAATTCTGTGGGCAGAGTCATTCGTACTACCCTTGAAAGTACATGCCACTCAGCTATTCTTGAATTTCTGGCTTAAGAAGGTGCTATTCCCTCAACCTAATGACATGTTGGTGAATGACACAATTTCTGCAGGATTGGGGGATAGCTGGATATGGGAAGCTAAGCATGAAGTTGCTAAGCTAGGGTTTTCCTGTACAGATCTGGAAGGGCTGGGCTGGGCGGCGTGTAAAAATCTTATTAAAAGGCGGATGTGGGATCAGGCTGCCCAAACTGAAAATGCCCTGAGAGAGGCACAGAGGTGGCACCCCATTATAATTCTTATTACCCCTTCTATGCTATACAGAGGCTAGCCAATACTACCTGTTTGAATGGCAGGATGCCAACTGCCGCGTTGCCTTTTTTAGAATGAGGGCAAATGTATTCCCCTCTGCAGCACTTGAGGGGCGTTATACAAAGAACCCGTGGAAACAGCGAACATGTTGTATGTGTCAGTCAGGAGAGGTAGATACCCCTGTGCATATTATTCTGTATTGTTCTGCCTTTGATGGGCCAAGATTTAAGTTCTTGGGGGGATATCTTGGGAAAGGGGATATACCTAAGAGTTCTGCTAAGACTACTGCATCCAATTGATTCAGATCTAACTAGTTATTCAAATTAGGAGTGTGTATGTTGCTTCTCAAAGGACCTAGAGGCGGGAAGTAAGGTTGAATCACTGAATTAACTGAATTATTTGAATTAATTGAAGGATGGAATGAACTGTTAAGGCTGTGTGTTGTATATATTTATTGTATTGGGTTATTTTATATACGAGCCGTGAATTTTACTTTACTTTTGTATTATATATGCTAATGTATATTTGTAATGGCCTAGGCTAAACAATAAACTAAACTGGCTTACTAACACCACACATTGATTACATGCACTATTAGTAAATCATCCTCTGGGGACGAGTCAATAGTAAAAAGATTTACCAATGCATGCTTTTGTCCTTTGCTTTCTATAGAGCAAACATATTCTTGCAAGTGTTCACATTTTAGACTTTCAGTGAAACTGAGCCATGGAAAAGGACTTTGTGTTCAAAATTTATCATGTGCCTAGTTATCTGCCTTCCCTGGTGACTTAGCAAACCCTAGCTGTGTTGAACCAACTTGATCATTTGTTCACTTTTGTCTATGAAGACAGCTAAACACAGGAGATAGCTGAAAAGATAAAAAAAAGCTAGGGAGGGGCAAATGAAGTAGTTCTGGAAAGGGGACACACTGCTCAGAACTCTACAAGAGACTATCCTGGAAAGAAAACCCTGCTACAAGGTTGCCACAGTGTGGGCAGAGCTTGATGAACCTATTAAGTTGCAGAAGAGGAATAAATGAGGTCCAGGAAGGGGAAGTATGAATTTTGAAATTACTGCCTTGGAATGTTATCACTATGGGACAATCTATACCTGCCAGCGAACCAGCTTTCAAATACATTTGTTAGTAGTGTAATAAGCTCACATGTAAAGCATTTCCTACTGAAGAAGCCTGTCCAGATCAACTCAAATTTTACATGAGTTTGCGGGGGGAATTATTAATCCACATCTAAATACATGGATTCAGTTTTGAATGACAGACGAGTTCTTTCACCAACTGCCAGGCATTCAAGACACTGATGTTAGGAAGAATGGTGCAACCTTCACTGGGAATCATTCCCTTTTAATTGAGAAGCAAAGTCCTTACATTTCATCCAAGTTCTTTTCCTGTAGGGGGAATAGCATGTGCGTTCAAGACAGCAGAAAGCTCATGTGTCTATTATTAGCCTTACAAAATGTCTGCCCCTTTGGAGCCATTTCACTTGGAATAGAAAGGCCGTTGGACTAGTTTCTCACTTCTTAAGTTTCCAACAGGCAACCATTTTTTAGCAATATTGTTTCCAACATTCATTCTACTCTTATGCTCATCTGGGGGTGGGGGGTAACAGCCGCCTCAGCCCAAATTGATGAACAGCAGGCTCTATGCCAGAAGTCCAAATGCCACAAGGCAGAGCACTTGGCTGCTAATTTAGGTTCTTTGTCTACACAGCTCATTAACGAACAAGTAGTTGCATGCAAACTAATGAAACCTGGCTTCCTGAGAGGTGACAACACTAAGCATAAGCTCATGAAATGATCTGGTTAGAAAAGGGGCCCTATTTCCCTTCCAGATGCACCTATGTTTATGGAATTTGGGATCACTTATTATCTTCTTTCAATTTTTGTTGAAATTGGACTATGAAACTAAAGATTAAGGGGACCCACACACATGCAAGGCAATTGCATAAGCCTTATTTCCATAGGTAACTTGGTATGAACTTTTATGATATTGTAAACTATCCTGTTGTAAACTTGACAGTGACATGCTGCAAAAACACCTTCAGTGTATGACTTGGAGATATAACAGGTGAATCTTTGTTACCTAGGAATACAAGCTAGATACGAAATTAGTCTTCTTAGGTCCTCTTGTCGTATTCTATCATGATTGCTGCGAGCTGGAAACGTCAGAATGGGCCCACCACGATTATCTCTGCCACCTGGGGAAAAAAAGAACTGTTTTTAAGACCAATTGAATGCTATGGAGAACACAAAGTGAAAAGAGCTCCTGCCCAGGAGAGTTCACATTCTAACAGCACACACTGAAGGTGGAGGCAAAAGTACGAGGACCTGACATTTGATTACATCAATCAATCAATCAATCAAAATGTTTATTCAGGCACTGGCTCTCGCCATGGCCCGACACACAAACACAAAACACACAACACCCAAAAGACACATGCCAGCATTTACATCTACCAAAATATGAAGTATGACAGTGTGTCATATAACAATCTCCATATACAACAGTTATAATATGTCAGCATCAATACTGATCCAAATGCCCAATTTGTAGCAGTTCCAGGTGAGGCCAAGGAGGGGCCATTGACTGTTATTAACCCATGGCCACCACATCTAATCCTTATTTGATGACGACACTGGCTCTTGCCATGGCCCGATTAACCAGTACAAACAACCAGTTCAATAAACTTATACACATGAATACTATATACGTAACCTTTCTTAGGGGATACCAAGCAACAAATACTAGACCCATGCTTTAGAATACTTAGATGGTATTTGCGGCACTGGCTCTCGCCATGACCCTCTGAAACATCTGTCACCATAAAACAGTATGATTTCAAATTCATAACACAAATCACCCAGGCCACACAGCAAAAAGCCCATTTTAAGAATACCCTATTGTCAGGGTCCACTGTCGCTGCCCCATACCAACCCTCCTTTCCTCACTTCCATCCAACAACATATTTAATCCTTTGTCTTAGAATCAATGACCTAGGATGTTTGCAAGAATCTTTACAGAAGACCAGATCCTTCTGTAGTCGGAAACCTGGTTAGACAGCTTCACAGAGAAGTAGGTCAAATATACTAACTTGACTCAAGGAGACATCAACAGTTAAAGCAGTGATCAATACTACTCTGCTACCTGTTCTTCGATCAATCAATCAATCAATCAATTTATTGGTCAACAAATTTAAACTACAGCTCTAAGACCAGGCGTAAGTAAGCAGACCCATTGCCTCAAATGTACAAACCCATCCTAGCATAGTAGTGTAACAATAAAATAAAATAAAAACATAAGATACATATAAATAATCACTTCACTTCAAAACCTACTTTCAACAGTTGATAGCAAATAATCCCAATATCTACATAAAAAACAAATCTTTACCAGCAAAATTAATAAAGTATTATAAGGTAACCGGAAGGACTACATCTATAAAAATTCATAAATATTAAATACAGTTGTAAACTTGAAAATTCAGAAAGGCTACCCGTGCCTTGCTGACTTCGTATAAAAATTTCGCTATATCACCTAGAGAGTTACTATCCTGGGTTGAAAGCAATATCCTGAGGAGCTCTGTATTGGCTCTTCCCGGATGTTTGTCCAGATACGGCTGTAAAAACTGTTGTCTCAAATTGGCATACAAATTACAGTCCAGGAAAATATGCGCCAGCATCTCGGTCTACAAACGATCAAAAGGACAGACGTTCATCGAAGGGTATCTTTTCCCTGCGGCCTTCAGTAACTTTAGATGGGAAAAGGTTCAGGAGAGCCATAAACAGACTTCTTCCGAATGCAGGGGGCATATCCAGTTTCCAATAGTTAGCCATATTCCCCCCAGCAGGCAGCAAATCCACATAATCACGTAGGAAAGGAAACTTCCTGACTTCCGCAATGTCCACCTGCCGTGCCACATCATTAGTCCTTCCTAGAAGTTCGCTCTTGACTGCCCTAATATTTTTGGAGGCAAAATATTCAGTCGAAAAGCCCAAGTGGGATATTCTTTCCCTCAGCTTCCTTCTCCAGGAAGATTGAAAATTATCCTTGGCAAGCAGAAGGAACATCTCCATCTGGGGACTAAGCTCTACTCGAATCCACAACAACAAAGCATGCTTTAAGACTTTCATTTCCCAGCTCATTGTTCCTGCCTCTAGTCTAAGGGCCACTGAAGGAGTCCCGGCAGGCAAGTGAAAAAGTCTACACATCAGCGTTGACTGAAGTCTGTTAAAGTTGACAGGTCGGATCATAGCCCAGACCGCAGCCCCATAGAGCAATTGGGGGGTGATCCTAGCTTCCAAAACCCTCATAGCCATAATCTCTCTCCCCATCCTTCTTTGATGAAAATAACTCAAAACTGCCAGCCCTGAGTCCCGCTACCTGTTCTAGAATTCTCACAGTGCCTAATATAAAAGTTGTCAGAGTGGCACAAGTGACATTCAGACAAGGGGACGGACGACGGAACAGGTGCTAGTAGAATGCAGGTTCAATAGGTAAACTGTCCTAACTGGAGACTTCTAGTGAGAGGTACTACATTAAAAAAAAAGTTTGGTTTAAGAAAGAAGTTAAGGATCTTGCAAATTCAGCCATGCTCTAAAACATATGGAAATTTTAAGCTAAGGCTCCTACCTTAGCTTGCATGCCATGTAAGCAATGAAGATGCTGTACCATCTTACATATTGTGCTCACTGACAACTTAGGCTCCATGCACCTACACTTTGCCTTGGTCTTTCAGTCCCAATCCTCTTCCTCTGCAGGTTGTGGGCAACAGTGAAGCTGGAAATAGCAAGCTCCTCCCTGCCCCAACATTATGTACCTGATGTCAGTCTTCACTATGACCACAATTTCTCCTTCATTTATAACACCTTTCTCAGGCAGCAACCCAAGTGCACTGGCTCACTGCACAGGTGATACGGGGCAGGCAAATATTTGTCCTAGTATGTCATGCACTGGAGTATGATACTGTATTGTGGGAGTGGGAGAACCAACGGTAATACTGCTGCTTACAATCAGCTTCCCCTGCTTCTGCACTAACTCTTTGTTCCATAGCTCCCCTTGCTCAGTACTCATAAAACTTATTCTCTGGACTCAGTACAGCTGTTTATTTTGGAATGGCCTTTCTTGCCACATTCTTTCACTGGAACACTGTAGCAAGCCTTCTAGATCTGCATTTCAGACACTTGCATCTGTCCTCTTGCTTCAAGTGTGATGTACAGGCAAAGTGCACAGTACCTGGATTGGAAGGTAGGGGGAGGTTCCGGTTCAAGTCTCACCTTAGTCAGAAACTCACTGGGTGACCTAGGGCCAGTGACAATATTCTCTCAGTCTAACTGACAAAAAGTTGTATTAAGTTGTTCTATTTAAAGCGCTCTGAGAGCCATAGCAGGGGGGCGCTATATACAAATTAGTAGTAGTAGTAGTAGTATGAAGACTCTTAAAACATGTCAATATCAGCAGTCTGTACTACCTCAACACATTTTTGAGGAGAAGCACTGCTCAAATATTATACAAGCACAGCATAGCCTCAATCTTAAAGATTAGGGATATCATGAAGGCAGGAAACAGCAAGGAAAGCCCTGTCTCCCAAATCTTTCCAGTCCCAGTACTTAACTGAGTGACCTTGATCAATAGGATCTGATTGTAAACTGCAAGTAGCCCCTACTGTCCACATTCTTCCTGTATTCCCCAACCCAAATGAAAGCATATAGAGAAAGTGGAGAGCAGCAAGCTGCCCCCCACTCCACCCAGCTTAGGGTTGCCATACGTCCCCTTTAATCCAGGATGCTTATGAAAATACATGGTGAATGGGTGCATTGGTTTCCACCCACTCTGTCATTTCAGCCGCTCCTGGAGACCTCCTACCCATCATTCCACTCTGCTCCTCCCGATGGCCTCTTACCCACCATTCCACCTAGATCCCTGTCATTCCAGCTACTCCTGGTGGCCTCATGTGTCATTCCACCCAGCTCTTCATCATTCCAGCATCTCCCAATGGTCTCATACCCATTATTCCACTCTGCCCCCTGTTATTTCAGTTGCTCCTGAAGGCCTTGTACCTGTCATTCTCTCATTTCAGCTGCTCCTGGAGACCTCCTATACATCATTCCAGTTGCCCCCAGTGACCTCCTGCTCATTATTCCATCCAGCCCTCTATCATTCCATCCGTTCCTGATGTCCTCGTATCCATCATTCCACTCAGACCTGTCATTCCAGTCACTCTTGGTGGCCTCATCTGAATCATTTCAAGTTGCTCCTGGACAGCTCCTACCCGTCACTCCACTCCCCCATGCTCCTGGTGGCCTCCTGCCCATTATTCCACCCAGTCTGTCATCACGCCAGCTATTTCCTCTGTCCTCTTTATTTATTTTTCCAATTTTTACCCTGACCTCCCAATAAAGGGCCAGAGCTGCTTACAAAACACACACAAAAATATAAGCAACTAACCACCCACACCCCTCTTCCTAACCCCTCCACCCAACCCTATCCCTGTCTGCCAAACGCCTGGCCAAACAAAAAGTTCTTTGATCTCCAGAAGATGAGCAACCTCGGGCTTAGGTGGACCCCTACAGGAGGAAGTTCCATAGTGGTGATACAGTCACAGAGAACACCCCTCTGCGTGCCCTTGTTGTAAAAACTTCCTGGGCAGTTGGTACTTGCAAGACGGCACCCACAGACAACCTCAGAAGTCATGACAGAATATAAGGGAAGAGGCAGTCTTTCCGATACCTGGAGCCCAAGCCATTTATTTTATTTTAATTTTTAAAATTATAAAATTGGTATGCCGCCCCCTCCTGCTAAAAGCACCTCAGGGCGGCTAACAACATATTTTAAAAAAACAACGATAGTTAAAAATCCTACAGTAAAACAAGTTACCCCCTAACCCACCCCAACCAGCCCATCTCTCTCAGAAAAGGCACGGCAGAACAGTCAGGTCTTACACTGTCTACAGAAAGAGGGGAGGTCGATAATCAGGCGGACCTCCGGCGCGAGGGAGTTCCATAGCCGCACCGCAGCCACAGAGAACGCCCTCTGCAAAGTCGACACCCGAGAAACGCGGAGGACCTTGAGGAGGGCGCCCCCAGATGACCACAGGGGCCAATCCAGGACCCGGTGGTTGAGGCGGTCCTGAAGATAGGCTGGGCCCAGGCTATTTAGGGCTTTAAAGGTCAATGCCAACACCTTGAATTGGGCCCGGAAGACTATCGGCAGCCAGTGCAGAGAGCGAAGCACCGGCGTAACGTGCTCGCATCAGCCCATCCCCATTAGGAGACAAGTCACCGCATTCTGCACCAGCTGCAGTCTCCGAACCAGCACCAAGGGTAGCCCCACGTAGAGTGCATTACAGTAGTCCAGTCTCAAGGTAATAAAAGCATGGACAATCGTGGCCAGATCCGAGTTCAAGACATACAGCCGAAGCCGACGCACCAAATGTAATTGGTGAAATGCGCCCTTTGCCACAGCCACCACCTGGACATCCAGGCGGAGCTGCGCGTCCAGGAGCACTCCCAGACTCCGAACCTAAGATACCAGGGCAGGACGGACCCCATCGATGATGGGGGCCATCACTCTCCCAGCTTTCCCCACAACCATCACCTCCATCTTATTGGGATTTAACTTCAGGCGGCTCACCCTCATCCAAACCCCCACAGCCATCAAACACTAGGTAAGCACCAAGACTGCCGGGCCTGGGTCTGATGAAAGAGAGATATAGTTGGGTATCATCAGCATATTGATAACACCTTACACCAAATCCTCCGATGACCTCCCCCAAAGGCTGCCTATACACGTTGAACAGGAGAGGAGATAAGATGGAACCTTGAGGGACTCCACATGTGAGGCCCCAGGGAGAGGATGAACAATCACCCAGTACCACACGCTGAGTTCTCCCGCCCAGAAAAAAGCAGCATCATTCAAGAGCAGTCCCGTCCACTCCGTCCCGGTCCCGCAACCGAGTCAGCATCAACTCATGATCAACTGTACCAAACGCAGCTGAAAGTTCTAATAGGATCACAGGGTTGAACAACCCTGGTTCCATTCTCGGGAGAAGTCATCAACCGAGGCCACAAGCACAGTCTCAGTGCCGTAGCCCAGACCGTGAGGGATCCAAGAAACTGATTCAGACCAGATGCTCCTGAAGCTGATGAGTCACCACCTGTTCAATAACCTTCCCTAGAAAGGGGAAGTGAGAGACTGGCCAGTAACTAGCCAGGACATCAATGTCCAATGTTTTTTTCAGCAGGGGCTGCACCACCGCCTCCTTGAAGCAGTCCGGCACCCCGTTCTCCCGAAGAAAGGCATTGATTATCCCCGCCAGCAATGGCCCCAATGTCTCCTGGCTGGCTTTAGCCAGCTAGGAAGGGCATGGATCGAATTCATAGTAAGTGGCTCAAACAGTCCTCTCCCGCATCAGAGGCCAACACGTACTGAAATTCATCCCATAAAAGAGGACAACGTGGGGCTTCAACTGCCTCTGGTTCACCCACCATTAAGAGTCCAGCATCAAAACCATGGTGGATTTGAGCGATTTTATCCACAAAAAAGACAGCAAGCATTAGATAACTCCAGATCCAGGTGGAGGGAAGCCGGACTGACCAGCCCCTTCACCACCCGGAAAAGCTCAGCTGGACAGGACTTAGCAGATGCAACAAGGACAGCAAAGAAAGCCTTCTTTGCTGTCCGCACTGCCATGGCATAGGTACATAACCAAACTCTATGCTGCAGTCGGTCAACTTCAGTACGAGAACACCACCACTGTCGCTCTAACTGCTGCCTTCCCGCTTCATCTGCTGCAGCTCTTCCGTATACCACAGGGACCTGCATTGTCGGCAATTCAAGAGCCGATGCCTGGGAGCCGTACCATTGATGGCCTCAGTCAACACCAAGTTCCAAAGGCTCATGAGGTCATCAAGTGAACGGAGATCAAAATCAGAGGGAATATCCCCCAGAGCATTCTGGAACCTCTCTGGTTCCATAATCCTTCGGCGGTGAACCAACTGAACTGGCTCTGTACCCTCCTGGGGGCTGACGTGCGCCAGTATACCGGCCTGGAGGAGATCATGTCAAATAATGCCTAATTAAACCACATACTTGTGTACTTTCATGTTTCCATGCATACTACACGATTTCTTTACTCAAAGTACTGTAATTCCTTCCAGGACCCAAAGCAAAATCCCCAATTCTATTCACTATGTTAACAGCTTGATACTCAAACATTTTTGAACATTCAGCTAAAGACGACACAACCAAGCAGCTGTGTCTAATGTGTGGCAGGTAACTTTAGTTACTTATATAGTGTTTAAGCAGATTTTAACAGGATTTTTAGCAATTTATTCAGTAAGAGTGGCAATTACCATTATACAGCCACAGACAGATCCTCTCCCTAATGGAATAAAAAGAGACTTTGCAGATTCATAGCCTGTAACACATTAAGTAGTCTAAGGAGTACCTCATCTTGTACGTTGCAACACAGCCTCCCAAAATATATCCTGTCCATAAACCATGTCCCTTAAAGAATTAAAGCTGGAACCAATATGTCCCACTGCAAAACAAAAGACATTCATTATCCCGGAGTAATATTTAATAAGACAGCTCAAACTTTTATTGTATGTATAAAATTTAATACCCAGTATCGAGTGTACACATTGTGTTTTATGCTTATAACTCCAGTTTGGGAAGTGTTAGATTATTTTAAAACTATATAGTAAGAAAGGACAATTGGGTCCCTTATCTTGGGAATTGTCTTTCTATCGCCTCCGAGGGAGGTTATTCGGACGTAGGGAGCGTTCTCTCCCATGGGCAGTAGGGGGCAGCACCGAGTTTCGCTGGGCATGCCTAGGGAGCACGTGCCCTCACTTCCCCAGGTGTACCACAGCCAAAGGATCATGGTATCTGTAATGAAAAAAGAAAACACAACCTCCCCCAAATAACAGGGGGGAAAACAACACACAACTACCCATGAAAAAAGGGTAAACAGAATGTCACCCGCCCAGAGACTACGTCAGAGAGACTTTTAAACCGAAACTCCAGGTGGGCCGAATAACCTCCCTCAGAGGTGATAGAAAGACAATTCCCAAGGTAAGGGACCCATTTGTCCTTTCTACGGCCTCCTCATCCGGTTATTTGGACGTAGGGAGGTAACAGAGCAGTACGCCCATTTGGCAAAGGGAGGGACAGTGTGTTTAAGATGAACCCAGGACTCCCTGTAAAATCCACCGGGGCGGACTCAAGGAGATCAATTTTGTAATGCTTGGTGAAGGTATGAGGGCTTTTCCAAGTAGCCGCCTTACATCTCTCACCAAGCAGGACACTGGATCAAAAGGCCTAATTAGTAGCAGCTCCACGCTTGGAGCAAGCAAGAACTTTTACAGGGCGTAAGAGTCCCGCTGCCCTATATGCATCAGTGATACAGGCCGAGATCCATCTGGAGATAACCGCCTTGGAAGGCCTCTCACCTTCTGTGCGAGGGTGGTAGCTCACCAAGAGGCTGGAAGAGCGCCAAAAAGGCTCTGTGCGTTCCAGGTAAATTTTAAGAGCTCGGCGTACATCGAGGCTATGCCACAATTTTTCTAACGGTGATGAGGGCAAGGACAGAAGGAAGGAAGGACCACTTCCTGGGACAGGTGGAAGAGGGAGGACACCTGAGGCAAGAAAGAAGGGTCTAATCGTAAGATGAGCGATTCCCTCTGGAAGGTGCACAGTGCCGGATCCATAGAGGACCCCAATCTCCAAGATCCTTCTAGCAGAGGTAATGGCAATTAAAAATGCTACCTTCAGAGAGAGGAAGTTGAGAGAGACTTCCCTGAATGGTTCAAAGGGAGCACCCGTAAGGGCCCTGAGCACCACATTGAGGTTCCAGGAGGGAAATCTAAGGACGACGGGCGGGGAGATGCATTGGGCGGCCCTAAAAAATTGACATATGTGGGGATGAGTGGACAGGCGAATCCCACTGAAAGTCCCTAGGGTGCTATTTAGCGCTGTTAATTGTCTAGTGAGGGTGTTTGGTCGGAGCCCTTTGTCCAACCCCTCCTGGAGAAACTGGAGAACTTGAGCTATGGAAGGGGTCTGAGAGGGCATCTGATTAATGTGGCACCATTTGACGAACACCCCCCAGGTGCACTGATAAATACGCTGAGTGGATTTGCGTTTGGACACCAACAGTGTCCGCACAACAGCGTCAGAGTATCCCAACCTATGAAGGGCTACGGTCTCGATAGCCAGGCTGTCAGTTTCCCTGGGACAACAGATCCGGGGCGACGGGAAGTTCCAGGTGTTCCCCTGCGGACAATGTGATCAGGTCTGTGAATCACGGTCTGCAGGGCCAGAAGGGAGCCACCAAGATGACGGTGGCTCGTTGTTGCTTACACCTGTGGATCGCCCGGTTGAGTAGGGGAAACGGAGGGGGAGGGGGGAAAAGGCGTATAAAAGGCCCGACGGCCACTGCTGGCTGAGAACGTCGTGTGTTTCTGCTTTGGGGTGGGTACCCCTGCTGAAGAATCGGGCCGTCTTGGCGTTGGAAGGGGAGGCAAACAGGTCCAGAGCTGGAGGACCAAATCTGCGTACAATCAGCTGGAATATTGATTGGCTAAGGGACCATTCTCCTGGGTCCATTTCTTGTCAGCTCAGCCAGTCCACCTCCACACTGTACACTCCCTGGATATGCAGACCACACACAGAGAGATGAATCTCTGCCCAGCATAGCAGGCGCGCAGCTTCTTTGTGGAGTGTTTGGGATCGTGAGCCCCCCTGGTTGTTGACGTAAGCCATGGCTGTTGTGTTGTCTGTGAAAACTAAGACGTTTCCCTTGTACTTGATGGGTGAAGTGTTGGAGGGCAAATCGAATGGCTTTGAGCTTCAGCCAACTGATGCTGTGATTGTGATCTAGCACAGACCAGGTGCCCTGCGTTATGCTTGAGTTTAGGTGGGCACCCCAGACAGACACACTGGTGTCTGTTGTGAGTATCACTCTTATAGGTTCCATCAAGGGGACTCTGTCGTCAAATCTGTGAGGGTGGTCACACCAATTGAAGGAGAGGAGGGTCTTCGGGTCGACTTTGAGGGCAGCAGGTGAGTTGTTGATGATGTGTGCCTGCCATGGTCGAAGTAACTTCTGAAGTCGCGAGTGGAATCGCACCCACTGGAGATGCCGAATGCAGGACACCATGAGGCCTAGTAGAGACACATGTGTTCGTAGTGAGGATCGAGGTTGCACCCGTACCAGAGTCATGAGTTTCAGGATCTTGTGTTGTCACTGTGAGGAATGAACACTCTGTCTTGGGTGGTGCCGATGATCACTCCCAAGTGTTCTAGCTGTTGTGTGGGAGTGAGGTGGTTCTTGTCTTGGTTGATCAGGAATCCATGGTACTCCAGGTAGTTGATGGAGCACTGGAGGTGATGCAGGACGAGTTCCTGTGACGGGGCCCGTTGAAGTAGGGGAATATGGCTATGCCCTCTAAGCGAAAGTTTGCAATGAGTGGAATGAGTACCTTGGTGAACGTCCGTGGTGCCATGCAGAGGCCGAAGGGGAGGGCTCGATATTGCCAGTGCTGGCCTTTGTAGCAGAAATAGAGTCATTGTCTGTGGGTTGGAAGGATGGGGACATGGAGGTAGGCGTCCTTGAGGTCCAGCGAGGCCAGCCAGTCGCCCTTTGAGAGGAAAAGGGAAATGGAGACCAGGGTCTTGAATCGCTGCGCTTTGAGTGCCTTGTTGAGGCGCTTCAAATCAAGGACTCCTCTCCACTCTCTGCTCTTTTTCTGCACAAGGAATAGAATGGAGGAGAGACCTCTTCCTTTTTCGTGCCACGGTACCCTTTCTATGGCTCCCATCAGTTGTAGTTTGTGTAATTCCAGGCACATTGCTGTGTGTTTGGAGGTGATGCGTGAGTGAGGAGATACTCGAAAGAACTCCCTGGGTTTGTATTTGAGTTCGATCGAGTATCCCATCGCTAATGTTTGTAGAACCGAAGCGTCTGTGGTTGCTTGCTCCCACCTGTGAGCGAAGCGTAGTAGCCAGCCGCCAAGTGAGGCGGACGCTGGGAAAGAGGATCCAGAGCAGTCAGGAATCTTGCTTGAGGGTGGGGGATCCGGAGCACCTAGAGTACAAAGGTTGGGTTGGGAATCTGCTAGGCTTCGCCCCGCGTCCCCGATGGCCTCTGCTGCGTGATTGGAAGTTCCAGGAGTTGCCTGAAGAATGGCCTTGTCTGGGTTCCTGTGAGAAGCATAAAGGGGCAAAAAAGTTTTTAAAAGACTGAAGAGGGAGTGCTTCTTTTCCTTATTTGATGCCTCGACCAAGGCCTTATCCAAGGCAGAGCCGAATAGCTTGCTTCCTTTAAACGTACTGTTAACTAGGAGGTTTTTTGCATGAGGGTCTGCACGCCAGGAGCGGAGCCACAGTCTGCATCCAGCTGCCACACTGGCCGCCATGCCTTTGGCAGTCCAGGTGACGATATCCATGGATGAGTCTATGAGAAAGGCATGAGTGAGGGTAACGTTAGCGGCAAGTTTACGAGATAGAGAGGTCGATATGTCGGGGTCTCTGCCAAGTTTGAACCACTTCATTATGGTTCTGGAGACACAGGAAGCCGCAGTGGCCATTTGTAAGACGTTAGTTAAGGCCTCATAACTCTTCCTAAGCCCAATCTCTACTCCCTTGTTGGTGGAGTCTTTGGGAAGTAGGTCTCCCTCAGAGGGGAATACGGACTGTCGGGCTAAGGAGGCAGCCGCCGCGTCAATGTAGTTTAAAGATAGGATCGCTGTGTTTGGAGAATGTATACAGGGACTGCTGAACCCTGGAGAGCTTCAAGGATTTGGTGGGCTGTTTCCATTGTGCCTTTATTATTCTTTTTGAACGCCCTATCTAGAGTGGCACACCTTGGTCTGCGATCTAATTTGGGGATATAGTCCCTGTCGGAATCCTCCTCATCAGAAGAAGAGTCAGAGTCCCTCTTCTTCGAGGCTCTGAGTGTGATCCTCAGGATCCTCTCCACTCGTTTTAGTAGCTTTGGGCCCTGGTCAGAAGGTAGCTCCCTACCCAGTTCTTTAGGTCCTCGTGACAGGATGTTCTCCCACTCGGGCAGCTCTCAGTCTGATTAACGAGGGGAGCGGTAGGAGGATGTCTGGTCCAAATCTCCTCTGAGGTTGTGTTTGTCACCAGTGGGTTTCTGGTGTTGCTGGCTCCCCTTCTTCACTGGGGCGGTGGGGGGGAAGCCGGGGTCAGACTCCTCCTCGGGCAGCAGTTCGCCTTCTTCCATGAGGGAAGAGCCCACATCGTCTTCTGAGGAGGAGCCGATGAGATCCTTAAGAGATCACTTCTGGGTAGGTTTGCGGGTGCTTTTTTGTTTGCCCTTTCCTGAAGGCTTAAATGCCCCCTTGAAAAGAGGTTTTGGGAGGAGGGGAGGGGCGGGCGTGCTTGCAGGATCGCCATGCCCGGGTCTGGCTCCCTTCTATGCGGGCCAGTACCATCATAGATTTTAGGGCGTCCAGCTGAAGCTGCTGAATAGGATCAATGGAAGGCACCCCTCTTATTTGTTGGGAGGCAGAAGAAGCTGCCTCCTCGTCCTCTTCCTCAATCTCTGATAGGCTGCGAGGATCCACCTGCTGGTGGATGCAGGCCGCGACTTAGATTTGGGCGGGGGGGGAGGGGTTGGCATAGTTTCGCTTTCCGGAGGCGCCGCTGCAGGGTTTTCCTGCTGCACCGCAGCTCAGAGGGCCGCAGCCCTGCGGGTCTTGGTGGTCTCCGCCATAAAAGCAGGTACCCCTAAGCGGGGGAGCGTACCTCATGGGTCGATCCCCTGCACCTGCTCTGCCCCGGACCATACCCGGGGGCCGGTACCAGGGGGAAGATGTTGGAGCAGGAAAAGCTGCTCAGTTAGATAATGCCATAGAGTGTGTAGGGGGTGCTGGGTGCAGAGCACCCATGCTGCAGCTCCTACAGATCCTGAGGCAGACTTTCAACTGGGGAAGCGAAGGTGCACTCTCCCTACGCATGCCCAGTGAAAGTTGGTGCTGCCTCCTACTGGCCATGGAGGAGAACGCTCCCTATGTCCGAATAACTGGACGAGGTCATAGAAAAGCATATACACACTCAAGCCTGCACTTCAATGTCCATTTATTATATACTTAGCTCCATTCTATTCTTAGGGGAAATTACAAGCTTTAAAATAAACTGCAGCAATATCAGGTAGGTGACATTTCTGGCTTTGAACTTGAACTTTGAACTCACTCCTCTTGGAGGTTGGTCTAAGCCAGAGCCTGTTCATCTTCAGGAAATGATGCAAGACCTTTCTATTCGGCCATGCATTTGGCAGGCAGGGATAGGGTTGGGCAGGATTAGGTGGGCGGGATGTTAGGGGGATTAAACAGATTGTAATTTTTTAATTTTTTTATTGATTGTAAGCTGACATGAGTCTTTATGGGAAGGGTAGCATATAAATTTAAATTAATAATTCAAGTGAGGCTCTTGGCCAGGGCTAGTCAGTGCTGTCTTATTGGTCCTGTGTTTTAATTCATTGCACCTGAGCCTCAGTAGTTGAACTGCAGCCACATCTCAGAATCTCAGTAGCCAGAGAGGGGAGAGCACTGGCCCATCACAAGCAGGGGAGGATCAGTCTGGCAAATGTTTCAAAAGGGAGGTGCGCACTTCTTGTGGCTCTCCGTCATATGAAGATTTGAGTACATGATTCCTGAGGTCGGGAACTTTGCCCATTCCTATACTATATACCCATTGACTCTCAACTGGAAGAGGGCTCCAGCATGAGACTCTGCATCCGCCAAGGGGAATGTTTTTCCTCCCCTCCCTCCCATCTCTATCTCAGAGAAACTAGCATTAGGTTGAATGGGTGGCTTGTAAGCCAGAGTTAGATGAATGGGGGCCAACCCAAAATGACAACAATGGGTAGGAGCCCTCTCTCTGCTGAAGCAGGGCCTGGGGGCAGGACCCTTCCAGGTAGTGGCCAGCTCTCTCTTTTCCATGCTAAAGGAGAACAAGGAAAAACAGCAGTAGCAACATAGTTAACGGCTTTTTATAGCCAGGGCTTTGGAATAAATGCACAAGACAAGGAAAGCTGGTGGAAATGATGTGAGGGCAGTGGGAAGCTTTGGCTGATATGCCAACACAGCAGAGGCTCTGTGGGGAGATGCGGTGGAGGCTGGGGGTTGGGGAAAACGTGGAGAGTAAGGTCTGGAGATGGTGTGGAGATAGAGGGAGGGCTCTGGATGAAGTGGGGGCTCAGGTCAGGGGACAGAACCAAGAGGGACTTGGGGCTCATCCCTCCCTGAAGCACTCATTTATTTATTTCTGTGCTCTCTTTTTCTCCCCCATTCTAGTTGTTCTCCCATCCCCAGGAAAGTACTCCTGTAGGTATCTCCTCCATCCACCTGAGACATCTTGGTTATTCCACTGTCTGAGGACTGAAGATCTGATTTGTTTTTGGAAAGACTTCTGCAACTTAGGAACATTTTGACTGGCACCCTGCCTGGGCACTCCTTTGATTTGGCCCCACCTGGAAGGAAATGATTGTGGAGTGGAAAAGCTTCACACCGCATGTCATATCTTTCTTCCCACTACTCCAGTAGCCAAGAGCAGAATCTCTACTGGGCTTTCCCAGCCCATATACTCTTCCACTCTTTCCACTTCCTCTGGAATAAAGCTGCCTTCCTGTGCAGACAGGTAAGTGCTCCATTCCCCAATTTAAGATTAGAGCTTCCCTCTTTCCTGGCCTCCAGAACCACCTTCCTTGCTGTGGTAAATACCTCAAGGAGCTTCTGCTGCTTTCTCTATGAAGCTGCTCCCATCCCTTCTGCAACTGGGTTTGCTACAGGAAAGTATGTCCCTGACTGTTTCGAACACCTACTTAAGAGTCTGAGCTTATTTCAGAAGTTGATCCTGCACTGGTTCAGATATTCTTCAGTCCCTTTCCACTCTATTAAACAATATCTAAGCAACACAAGAATAGTTTTCACTAGAAGGAGCCTTTCACAAGTCAGCAGAACAAAGCTAGCTGCTCATAAAGTATGGTACCTATCTGCATATCTATCAATAAGATTATTGTATCTAACTAATCTGCATGTACAAGAGCCTCACCTATCCTAGGTAGATGGAAAACTATACATAATTAAGTTTGCACTAGTCTCTCATTTACGAAATGTTCCAATGTGGAGAGGCAACAAAACACCAAACTATTTCCTTAGCATATTAAATGGAATAACTGCTTTTGTGCAGTTGAAAGCAAGGCTTGTGAAGCCTTCAACTGCTGCCCAATTTCACCCAAAGGGATAGTAATTCCATTTGTTCTTTAACTTTACGAACAACCTCACCCAAAAAGACGTTTTCCCCCTCTCATTAATACTTCAGGGAAGTGTGTGTCCATTTAATCCTACACCCACTGCCCATTCTTTCCTCTGTTACAATATGTTCAACACTAACAGATTATGAAAAAAAGTCAGAAGCATCAGAAGGAAGAGAAAAGACAGCACAAATGTGTATTTGTAATGAAGCTATTGAAAGAACAATTTTCAGGGAAAGAATAACTCTAGAGTTGCAGAGTTAATACTCATTAGAGGCTAAGGTCCGGTGAAATCCAGTCTTCTATCCTTTTGCAGAACAACAGTTGGTTAATTGCTATACTTTCATATTGTGAGTCGCAATAACTTTTCAGTTTGTTGAATACTGGGACAAGCCAAAATGATGTACAAGAACCTCTGCTTTCATTTTTATCAAAGCAAGAAGTTTTCTTGGTCTCATGATAGAGGAAAAACTTGCAACTTTGATATGAATGAGTCCTCCAATGACTCTGAAACAAGAAAGCAAAACAAAGCCTTTTATAGAAACAGGGTTGTAGTTTCCCCTATTCCTGGGGATGGCAATACTGGGACAAGTACAACCCCATCAGTGGCTCAGTTTCTTGGTGTAGTGGGTCATCACAAAAAACCTATACTTTATGGAGATCTTCTTAAAAGGTAGAGATTCTCGCAAGTGATAAGGAACGTTATGAGACCAAAGAGGTCCCAGGTTTTCAGAGGGCAGGTGCTCACTTGCCTTTAAAGGAGACGTAAAATGGGACACAAACATCAAAGCAGTCAAAATTACCCGCTGTTAGTAAATCTTTGTTACATCCCTTAATATGTAGAATTTGCAATTGTGAACCATAAATGGCGAAAGCTGGAAGCCAAAAAAAGGCAGGCCAAAGACCATAATAATATATGTATTGTCCACAACCATGCCCAGATCCTTTTCTGAGTGGTAACTCATAGCTTAGTAGCCAGCATTGTGTATGCATAGTTTGGATTATTTTTCCCTACGTGCATCACTTTGCACTTGCTCACATTAAAGTTCATTTGCCATTTAGATGCCCAGGCACCCAACGTCGTAATATTCCGTTGCAGTTCCTCAGAGTCTGCTCGTATTTTAACTACCTTGAATAACTTGGTGTCGTCTGCAAATTTGATCACCTCACTCTTAACACCATTTTCCAAATCATTAATGAATACATTAAACAGCACCGGACCCTGAGGCACACCCCTTTTTACATCTCTCCACTGTGAAAACTGACCATTTAGTCCAACCCTTTGCTTTCTATCTTTTAACCAGTTTCTGATCAATAGTAAGACACTACCTCCTATCCCATGACTTTTTAAATTTTCTCAAGTATCTCATGAGGGACCTTATCAAAATGTTCTCTGGAAATCCAGATATAGTGTATCTACTGGGTCACTATTTGGGAACAAGGCCAAATAAGAAACAGGCATAATGCTATCACCTACCACACCCCCTTCTAGATACAGATCTACTACTAATGAAAGCATTGCAAACCTCATAAATCATTTTGCTTTGTGTGAAGACTAAGTGAGCAATTGTTTTGTGTTCAGGTTCTTCTGGGGTCTGGATAACCACTGTGACTTCTGACTTTTCAGAAGCCTTAGGTCTGACCGTCTTAAGTTTGTGCTTGACCTGCACTTAAGAGTCTGAACTTGAGTCTTTTATTGGACCAACTCTTGTTGGTGGAAATGTGCAAGATTTCGGACCTCACAGGGTCCTTCCTCAGGCAAGTAGGAGGACTTGGGACCAACATGGCAACCGCGCTCTCTGGATTTCATTAGTTTATCTCACACATGAAATAAAAGCAGTTGGCTTCTGCCACCCTTGGTACCTTGGCACTTCCTCAAAAACAGATGTTGCCTTCAGAGCCAATATTACTTACTGGAGAAACTCTGGTGCTAGCTGCAGGCAGGTTACAAGGCTACCTTTACATGCTTTATTTGGAGAATGAGACACCTTTTACTGCACACCCCACTTTGACAACTTTGCCTATCAATGTTAGCACAGGTCCGATTTGGGTGCTTTTATTCCCCTTGATCTAAAAGACTGTCTGGCTTTTCCTATGCTCAACAAGAGTTCTTATTTTCTAGCACCCAGGTGGCTGCATCCATGAAGCAAGCAGAGCTCCCACAACAGATGCTCCCTGAAGAAACAACAGGTCCCAGCAGATAATGCTTCATTTTTGAATAAACATGTAGATGTAAGCCACATGGGTAGGTTTCTGTTTGTTACATTTATCAGAAACTGCACTTGCTGTTCTTGCTATGCAGGTAGATTTTAACTTTTGATTCATGTAGCTACCACTGTCATTAGCACTTACTTACAAAAAGCAACACCGAGGGGAATTTGACCAGGAATATGCTTGTACAGTTAAGCTAAAAGCCATCGCAAAAGGTTTTTTGTTTCTAGGTCAGAAAGTGAATACATCTGCCAACCCCCAACGTTGTGCTAATTTAACTGGTGCACAAACTATTTCATACTCAAAAGTAGTTTACATTAGAGAATGTAAGCTGTGTGTATCATTTCTTGGCAGATGCTTTCATGGGTAACATATCTGAGGACATGGTCATTTGAAGTGGAACTTTATGGTATTTCAAGCAAGTTTGGTTCAGATGACTGCTTAAAAGGAAAACAACACCTAAGTTATGCTAATTCAAAAAAGTTACATAAGTCTTAACTTCCAGACCCAGATACAGTACTGTCATTTATAAATAAAAAAACCAAACACTGTGCTCCAATTTAAAGTGTCCCAAATAAGGAAGCATTGGGTTAAGGGAACCAAATGTTTTTTTCTAGGATTTCTCAATCAACTGAAGTAGTACATTGCTTCATATGTAGCAAAGCCACCACTACCACCACAAACTAGCTTCAATTAGCAATCATAAGAAAATGAACAGAATCAACTGCTTACCGATGAATGTCTTGGACCTGAAGCATGTGTCTCATTGAAATTTACCTGATATCATAGCAGAGCTGAAATGGACAGTGAATATTCACAATTACCCATGTTTTCATGTGTGCAAGTTAATGCCCACTTTTTAAAAATAAAGTCGGCTGACAAAGCAACTTGAGCAGAGAGGTTGGAATAGAACCTATGGCCCTAGCTTGGCAAAAGTGCCCCAAAGGAGAGCTGATGAGCCACACTGGAAGGGCCTTTTGAAGGCTCTAACCCTAAGCTTTTTATGTGACCAATATGAAGTAGAAAAGAGGAACTAGCAGTTACTCAGGTAGCGCTGACAACAGTGCTTTGCAAAGTAAATGGTAAGGCTGTGTAGGCAAGGAACTGAATGTTATCAGAGAGTCCACCACATAGGAGCAAAGCTTTATATTATTTGGAGAAGAACATTGCATAATGCACAAGCTAGATAGCTGTTTATAAGGCTTTCACATAAGCAGCTGCAATGTGGCTGGGTAGTAAGCTCTGTGGCCATTATACCAGGGCCCCTGAGTTCTAATCTAATCTGTTTTATGAACAGCTATCTAGCTTGTTGTGCACTGCGTAACCTCCTCCTTCTGCTGGGTGAATTAAATGCTACAGCCTATAGCTCTTGTGGAAGAACGGGCTCTGGTGACCAATTGGTCAAGGAAAGTCCTATTTACTTTCCAAAGCTCTTTCTGAGCAACTGCTAGTCCTTCCTTTCTACTTCAGGTCAAGGAGATAGGCATTACATATTGGTCACATAAAGATCTCAGGGTTAGAGCTTTCAAAAGGATCCTTCCAGATGTACCATAGGTTGTATTCCCTCCGCTATCTGCTCAATTTCCTTTGTCTGGCTTTTAAAAGGGTGTGTATTGAGAGACACACACAAAATCTGAAGCCAAAAACATGTAGCCATCAGATTCCAAATGAGTAGTGGCTATTACCTTATCTGTAAATGGTGGTTTGGGTAGTGCATACTTGACAGGTATACAGTTTCAAATATAATAATTTACCTGGTGCAGTTTAAGTGTTCTCAGAGCATTAGCCTTAGTACTTAGGGAGAAAGCAGCAGTATTTACCATCTCCGGCCATTTTAATAGTTTTGTGGGTTGGAAAAGGCAATGCTGTCTGTAGAGTTATTTGTTGTTTCTCATTCACATGGACACACAGTAGTGTCAAAATTTCTCAGTGTCTAATTGTTAGTTTCTCAAAGAACTCCTCTTTGTTCCTGCCTTATAGCTAACAAAGGCCCTTATCCGAGACCCATGAACCTAGTCCAAGACTTGACATCTTTGGCACAGATTTATCAACTGTTAGTGGTCCTGCGCGTTATGCCGCAACAGAAAATTGTGGAGAGAATTCTGGCAGCTGTACAACTGGACAAATACACCAAAAAGGCTCATGTAGTTGAGGACTTCAGGGCAAACAGGATCATTACCCTGACTCACCCTGAGAGGGCTCCCTCTTTCAACCAGGGAAAGATAGAGTGCCTGCCCTCTACGGTGCTTTCTTTCTGTGATTGTGATTAACTTAATCAACTTTGATATTCTGTGACTTTTCTGCAAAACGACAGGTCATCAGCTTTAATTCGGTACCATATAGGTCTCACTTTTCATAGCTCAACTATGAAAGCTGTAAGCCGCTAACCATTAATAGCATAGGCGTTTAGTATATACAGTTTGGTTATCAATATTGCATTCTCAATGAGAAAAAAGACAAGCACCTATTTAGATTTTAACATACCAGCCAACTCTCACACACACACACCATTATGTGTGTAGTCATAGCTTCCTGCATGTACTAAGTTATAAAATCACGCTATGCTAATTATAGATATCCACAAGAAAGCCAACATGTTTGAGTACTTGCACAAATCTATTGCAACCTTTAACAATTTCATTTTTAAGACATCTCATCTGTAAAATGCTTTTGAGATACGTGTTGGGTTGCTCTGTCTGCCATAAAAATCAGAGGTTTATTCTGAAAAGCTAAGAGTGGTATGAGCTTTACAAGGCAATAGCTATTGATTCATCACACGTATGTAGGTCATACTGAAATGAAAAAAACTGCATTCATTAAAAGGATAGGAAAAACATGACTGCTCAATTTAAACCCCTGCTGAAATCATACTTAAGTTACAAAATTACAAACAGTCTTGTAATATATCTGTCTATGAATCCCCCACCTTATGGTTCAAAAGTGTCTGCTATTCTGAACAAAAAGCCACAAGAATGATCACAGCATTCTCTGGCAGAACTCTGGCAGAAGCAAGCTTCTAACTATGCCACATTTCCAGGTTCAGGCAGGCTCCTGGGGACTGGGCTTCTAGATGCAGTGAACAGTTCAACTGGAGAAAGCACCTTGACTCCACATTTAATAAGCAAGTGGTCAGTCAGATCAAAGTGACATCTTGGTTAGTGGCAACCTTAGTTCAAGCTAAAGACACCATTGAGGACTGGGGCAATTTGCAACACTATCAGTATCAAACCAAGCAGTAATTTTTGCTTATCTCAATTAAAATAGCATATCCTTTCATAAAAGGGAGATCTAAGCCTTTTTGCTTAATGGTCCTTACAATCAGTTTTGATAAGTGAAGGTTTGACTGGAAAAAAGTTTGCATAATAAAGTATCAAAGTTGCTAAATGTGAGGTGCTACAAACCAAGAAAGGGCTGGATCTAGGTGGAATCTGGCCTGGGCTCAGATTTCCTTTTAAATATGTAAGACAGGTCAAAACAGACGATGCGGGCCTAGTTACTGCTCTGAATACATACTAAAATGTCATAGGCTACAATCCACAAACCATGTACTCCAAACTGGATCACAGCCAAAAATGCCATAGGGGTGTGCATTTCATTTTCATTATAACAAAGAAAAAAAAAAAAAAAATGAAATAGGGATTTTTTGTTTTTGTATTTAATGGGGGGAAAAGTTGTTTTGCTACTAAGAATTAATAGGAAAAACCCAAAACACACATTTTCGGCTGTTACTTTATTTTTCATCTGATTTTGATTAAACTTGGCAGGATTTTACTCCCAACGAAGGGCCATTAAGTGTGGGCCTTATGTGTATTAAGACATCACAGTCAGGAATGTGGCAGGACTGTACCCCCAACAGAGGGCATTATGTGTGATAAGGCATTACAGCCAGAAATGCATTTACAAGTAAATTGCTTATAACATTTACCACTTATAACATTTGAATAAAAGACCCTTTATCCAATCCTTCTGGAATTTGGTGGAGATAATAATCTTGGGGACGGGTATAATCTTGTCAAGTTTCACCCAAATCGGATGGGATACAAAGATGTTACAGTCAGTAATGTGTACACAGAATTTTGTAAAATAAATTTCAACTGCTTATAAAATCAGATCCCTTTAACCATTCATTCTGCAATTTGGTACACGTAATGCCCTCTGTTGGGGGTACAATCCTGCCAAGTGTCATCAAAACCAGATGAAAAATAAAAAATGTTACAACTGAAAATGTGTTTTCCATAGAAACCAATGGAAAGCAAAAACGAAAGTAAAAACAAAAACAAAACCAAAACAGACTAACGAAATATAATGAAAACAAATGAAATTTTAATAATGAAAATGAGAGTTACTGTGCACATTCCTTAATAAATGGTAATTTTGGAGAAACATCTGACTGTGAGCAATGTTGCAGGCTTTTATTGCTACCAAGTGATAGAACACTTGGTAGCAATTAAAGTAAGCCATAACAGACTGAAGGTTTAAGCAATAGTTTCTGAATCAATTCAAAGTTCAGAGAGTGGTATGGTCAATGAAAGACACTGAAAGTAATGGTTAGGTCCCATCTTAGCTGTTATTATCAGAGCAGAATATCAGCAGCTCTAGCAGAGGACTGAATTTTCTGTATAGTGTGGCCTGAAAATATTGTAGCTCTGTAAGACATGAAAAAACATGAGAGGAAAAGAAAAAAGATATCTGACAATGCATCCAAAACTGAATATCTTCTAAACCAAGATAGCTAGTCATTCATTTCCACTTAGGAAAAGATATGTAATAGTTCTCATTAAAGATTTCACATTCTCCAAATGAAGCATGTAAAGGTAGCCTTGTAACCTGCCTGCAGCTAGCACCAGAGTTTCTCCAGTAAGTAATATTGGCTCTGAAGGCAACAACTGTTTTTGAGGAAGTGCCAAGGTACCAAGGGTGGCAAAAGCCAACTGCTTTTATTTCAGGTGGGAGATAATCTAATGAAATCCAGAGTGTGCAGTTGCCATGTGGGTTCCAAGTCCTCCTACTTGCCCGAGGAAGGATCCTGTGAGGTCCGAAAACTTGTACATTTCCACAAACAAAAGTTGGTCCAATAAAAGATATCATTCAAACTACTTTGTCTCCATCTCATAAATTAACAGCTAAGAGCAGTGCAAGTTCACTAATGCTTCAGGTTGAAGCAGTGTATGGGATGCCTAAGGGAGTAGATAAGAAGCAGCATAATTTTAACAACGAAGGGCTGGGAACTAGGACAGGTTCCAACTACTGCTACAGAACTGCATGAACTCACACAGTTATACACAAGCACCACCACCCATTGTGCCTCCTCTTGAATTCCCTTTCATTTACCAACCCCAACCTGACAAAAACACAAACAAACAAAACCACACCATACACACAAGAAAGGCAGAAATTTCACCCTCAGGAATTTTACGTTGACAGCTAGTACAGAACCCCTCTTCTGTGCCATAAATGTAGCCATAGTCAGAATGCATTATGCACATAGCACAAATGCTTACAATTTAGCTACTCTTGTAAAAAAAATAAAAGAAAATGAAGCAGCACAGAACACACAGTGCCCCGAGATTTATCAGTATTCTTCACTTGTGAGCAGTTGCTTCAGGAATACCTACAAGAATGCTACACCTGTGTGCCATCTTACTTTGAAACATGGTTTCATATATCTGAATATTTATAGAGATCTTTATTTCTGAGGTTTTAAAACATTAACCTACAAAAGAGTTTTAAAGCAGTAACTGTCCTCCAAGTAGTTTGTTGCTTAGGGATTATGGGCAGAAGAGTGCTGCTTTGTAATCCCAACACCTTCTCAGGTATTTAAATGCTGAAAGATGTTGCAACTATAACCTAAATTCATGGGATTAAGCTGTTCAAAAGACAAGTTCACCGATTCACTAAAGGTTACTCATTAGTGAGGCGAGAAGTCACTGAGCGATGCAGGAGCTTGTGACGCAGAGTCCCATGAACAGGACAAGAAAACATGACTGCTTGCCTGGGAGTTCTATGCGTAGCAAAGGAGTGTGATCAGGACAGAAAGGAGGTACATGTAGGGGTACTTTGTTTGAGGGGTTGATTGCTTGTGATCACTTGGGCCCTGTGCTCTGAGGGATAGACTGATTTGTTTGTGAACAGTCAGGCTGTATGTTCTGAGGGATTGAGTGTTGTTTAATGTGCTCAGGGAGTAGGAGGGAGGGGCTGAGACTCCTAATACCTTGCCTGGATTATAGGTGGAGTTAACGTCTGCTGACTCAGGCCGCTTTCAGACCTCCCTCCCCCTTCCCTACGCATATTCTGGCTGTGGGAGGGAATGCGTAACCAGGATATACACGGGGTGTTGCCAGTCTGAAAGTCCCCACATACAGCTTTGACAGCAAACACCCACAGAGATACAGAACAGGATTTCCCGCTCTGTATCTCTGTGGGTGTTTGCCAGCAAAACTGCACGGGGGGGGGCTTTCAGACAGGCAGCACCCCGCACACGTGCCACCTAGACAGAATTTTAGAGAGGGCTGGGGAGGAGTTGGCTTTCACGGTACATGTGGGTGCCAATGATGCAAGAAGATATAGGAGGGAGGCTCTGGAGGCTAAATTTAAGTTTCAAGTCCAGAACCTCCAGGGTAGCATTCTCAGAAATAGGACCTCAGAGGTAGGCTGATGTATGGATGAGATGATGGTGTGCACAGGAGGCCCTTACGTTTGTTAGGAACTGGGGAACCTTTAGGGGAAGATGACACTTATACCTATGGGATGGGCTCTGCCTTAACCAGAATGGAACCCGGCTGCTGGCACTAAAAATTAAAATTAAGAAGGCGTTAGGATTAGCTTTTTAACTAGAATCCAGGGGAAAGCCATCAGGCTCTGAGGAGTGTGTGGTTCAGACTGAGGCATTGCCAAAGGATGCTGCTAATTCAGGGAAAGTAGAGTATCCAATACAGAGGATAATAAGGAAGCTGAGGAAGCACAGGTGGAAATCAGTGCAGAACCGTCACGTCTAAATGATTCCAAAATACCTGAAACAGTTACTTATGAGTCGACTAAAAATATATATAAAAATAATACATTTAAGTGTCTATATGCAAATGCTAGAAGTCTAAAAAGTAAGATGGGAGAATTAGAGTGTACGGCACTAAATGAAAAACTAGATGTAATAGTCATCTCTGAGACCTGGTGGAACGAGGACAACCAATGGGACACTAATACTGGAGTACAAAGTATATCAAAATGTCACAGTAGACTGAGCTGGTGGTGAGGTGGTTCCCTGTCTCCTCTCCCCGTCTTTAGATTGTAAGCTCTCGGGCAGGGACCATGTCTATTTTATTCTCTGTAAAGCGCCAGGTACATCGCTGGCGCTATATAAAAGCCAATAATAAAATAATAATAATAATATGTTAGAGACAGCATTGTGTTAAGTATGATTAAAATGTTTACAGGAAGGGAACTACAGATAGAAATTCCATGCATAACAGGGAAGTGTATAGAAGTGGGGCTATACTATCGTCCCCCTGACAAAGATAGTGAGAATGACTATAAAATGCTAGCAGAGATTCGATAGGCTAAAGTCAGCAAAGTAACAATAATGGGCGATATTAATTATCCTCATATCGACTGGGTGAATGCCTCCTCTGAAGGAGGTAAAATTTCTAGATGCCATAAATGACTGCTTCGTGGAGTAGCTGGTCCTGGAACTAACGAGGAGAGGAGCTACTTTGGATCTAGTCTTAAGTGAAGCGCAGGACCTGGTGCAAGGGTTACGGTGGTGGAGTCACTTGTCAATAGTGATCATAATATAATCAAATGTGACATACTTACTGGAGGGAGAATGGTAAATAAAACTACCACAGTAACATTTAACTTTAAAAAGGGAGAATTAGGAAAACTAGGAAACTAGTTAGAAGGAAACTATATGAAACAGTGGTGAGGATTAAATGTCTGCAAGAGGCATGGAGACTATTTAAAAATACCTTCTTGGAAATCCAAATTAAACGTATTTCACAAGTTAAAAAAGGTAGCAAGGGGACCAAACGCCTGCCAGCGTGGCTAAATGGTGAGGTGAAGGCGGCTATTAGAGCCGAAAAAGGCATCCTTTAAAAACATGGAAAGCTAGTTCTAATGAGGAAATTTGTGACCTGTTGGGTACTTCTTCCAAGTGACTGAGATTGGCCACTGTTGGAGACAGGTGCTGGGCTCAATAGACCATGTCTGACCCAGTATGGTACTATTTATGTTCTGAATATATGGTTATAGTCAATTAATTCTGATTTTACAAATCAAGGCCCATCCTCCTCCCCTATTCGATGTGTAAACTCGTTAGTGGAGGAATCTTAATCTGTGAAGAGATCAGAATGCAGACTATTATTATTACTATTATTATAAGCATTTATATAGCACCAGCGATGTACCTGGTGCTTTACAGAGAACAAGATAGACACGGTCCCTGCTCAAAAGCTAGCCTCTTGACATTGAAAAAAAGTACTTCCGTTGGCGAGCTAGTGCCATTGGGTTAGCAGGTCATAAACACACAGGCACTCTGAATGAACAAAGGAACACAATATCACCTGAAAGGTATGCAACTCACAATATCACAATATCAATATCATAATATCACCTGAAAGGTATGCAACTTTCTCCTTTAAGATCGGCAGCACTTCCATAGCCTTCATTTCATCATTTTTACGGAACCCTGGAATACAAAGAACAGGAAAGTAGGTGTGTGTTTGGCAACATTTTCTTCTGTTGAAAACTTGCTTTTTTGCATTGTATTCCAATGTAAACAAGCCCCTACAATTCATAGTAATAATTAGTTTAAAGACCCACGTTCCTCACTTCAGAAGTCAACAGTGTGCCAAAATACTTGACATTTATGTTTTACCCAAATACACAGTCACTGTTTTAAAAATATGTTGTGTATGAGTGAAACTCTTTGTATGTTCACTGAACTCTTGATGGAAGAAACAACACAAAAATAACTTCCCAGTGTATTTAGAATGTATATTCATTTCACTAGCTCTCCATTACAGGTCACCCTAAAAACATTCTTTTCTTCCAACATATAATTACCTAATTGTTGTGAGCTGCCCCGAGCTGCTGTTGTGAGCAGGTGGGAGTGGGCTAGAAATGGCTTGAAATAAATAAATATAAATAAATAAATAAATGTAAAAAATTGCCATCAGGTGACCAACACTGAAGTAAGCTATATATGCACCTTTACAACATATCACTTTCTTCCAGCAAGCTAAACATCCACAGGAAAAGCCATTATCTGCCCATTTTTTTTCTAGATGTCAGCTACCATGGGTGCAGACTGAAGCATGGTAAAAATTAATCTCCACCTTTGGCAAACCTCGCAAAAGCACTGCTCACAGGTATTAACTGATCTAAATATACAGCAGCTTCTTACTGAAACCCACAGACCAACTGAGTGTGCGCTATTAGGTATCAACATCTTATTGCTTCCTCTATTGTCAGAAAGGTATTCTGTTCATTGTTGCCAAACTTTGTCGAAAGAAATCAACTAAAATGGCAATAAATCGCATCTCAGAGAGTAAAACTCTTCTTTGAAACCCAAAAGGCAAGCAAGGCAGAGCTGCCCCAAATCATCGAGTTGTCAGGAGGTGTCTTTTCTCTTAACCAGAATGCTTGGGTGAGGCTTGTACACTTTTTTTTTCTGCTTTACAGCGTTTCCTATTTATATCTACAAAAAATAAAGCCACTAGAATACACTTTTGGAAAATGCTTGAAAATGGACAACAAAAATAAACTTGTGAAACCAACTATAAAAAGAAAACAATTTTTACAGGAACTGTTACAGAAAACAATCGTCTCAGACAGAGAAGCAAAAGCAATGCACACACAAATATCAGTCATTTCAAATATCTGATAATTGCGTGCCTAGGAAACAAATACATGTTGAGGTTTCAATACAGACTAAAGTCTCTAAAATTCCTCTTGGTCTTGCAGCTGTTTTCTGCTCTGTGGGGTCCAGCATACAAAGACGTGTTGCCAGATATAAGAGCAGCAAGGTGTCTGAATTGTTACTTGGTATCTAAGACCTTGCATGATTTTTTTAAGTGTTTCTAAGATCCCAATTGTCTTATTTAAAATGTGTTACATGTTTAAAGAAAAATCTGTAAATGGACATAAGTTTCTATGTAGGAAGGGAGCATTTAGATGTAACTGTTAGTTATAGTCTCTTTGACGCTATTGTCTTCGAAACAGGTTATGACATTAACACAGAACTGTACAAACTAAACCTTTTAAAAGCTAAACGTTTATAAATTAGTGCCACAGTACAAAACTGGGCTGTATGCACTTCCTCAGCTATTCCGATCACTCTTACATATGAAAAGGTGCTTATGTGTGATCTCGTAATCAAAAGTGCCACACGAATCAGCTACATTGCTAAAAGGAGTTTCTTTAAAAGTGCATCATTAATGCTTTTTACAGATGGCCTCTGCAGGAAAACCCTTGCAGGCAAGTTATTTCTCAGTTGTAAAATTTGCTAAATTAAGAAACTGGCATTTTATTGGTGGGGTAGAATTCCCTTTTTAAATCATTAAAAAAAATTGTTTCTAAACTTCTGGAAACATGTTTGAGGTTTGTTTTGTTGGGGTTTTTTTGTTTTGTTTTTTAAACTACAGCAAATATTTTTCATCATTTAACCATCAAAATTGCACTCTACCATGTCGACTAGAGTATCCAGCCTTAACTTACCCTGCGGCATTCATGTAACTACACATACTTAGAAAGAAAATAATATAATTGCCAGAAACTGGAAAGAGTGTAGAAACCCTGGGATAGATGAGTGGACAGTGCGAATGTGGTATGTCTTCAATATGGAAAATATTTTGTCCAGAATTAAAGGTACTGAAAAGAATTTTGAAGTAGCTTCGTTACCCTGTCTCAGAGTCATGGAGAAAAATTATGGGGAACTAAGTGATACATTAATACAGAAGATGTTTGATTATGATGTATAGATGTCCCTACCCATCTAATATGCTATAATGCAAGCTATTTGTATATGTAAGGAGCGAGTTGTTGCTTCCTTTTTGTATGCATTTTGTATTTGTTGGAATTGTTTAGTAAAAACTGTTTTAAGAAAGAAAAAGAAAGGAACTTTCCATCCTGGCACAACTCCTTTTCCTCTCCTGTGCCAAGTGCCTTTATCCCAGAGAGGGTAAAAAATGTTTGAATGATGGGCATCTTAACCCAGGTGCACGTACATGTCAGCAAGACACACTGTCCACAACGAGTCGAAGAATCAACTACTATTTAACCACACAGATTGTCTTGAGTGTTGATACTAACTTCACACAGAAGGTGCAAGATGGCGTGAGAACTTCAGCCAGATGCCAAAATGCAGTGTAAACACAGATAAAGTAACCTGGGGCAAACTGTCAGGTATGAGTTGCCAAGAGCACGGCTCTCAGGGTCCATCTCAGCAGATGTCCCTGCAGGACTGCAGCACAACTTACAATTCAATTGAAACTTGGCCCTACATCTGTACAATTCTCCTTCTTAAAATAAATCTAACCTGTTCAAGTGCTTTCATTTCTCTACATTGATTTAGTTTCAATTGGCTTTAATCATCTTCATGCAGATATTTTTGTCCTGCTCTAAGCTAGTCCACACACCAACCTACTATACGTTGCATACATCTCATCCCTACCCACACTGAATCTTTGTTATGTTCAGTAGCATACAGCAACATTGGCTTAGGAGTGGGGGGCACAACTATACAATTTCTTCACCTGAATACAACTAAACGAAAGGCAAATCAAAACTGGCTGAGGCTGGTTCTGTCTCATTTTGTCTTTAAAGTTCCAATTCAGCATGCTGCTTCAGTAAGTATTTAACCTGAAACACATACATAGTCAGAATTAAATGTTAAATTTCTTATTAAATTGGTAACTTAACTGCTTAAGAATCATATCTCCACCTTTTCTGAAATCTTGTTGCCATGCCATTTATAAGGTTATGATTCATTAAGGAACAGACATCATGACTCTTGATAACAATAGCAAGGAATAGAGAGCATGTCTTCTTTGTAGCTACATGTGAGTAAAAATGAAAACCAGCACAAGCCGCACCCTTTCGTATGCTATTTCCTAAGTTAATCATACTACAAAGCATGTGTATACTGAGGTTTAATAATGCCAGGTTATTTAAGAAAGTCACTGAACATGCACAAGAGCAGCAGCATAAATATACACACCAATCTCTACACAGCTCAGCAACCTCTGAGCCAGCAGTCTTTATCACAGATTAATAGAGGTGATGTCATCCTTTCAAAACCAGGCCAGTCTGCGGCTTCTGCTGCCGTCTTTTTCACTGCAGTGCCTGCAGCATTCACACGATTTAAAGCAGCACAAGGTGGCACAGTGTTCAAGCAAACAAAGGTTTGGGTTGGGGAGGTAGAGATTTAACTGCATGAGTAAATTGCAATTCCAGGCTGTATGGGAAAATGAAAAATTAATTTCTGATATATCTTCACTTATTTAATGCAGTTTCTGTTTCTGTACCTCAATGCTGCACTGTAGACTCTCCCTACATCAGCATTTCCCTTAGTTCACTAATAGAATTTCTCACTCGCATGAAATTAAGAGGAAGTGAAAGAAAAACATCAGTGTTTTTAAGAGACCACCAAATTTTATAAGTCTTAATTGCGAAAGAATGCAGTTAAATGCCACGACTAGCTTACAGTTTCACATATTTGCTATTTGCCATTTATTTTAGTTGGCTAGTAGGTCCCAATTTCCACAGTATTGATGAATGGTTTTATGGAACCATAAAGTACCACCAGGGAGTACAATATTCAAGTACTTCCTGAATATTGCGATCCAAAGTGCAATCCATTATCATTTTTTAAACCAATTTGCTTAGTCATACTTAACGTTCATTTTAACCAGTATAAGAACAATTTTCAGGACAGGTAAGTCAAATCAGAGTATAGCCATACTGGAGTGTATCAAAGTAGCAGGCAGCATTTTAGTCTATGAAAAGTTTTCAATGTGCTTCACAGAAGCTCCAGTATCTACAAATTATAACATACAAAATAATATGCTATTATGTGCATTAGAAGAAGTCTGGAGTCACAAGGCAATTAACTGAGAGGCGTGCAATGAGCGCATCTTGATGCCACAGTCTAGCGAAGAAATACACCCTCTGTTCCTTTCCTTTTTATCTTGTGCAAAGCCAATTGGTACTTTTTACTTATAGAATCATAGAATCTCAGGCCGCTTTTAAACAAGGTGCTTAGAAGCGCCTCCTGAGCTCTGCGTTCAGAGAAAAGCCGCGTTGGGTGTGTCTACGCACTCCCCGTGCTGCCGGAAGAGACGTGCTGCTTGCTGTCGGCAGCAGCGGCAGCTGGAGAGACGGGGCTTTGAAGAGGCACGTTCTGAAAGCCTTTCAGGCCCAACGTCTCCAGCCATGTCGTTGCCGACAATGGGCAGCACGTCACTTCCGGCAGCGCGGGGAGCGTGTAAACACGCCCCGCGCAGCTTTTTTCTGAATGCAGAGCTCAGGAGGCGCATCTAAAAAAGTGGCCTTAGAGTTAGAAGTGACCTCAGAGGCCATCTAGTCCGACACCCTGCTCAATGCAGGAAATCCCCCGACAGAAGGCCGTCCAGCCTCTGTTTGAAAACCTTTCTGCTTTCTAAATTCACCTAACTAGACAGGCAGCATGTCCCATTTTAAACCTTAGCACTTCAGTATTTTTAAAGCAGTCATTTTGCCACAATTCTGTACAAGGGGCCACTGATCTGGAGGAATATCTTCTCCCCTTTACCTAGAATCCTCCATTTAACTGAAGCAACAGGTATTCTGCATGAATACATATCATTTTTGCCACCTTGTTTTACAGCCAATGAATTGCAGTCAGCCAACCCACCTTCAAAGATGCAATAAATAAACGAACAACATTTTAAAAAATAAATAAATAAAATTCCCAACTGCAGCAGCCCACAAACCTTCTAAGAAAAATCAGAAAAGCTTGTGTACCTCTACAGCAGGGTTCCCAAGCCCAAGAGTCACATATCAAAATTTTCCTATAGCCACAAAAAACAACTTTAGACCGATCATAGCTTTCCCCAGTCTTGGGAACAGGGCAATGTGGCTTCCCGCCCCCTACCCTTCCCATCAAAGTTCCAGCTCCCAGGCTGTCCAGCAGGCTCAGGTAATGGCAACAACAGCCACTAGGAAGCTCCAGCAGCAGTGGAAAGGGCAGCTCGGCTTCACATGTTTTGAAGGGATCCACATGGCCACGACCAAAGCTACCACTTCTGGCAAGAGCCATAGTACAGGTGCCCAAAATGAGCCACATGCGGCTTCCAGGCCATCATTTGCCTGCCTCTGCTCTATACCCAACTCCATGAGATTCAAAGGCAAGCCACATGTTAAGAACATATCAAGTAATATGTATACCATATTTTAAGTCAGTAAACTACTACGACAACATTTTAACTCTGCAGCTATACGAATGATTAACGGGAACAGAACAACACTAAAAACAAACTACTCTAAGGCACAGTGCCATGTCTCTAGCCTCCTTGATCTGCCCGAAAAGTAAATGTCAACTTTTATTCCATGAGGTGATGGATTCATTATGCACAATGTATTTTGCTGCAGTGCTATGACAATATAACATATGAAGCCTGAACAAGCCAACAAGCACAGTTATGGGTGTACAAGTAAGAGAACATGCATAGACTCATTCCCCAACTTACAGTCGCCTCCAGAGAATCAAGTACCTCCTCCATAACAATGGCCTCAGAGGAGAAGATGCTCTAGCTTTGACATCAGATGTCTTCCCATCACTATACATCCACCAAAAGTAAGGCAGAGGGCCTTTTTCTCCAGGTCCCCTGCCTCGCTTTTACACACAAACCAACTGTGGCTTTCTGAACATCTCTCCTAGTTCCTGGATCAGAAATACTACTGGCTCATGTGTCTTGAATACTATCGTAGCATTTACAAGTTTCAGCAAGATGACCAACGTGGCAGTTTCGGGTTCACTTGTACAAACAGTAGATTTAGGTGGGAAATGTGGGGAGCGCATCAAATACTGTACAGGGACACTACCAACTCTCTCCTTGTGGAGCTTGCCAACTGGAAAAGCATCTTCCACAGAAAGAGGGGCCCCTACCACGAGGAACACAAACTATGGCTTTTGCTGTAAAAATTATTATACTAAAAAAACTACATGCCTGAGAAAGGGCCCTGTGTGGCCCCAGCTCATACATTAGCTCCTCCCTGTGGGAGACTGCAACAGGGAACCTGGCACTGGGGAAGATAGCACTGCCGTTGCCTCTTTCCAGTCCTCAAATCATAATTCTGCAGTCATGGGGTAGTTGCTGCCAGAACACAGCCCTATGTCAAATTGTGTGGAAGCTGCCATCATTTCATAATTGTGGAAAATCCAGATCCGAGTATACAGGCTCTTCCCGGTGCTACAACTGCCAAATATGGACCACATCAACGCTTGGTAGGGAGCTGTACTTCACCTGAAGAGCTTAGATCTGTATCCAAGTGGCTGGCACATGAGGCTTTAGGCAGGAAGATTATTTAGCAGAGTCCTGCATTCAAGAAAACGCAATTGGCAGCAGCATGGGAAGAGAGTAAACCCCCAAGACAGAGCTTTGGGGGTGTACTGGATAGCATGCTACTCAGGGCTAGAAGGTGTATCTATTGAAGATACAGAAGGAAGTTCACACGCAGTTTGAGACAGGTTCTTCCCTGCACCACTGTAGCACGCTCCAGAACACTGCCATAGCAGCTTAAACTAAGTTAACTTATGGATCAAACACACAACTTGATTTTCAAGCCATATGGGAGGGCTACTTCCTCCAACACACAAAAGTGGAAGGGCTAAGCCAGCAAGAGTGACCACAATCATTACACAAAGTAATTAGCATGACTGATGGAGGAAACTAAAGCCTAGAAGCTGCTGTACTACTAACCATATCCCCAGCACATCCTGTACCACACCAGTCAGGTGTGCCCTACAGAGAGTATCCTCCTGGAGGAGTTGAAAACCTTCAAGCCAGAAGGCTCAGGCCTGGAAGAACCCACCAAGTCAAGGGCTGTGCCCAGGAGGCCCATGGTCTTCTGTCAGCTGTGTCATCTGACCTTCCATCGTACTCTTCATACCCCTACTATCTGCCTCATACTCTTCATGCTTTCAGTACTATGACACATCACATGGGGCAGATTTCAGAAGAGGGCACTATGGATTTGCATAAACATGCTAACTATTATTAATCTCAGTGATGTGGGGCAGAAATGTTTCCACAGAAGATTTTTCCGCTATATTTTTCTGGAAAGGTTTCCAGTTCTAAAAATGCATTGTTTCATAAAATTAATTAGTAGCATAATTATAGCATTTCCTAATTAAATATTTCAGCTCAACTACTTTTGGCTACTGTAAAAACTTTTGATATTTATCCAGAACATAAAGTTAACATTTTGAGCTTTGTTTACGAAGTACTAGTCAAATAAACATGTTAAGCCCAATCCCAATTGATTTAGGGCATTGGAAAATGTTCTGAAAAATTTTAGAAGGAATTTTCCCCCCAGAAAACCCACATCACTGAATAATCTACATTAACAAATTTACATCCATCAGCCAGCCATAAGTAGTAGTTGACAATATGCAGGAAGCACCCAAATTAATTTATCTTTCTCATCCAACCCAGGTCCTGCAGTCTCAGAGCTTACTCTGGCTGCCATTGGGGACTGGATGTGAATGAGCCGCTGAAGCAGAGTCCAGACAAGACTGAGGTTATGATGGCTGGCCAGCCCTGTAATCTGGGAGGGATTGGGATTCCCACCATTGATGGTGTACTGCCTCCCAGCTTACTCGGGTTGGCAGCTTTGGGGTGCTCCTCGATACTGAGCTGCATCTCAAACATCAGGTTGCAGCCGTGGCCAAGAGTACCTTTCACCAACTCCATCTGGTGAGAAGACTGTGTTCCTTTCTCTCAGATAGGGGCCCTGGCCACTGTCATCCATGTCTTCATTCTTACTTAGACTATGCAGAGCTGCCCTTGAAGACTGCTTGAAGGCTGCAGTTCATGCCGAATGAGATGGCCTGACTTTTGACGGGAGTGGGTCACTGGGAGCACATTACACTGGTAATTCAGGGTCTGCAATAGCATTCTGGGCCCAATTCAAGGTGCTAATTTTGACCTATAAAGCCCTCAACAGCGTGGACCCTACATATCTAAACAAATGCCTTCCTCTTCAGGTCACTCTGCAGCCTCTAAAACCAGCCGAGAGCACCCGCTTTCAAGTTCAATCATCAGCCTGTACAGCCCAGGCACATGAAGATATGTTCCCAGTGGCTGCTCCACAGCTCTGGAACTCCTTTCCATCAAGGTTCACCTAAGCCCTAATTTGAGCATCTTCCAGAGGCAGTGTAAGACCTAATTAATTAATTTAATTAATTAATTAATTAATTAATTATCCCGCATCCCATCCCACCTCAGGGTGGCTAAAGAAAAATCATAAAGACACAAACAAACATAAAAATAAATATAAAAAATATTAAAAACAGTGCATCGTAAAATTGCTGGAGCATAACACAAAAATCACAACCCAGCCTCCCACCCCTACCCATCTCCCCCGCCAACAGCCTGGCGGAAGAGCCAAGTCTTACATTGTCAATGGAAGGAGGGAAGATCCAAGGACAAACGGGCCTCCACCGGGAGGAAGTTCCACAGCCTCGGTGTGGCCACCACCCACAACACTCTTGGTACCTCCAAGAGGGTGCGCCCGGCAGACCGCAGGGGCCAATCTAGGATCCGTGAAGTGAGGTGATCCCGCTGGTAAGTGGGCCCAGACTATGTAGAGCTTTAAAGGTCAAAAACACCACCTTGAATTGGGCCCAGAAGAATATAGGCAGCCATTGCAACGAACGGATCACCGGTGTTATACGCTCCCAGCAGCCCGGCCCCGTAAGGAGGCGGGCCGCTGTGTTCTGCACCAGCTGCAGTCTCTGAACTGTCACCAAGTGTAGCCCCACGTAGAGCGTTTTGCAGTACTCCAACCTTGAGGTGATGAATGCATGGATGATAGTGGCCAGGTCTGAGTCGGAGATATATGGCCTATGTATTGGGTCAGGCATTTAATGACTATGGATAGATCCTAGGAGGGTAGTACTATAATGTATGTTAAGTTAGCTGCCCTGAGCCTTCGGGGATAGGGTGGGATAAAAATGAAAATAAATAATAAAAAGAGTCGTTTTAGCGTCTCCTCTCTCAACTCTGGTCTACCCGTTGTTCATGATTCATGTTACATCAGTCACTAGTTTCTAGATCAACCAACACCACAAATCCCTTCTAGTGAGTCATGTGATTTTTTTATTGTTTCAGAACAACACTCCACAACACTTTACCTATACAAGTCTTATTTGCCAACAACCAAATATTCCAAGTTCTTCTAACATCATCTGTGTTTTTCTAGTATCTGCTTCATGTCAGTGGCTTTCAAACAGCTCCTAACCCATTAATCAGGTAATTCCTGTACTGTAGATTCTCTTACTTCTTTTCAGCTTCTCTGAACCACTACAATTATCTGGTCCTATTCTACCAATCCATTCCATTAAGAAAGGTTTTAACACTGCACTATGAAGTAATTCCTTCTAGTCAAGCATTCTGACAACACTTGTGAATTAGTCTCAAAACTGCAAAGTATTAGTAAAAGCACTTCAGAAAATAGCTCCCATTCCAAATCAGTATGATTTAAACTCCTAACTGCCAATCATGCTTTCATAGGATGTTAACACATGTGACGCTGGCCTGACCCAGCACAGGGAGAAAAAGCCCCGCGGACACTGTCCAGACTGCCAAACAAACGTACCGATGGCCAGGCTGCTGGGGAGGGCAGGGAGCCACACAAGCCCATGCTGCGTCCAGTGCCCCCCGCCATGACAGGCAGCCAAGACGGCCAACGACAGCGGCCAAGGCAGACCCAATCCAGGCCGGGTCACAGCAGGGCACAATGAACGTGATTGCCCCATTTGGCCTGATCGGGTGAAGCCTAGCCCAGGCTGTGACACGAGGGTCTCCAGGATCAGAGTCTGGGCTAGCCTCTGACATGGCCCAGGGCAATCCTGAGCCAACATCTGGTGAACCCTCAACAGCTGAGCCAGTGGCTCACAGACCAAAGTGTGGAAAAGCAGGTCACAGCAGGCCATCATCACATCTGTTAACACTCAAAGTCTCCTCAAATCGGTGTTAGCTCTTCATCTGTTAAATGGGGATAGCAGATGAGTCCCTTATAGTGACTTTATTTTCCAATGCTAAATTAATGTTTGTGGGTCGTTCAGATAAGAGTCACGTAAGTAGCATGAAGGTTTAGAGAATTAACTGGAAGGTTTTTCATAAGCCTCAAATATTTTCTGCTAGCTTTAAGGGTTCTACTCATGACTTCTATAGCTCTGTTTCCTAGGGTGCTGAGCATGTAATATCCATTGACTATAGAGTATTTTTGTAGCTTGCTTGCTCTACCAGAGCACTGAATACCATTGATGGATGCAATATAAGAACCTTCAGGTAGCAGGATTACTTTTGCATTTAGAATTTAAAATGTACTATAAGGCATCTTCTGTGTCACAAGCACATTTGATGTTCCACCAAGGAAGTAGGATACTGTGTCAACGGCATCATTTCAGTTTGTAGGTTTCAAACCTACAAACCGTGCACAGGTTTGGAATGTTAGCAGTACATTTTAGATCACCAATTTCTTTGTAGATTAAGAAATTGTAGCAAACAACAAGGAATAATTACACACAGTGCAAGATCGAAGAGGAACCAGGTGAGGAACGCTTCAGTTATGTCATCATAGGATTGTCCACACATCCCACACTGAGCACCCAACACAATTCCATGTGTGAACAGGGGTAAAATGTCTCCTACAAAGCTAGGTGCTCAGTCACGTCACCTTGCTTCAAAGGACAGAGGCTTTTCCTCTACTTGCTGAAAAGCAAGTAACCAAAACAGTATCTTCACAAGGAGCCCCAAAGCAACAGACTGTTACAAAGCCTACCATGGGTCCTCTAACCACAGAAAAGTGTTTGTTACGCTTCTCACAAAAATGTAATCCAAGACTTACTACTCCCTAAACACATCAATTACTATACAAGTAGTATTTCAAGTTTAAGGCAATTTGCTAAAGCCATAAACAACAAAATTAAGAAGTCACAATTCTGTTTGGTATATAAAGTTGTCTGCAGTTTCTAAGAGTAAGTTCTGTTCCATCAGACTGAAGAACCAATCATTATTTGAACAGAACTAGAGTGTCACGTAGTTTTTATAAGCCAAGTGTTGTCACTGTTGTGTGTGAACAAGTTGTTTACCAATGGGTGCTAACAAGACGTCAGCACACATTAGCCCACACCAGGTGGGTGTCCACCTGCCCAGTTTCTAGGGGTTTGCCTCTACATGGAGGAATGGGGACTCAGGGCAAGCAGAGACCATCATGCGGGAGAACGCACCATAATGCGCGCACGTCTGCATCCTGTCAGTTAGGTGGTGTGCAGCCTTACGTGCATACAGGTCCACCAGCACCAGAGTCATGGGTGAAGACTCTAGAGTATTTTGAGGAGTAACTGCTTTCTGCCCCTCTCCCCACTCGCAACTTTAAAGACCAACACATGCCCAAATTTGGATATGTCTTGTTCCATCTCCTCCTGGTTTGCAGCACATGCCCAATGCTCACTCTTCAGAACCTGTTGCCTTCTCTGGAGTAACTTCCACAGTTAATGGTAAGTTAATGCACCGTGGAGGAGGCGGGGGGGAGGAAGGCTGCATTTATACAGCAGCATGATTTAGGATTCCATTTACTGCTATTATATGGGAGGAATTTTCTGATTTTTTTCTTTACCGTGTTCATAGGTTGCCACGAGAGCACTGGGGAGCAGCACGATAATCCCTGGAAAACAGCAAGGAGAAGGGGTGGGGGGGCAGGAACCATGGTGGGATGTTCTCGCGGAAGGAGAACTGCATGCCCTGGGGATCCCACCACAACAACCACCCAGCAGCAACGTAAGCCAGGTGCTCATTCCCACTTCCCTTTGGGCGGGAAAGGCATCCATTAGATCAGGTAGGCAGGGGCTGAAACATCAGGTCAGGAAGGTGGGAGTGGGGGGCAATCTGAACTAATGCTTTCCTTGCTACCTTAATAAATGACTGTCAATGTAATGAGGGTGCAGACATGCTGGGACAATGCTTATTCGCACTGGCTGACAAGCTCCTCTATTTTAGATTTGCCTTTAGATGTTATTTTTATATATATATATATATATATATATATATATATATATATATATATATATATATATATATATATATATATATATATATATATATATAAAAAAACACACACACACACACACACACACTTTATTTTAATGTATATTTTATATTTTGTTTTTATATTTGCTTTTTTATATTTCTTAAGAAAATTATCTATGAGCATTCCAGGATACGAGTAGGCCTGCCTACACTGATAAAACTTGGCAGTAAATAAAAAAAGGACATAATTCAATTAATGAAAAAAGAAAAGGTTGTAAAACGTTAAATACAATTCTTAAATTTTAAATTTTAAATGGTAAAAAGTTAATTAAAATTTCAAATTGTAAATAGTTAAACTTTAAGTTAATGTTCTTTTTGTTGAATAAAGTTAATATAATTTTCTCAAACCATGGTTTCTGTGCTTATTCTGTAAAAGGTGGGAACGTTTTGAGGAGCGGGGCTGGTATGGCATCGCGATATGCCACTTTGGAGGTTGGGGGGTGGGGTGTGAAGGGAGGGAAACGGAGGTGGCAGGTGCACCAAAAACAGGAGAAAAGGCAGCCACTGGCCACGCACTTGCACTGTGCTATGAACTGCTGGTCCTATAACAGGCACTAGCTCGCTGGAGCAAAGTGGAAGGGCGAGGGGGATTTTCAAATGCAGCCCAGCCGCCTTCACATGTTGCAGAGAACACATTCGGTGGTGGTTAATCTCTTCGGGGAAACAAGTGACTCAGGCTACAGATGGGGGCAGCATGACAATTTTTGCTGCCATAAGTAGCCCCAGGCAGCTGCCAGCTGTTCCCCACCCTCCACCCCCAACCCAGCCACAGAGCTTGGCAGTGGCGGCTTGGTTGGGGGCAGGGAAAAGAGCAACCCTAGGTGGCCCCATTTCCCTCAGTGCTACCGCCAAGCTCCATGGCTGGATTGGGGATGAGGTTGCCTAAGACAGTAAATTTAAGGGAGCGTTCTCCCTTCTGCCAAACTCCATGGCTGGTTCGGGGGGGCACCTAGGGCAGATCTCCTCCTAGCGGGGATAGCAGGTCTGCCAGCAGCATAGTCTCACAGGGGTAAAGCCTAGAGTACTCCAAAAAACAAACACTTCCTGCCTCTCTTTTCGCTCTCATTCGGGCCAGGAGAGGGAGGCTAGGAGCTTCCTATTGTCATTCGCAGACCCAGTTGGCTCATGAATGCCAATAGGAGAGAAAGCAGGGGTTTATATCTGCAGCTGGCTAGCCAGGAAATGTCAATAGGCAACACACAGGGAACAGAAAGGGTGGGAAATAGTACAGGCTGGAAGCCACCCGGGGGAGGGCGCGGTGGGTGGGTGGAGGGAGAAATATACCATCTCGGGGGTGGGAGGGCAAGAGATCTGGATGGGCCAGAGGAAAGCATGTTGTCACCACCTGGGAGCATGGACATTTTTTACTTGGGTTTGGGTGGGGGCAAGCATCTGCAATAAATGGGCGGGTGCATTGAACTGTGCAACCCTGTTGCAGTTTCAAGTTAAGCAACCTGGACGAGTGGTACCCCGGACGTGTTGCGAGAGTGAGTTGAGACTGAGACCACAGCTTTTTTGGACATTTGTGCGCTGCCAGAAGTAAGGACTGATTGTTTGGGCTTTGAATTTCTACTTTCACTTTCAATATCCGTGCAGGGGGGCATGGATTTATTAGGCTCTACGTGCTAAACATGTGAGTATGAGCTTCACCAATCAAACACCGTGTCTAGTGGATCATCATCTAGTTTGTTTACACCCAATAACTCTAGCATGCTTATCACATGACACATTTTATCTAGGAGCCACTGTACACCTACTTTAAATGGAATTATTTGATGAAAGCAGATTGGTTATTTGTGCATGGCTTCTTCTAATTCCCCTTGACTGCTTGAGCTTTGAGGGCAGATTAAGGATTTTCAATGTGCTTACACTTCATGGAAAAAAGAGGAATGTGGCAGAAGGCAAAAGGAAAATGCTGTCATGCTGCAGCATAAGCAACTCTGAATTCCTTTCTCATGAAGAGCTGCCCTAGCTCATTTCATCACCAAAAAGGAAATGGTAGAAGGCATTTAATTGTCAAGATACACCAGAAAACCTTTAAAAAAAAACAAAAACCAGGTTCCACCCCCATTAATTATTTGTCTGGATACATAATATTAATAAGAGGTCTCAAGTGTTAANGGGGGGGGGGGGGGGGGGGGAGAGATGCACAATTCACTTTTAGTAGGCAAGTGGTTGCCAATAGCAACCTGTCTTCCCTCCCCCCAATCCTACAGAGGATAAGATCGGCATCCAATACTGGAACAGATGTCCCTAAGATTCCACGTTTACGATCTCATGTTGTGAAAGGAAAGTAAAATGTATTTTTAAAAAGTGTACCTACACAGTAACTATGTGTACTTCAATGAAGCTAATAGCTACAGACAGGGCAAAACCACAGAGACAATAATTTACCTGAATTACAAGATACACTTTAGCTACTCGGATGATGAAGCAGAGAGGCACAGCGTTATCTGCGTGAAGCCCAGTGAGAGTATGGCTACCACATGATCAGCAGCACTTGCAGCAGAAAAGATTACATCATCGTTGTGCAGAGATGAACCATCACTGAGCTACTGATGAGGATTTATTTTGAGAACAGTGTCAGAAAAGGCTGTTTTGCCTCTATTCTCATTTTACTTCCTTTCTGTTCCGCCTTAAAACATCTTAATACAACAAAAATAAAATAGAGAATGAGCAGCTGATACAACTTTGCTTTCATTGTGTTACTTATTGACTCATGAGCGACTGCAAAGAACATGTCCCCTTGCAAACAAAGAATCTGGTTCTGCTGCATTTACTTGAAGAATTTACTTAACAGACATGCTACTGAAATAGGATTGCAAGATGGGGTCCATAATCCAGTTACTTTTAAACAAATAGTGGAAAGTTGCAGGTTCAGTAACTTGCCATAACCCACTACATGCAGATTGCCCTGACACAGTCAGCAAATTACTAAACACACACACCAGACATTCCTAGTCGGACAGTGACAGAGCTTTGACCTCCTCAGTACTCAGCTAGCTACTCGTTTTAAATCCTTTGCAATAAAGGAATGCTTGGCTTTCTCTTATTATGCTGTGCCTGGCAGTGGGAGAGCACACTGTGTAGAAACTATCCCAGACCAGGTAAAAACTGAAATTGCATTCATTCCCTGACCAGGCAGGACATGCTATCAGAAAGCTCTCTCCGACTGGCCCAAATGCACAGCTGCAACAGTAGCTCAATATATTCCACCTCAAGGATTAGGGAGATATACACAAAGTTTAAAAGTAACCAACATTTGGCAGTTTTGGAATTCAAGTTGATTTTCAATCCTATATAGGTACAAATTATCTTCAAAAATGCTAACTGAGCTGTTAGCACTGAGACTTGCAACCCCATTCATAGCATACCAAATATGTCCTATTAATTTAAATCTGCCTCAAAATCCACAGTAATACTTATAGCTCTTTAACTACCTCTATGTATTTGTCAACTGCAACCATTTTCTGGCAATATTTATATTATACACTAAATATTATATATTTTATATATATTATTATATAGTGTTGTAGGCTAAGTGCTAAACTGCTGACCATGATACTGCTGTCCTTAATAAAAATCCCTGTTACAATCAATGGCATCTCTGATTAAGGACTGCTATATCAAGGCCTTAATAGGTCAATGATGTGTCTAGGTCACTACGTGAGCAGCTTTATTCTTGCTCACAACTGGATTGAGAACTGTATGTTTGTTAGCTCCTGACTGAAGGTTGAAGGCATTTGCTATGACCTATGAAGCTTGGGATCCGTCTACTTATTTAAATTGAAAAAAAATGAAAATCCTTTGCAATATTGTTACTATTGAAAATTTGCTATTACAACATGAAGTGCCATTTATTTACAGAAAAAGGGAGCTGGAAAAGCTTTGCTTTGACTTGGCAATCAACTGTTCCTTGTCCAGAGCAAGAACAGATTAAAGGGACAGCATGGTCAGAATACACTCAGCATGGGGTCCACTTACACTTTTAAACCTATCAACTTAACACAAGGGGGAAAAGCAACAAAAAAACCATAGACCTGAGCCAAACTACCACAAAATTACACAGGTTTGTATGCTTTAAGACCTTTAAAGAGAGAGCGTCAGAGGCTCAAGGGTCATCTAGTCCACTCCCTTGAACCACTGCAAGACCTACCACACCCCTTTTGATTTTCCCTTTATCAGCAATGGTCAGAGGGATGGGAGGGGGGCACTATGTAGCCACTGAGTTCTCTGTTTTTAGGGGCTCATGGTCCATAAGGCGATATCCAGTGCAACTTGTGTGTGGCATCAAGGGTCTCCATATTGTGATTGATTTGGCGGGAGACAGGCTGGGAGTGCTGCTGGCATACCGTGCACCTACTTGTACAGCAGCATCCCAGCACGCTCTATTGGAGATGGTATTGCGGTCCCCGTAGATGTTAGTTTTGGGGGACTTCAATATTCACGCCGACACCAGCCTGGGTGGGGCAGAGTGTGAGTTCATGGCCGCCATGCCAACCATGGGCCTGTCTCAAATGGAGGACATACCCAGGACCTGATTTTTTGCACTGGCCTTGAGGTGGGGGATCCATCAGCTATGCCCTTGTCATGGACAGATCATTACATTCTACGGACCTGTCTCCTGGAGCACGTCTACCCCCGGAGAGGTGCGGAACCAGTTTGGTTGGTTCTCCCCCAAAGACTAATGGAACCAGAGAGGCTACGGAATGCTCTAGGGGAGTTACACTCTGATCTTGATGACCGCTCACTCGATTACCTCATTGCTTTTTGGATCACATTACTGACTGAGGCCATCAACCAGACAGCTCCTAGGCGTCCGCTCCCTAAGCATGAGCACCACAGGTCTCCTTGGTTTAATGAGGAATTGTGGCCGCTGAAGCAGGAAGGGCAGCAGTTAGAGCGATGGTGCAGCCATTCTCGCGCTGAAGTCAATAGACTGCATCATAGAGCTAGTTTATGAACCTATGCTGTGATTATGTGGGCAGCAAAGAAGGGGTTCCTTGCTGCCCTCATAGCATCCATGAAGTCTCGTCCAGTGGAGCTTTTCCAGGTGGTGAGGGGGCTGGTCAGTCCAGCCGCCCTCTGCCTGGAACTGGAATCTTCCAGTGCCCACCGTGACATGTTTGATGATTACTTTGTGGATAAAATCACTCATATTCACCATGACTTCGACACTGCATTTATCACAATAGGAGAACCAGAGGTTATGGAAGCCCCACCTTGTCTGGATTTTATGGAATCCGTTTCGGTGGGTATAGCCCATTGATGCGGGGGATGTTCTTGGTGCAGTCAGAACCACCTCTTGTAAACTGGACCAGTACCCACCCTGGCGAGTTAAGGCCAGCCAGAAGACGCTGGGGCCATTGCTGGCGGGGGTGATCAATGCCTCCTATAGGGACGGCGGAGTACCGAGCTGCCTCTGCTCAAAAAAACATCCCTTGACATCGATTCCCTCAATGGTTATCGGCCAGTCTCTAGCGTTATTGAATGGGTTGTGGCTTGGTAGCTTCAGGAACATCTGGACCGTATTGGTTTTCTGGATCATTCACAGCCCAGCTTTCATTCAGGCTATGGCACTGAGGTGTGGCTTTGGTCAACGACCTCTGCCATGAATTGGATCAGGGTTGTTCGACCCTGCTGATTCTGTTAGATCTGCTTTTGATACCACTGACCATAAGAGGTTGGTGACCAGCTTGTGGGATTGTGCCAGGGTGGGCAGGAATGTTCTTGAATGGTTCCGCTCTTTCCTGGCTGGAAGAACTCAGCGAGTGGTACTTGGGGATTATTTTTCATCTCCACGAGACCTCTCGTGTGGAGTCCCGCACAGTTCTATTCTGTCCTCTCTCCTGTTCAACATGTATATGCAGCCGCTGAGCAAGGTCGTGAGAAGGTTTGTGTTCGGTGTCCTTGATCTGCTGAGGACACCCAACTCTACCTCTCATTTTCATCCAACCCAGACCCGGCAGTCTCGGTGCTTCCCCAGTGTCTGGCAGCTGTGGGGGACTGGATGAGGGCGAGTTGACTGAAGCTGAATCATGACAAGACATAGATGATGCTAGTGGGGAGGGCAGTGGCGTTGGCGTTCCCCCATCATTGACGGGGTTCGCCCCCCACGTTCTCAGTCTGGGAGTGCTACTCGATTGCCAGCTCCGCCTGGATGCCCAGGTGGGGGCTGTGGTGAAGAGTGCATTTTGCCAGCTACTTCCGGTGTGATGGTTTCGGCTGTTTGTCTCAGGCTCCAACCTGGCCACTACCATCCATGCTTTCATCACCTCAAGACTCACCTATTGTAATGTGCTCTATGTGGGGCTACACCTGGTGATGATCTGGAGACTGCAGCTGGTGCAGAATGCGGTGGCCTGTCTCCTTTCGGGGATGGGTCACCAGGAGCACATTACACCAGTGCTCCGCTCTCTGCACTGGCTGCCCATAGTCTTCCGAGCCCAATTCAAAGTGTTGGCGCTTACCTATAAAGCCCTATACAGCCTGAGCCCCACCTAGCTGCAGGACCGTCTCACTCCCTGGGCTCTGGATCGACCCCTGCAATCAACAGGAGTGCCTTTCTCTAAGTCCCCCGTGTATTCCGGGGGGGCGACTATGGAGAGGGCATTCTTGGTGGTCACACAAAGGCTGTGGAACTCCCTCCCAGCGGAGGCCCCAGACCTCTCCTCCTTTCGACGACAATACAAGTCCTGATTGTTCCGCCAAGCTTTTGGTGAGGGAAATAGGTGAATGGGTGGGCGGACTACGTTAGAGTGGGAAAGGTTTGGGAATATTTTCTGTGATGCCTCCCTATAGTTGAATTGTTTTATTATTTCTTTTATATTTATATTTATTATCGTATTTTATGTTTTGTTAGCTGCCATGAGCTGCTTTAGCAAGAGGGATGGGGTATAAGGCAATAAAACAAATAAATAAATATAGTTGGTTGTACTGTCAATGTATGCTAGGTTTAGCGTATCCTGAACTAAAAGAACTATAAGCATCTTTCAGCTGAACACTAGCTGGGAGTTGTCAAGAGTGAGGTTCAGTAGCTCATAAGGTTAGCTCAACGGACAAAACAACTTACTTTATTGCTCTAGAAGCAAGGAACCAATAAAGATATAAAGCTAAAATAGCAATCCTTTAACAAACCCAGGGAAAAGACTGTAAACCCAGTGTAGGCCTCCAATATTTAAGGGAAAATAATAAAATAAAGTTAAAATAAAAGTTAATAAATAAATAAATAAATAAATAAATAAAGTAAATAAATAGGGCTAGCATAGCATGGAAAAACTAGAACCTTACTTCAAGTTGCTCAAGAGGGGACACTGTTGCAATGACCCAGCTCATTAGCCCTATACGGCCTTGGCCCCTCTTACCTTAGGGACCGCCTCACCCTTCGCGCCCCGGAACGACTCCTGCGGTCTGCCGGGGGTGCCCTCCTGGAGGTCCCCCGTGTTAAGCGGGGGGCCACGATGGAGCGGGCATTCTCGGTGGTAGGGCCGCGGCTGTGGAACTCCCTTCCGGAGGAAGCTCGCCTGGCCCCAAGCCTTTTGACCTTTCGGCGGAACTGTAAGACCTGGCTGTTTGCCCAGGCCTTTGGGAGGGAGGGGGGGGGTGATTTTTAATCCCCCACCTGTCTATTTATTTTTATATACCACCAGCTTATTGATATGTTTTATGGTTGTATTTTAAATGTTTTTAAAATGTTTTTTATTGTTGTAAACCGCCCCGAGCTGCTGTGCAGGATGGGGCGGTATAGAAATCTAATAAATGAAAAAAAAAATGAAATGAATTATTGTGGCTGATTGTTTTAACAACTATGTGAGCGGGGAATGAAATTTCAGATTCAACTCTGGGCGCAAAATTTTTTTTAAAAAAAATTCAGTCACCAGACTTTATCCTGATTTAAACTATTCTTGCCCCACTACACCCCTTAACCAGTCACCAGTTTCAGTTTTCTGTGTGTCAATGGTTCCTGGTCACCTTCAAATTTCACATCCTGTTGTGAGTGTCCCACCTTAAATTAAAGGGCTTAAAAAATGGGTTGTTTTGATCCCTTTTAAGCAATAGGTTGTAGGTGGGGTTGAGGCCTAGCCACTAGCATAAATTGGGATCTCCCCTGAGAGATCCCTAGGTGGAAGAAACACAGGCAGAGCGAGAGTCAGTCTGGCTACTGAGAGAGTCTTGCTCAAGGGAGTAGGCTCTAGGATATAAGCAGCCCAATTGCACCACACCCTTGGGAAGTTAATTGCACACCTTTTTTTTTTTTTTTTTAAAGTTAGAGTAATAGGTGTCCCTGACCTATAGAACTGAAGTTTAAACCTAGTTAAAGGGAAGGTAAATAGTGAGATGCAGTTAGAAGTCCAGCAGCAGGGAAGAGGCTATTCAGTGTTTTGCACCCAGTATAACATGTATAATTATCTTCCTTTGGGGGGACGCTTGTATGTGTGCAGTTGGTACAAAGAGCTCGTGGCTCTCAGAGAAAGAGTGCCGTTTCTGGAGGCTAGAGTGGCTGAGCTGGAGGAGCTGAGGCAGACTGAGATGTTTATAGAGAAGACCTTCAGGGACATCATAGAGCAGTCCTACCTCTGCTTTTGCAGCCCCTGTGCTGTGCTGGAGGATGAAGGTCTTGGGGAATGAGGGCATCAAGCTGCTAGGTTGGGAAATGATCCCATAGATGAGATCTGCCTTTCAGATGATGTCATAGTATCCTCTTGCACCAAGAATATATTTCCAAGGATGTGTGTCCTGAAGGGTGGGAATAGGATAGCTGTGGTAGTTGGTGATTCATTTAGGATTGTAAATAGCTGGGTTGCTGGTGGCCGTGAGGTCCGTATGGTAACTTTCCTGCCTGGTGCAAAGGTAATGGGCCTCACATAGCACCTAGACAGAATTCTAGAGAATTCTGGGGAGGAGACAGTTGTACCAATGTCGGTACCATCTGTACCAACGACAGGAAATGTAGGAAGGAGGTTCTAGAGGCTAAATTTAGGCTCTAGGTTGGAGACTAAAGTCCACAACCTCCAGGGTAGCATTCTCAGAAATGCTCCCAGTTCCACGTGCAAGGCCTCAGAGGTTGGCTGAGCTCCAGAGTCAGTGTGTGGATAAGGCGATGGTGCAGGGAGAACTTTAAATTCATTAGGAACTGGGAAAGCTTATGGGGAAGGGGCTAGCCTATTCCGACAGGATGGGCTTCATCCTAGCCAAAACAGAACCTGGCTGTTGGCGCTAAAAACTAAAAAGGAAGTAGAGTAGTTTTTAAAACTAGCATCCATGGCAACGCTGACAGGTGCTGACGAGTGCATGGTTTGGACTGAGGCATCTCCAAAGGACATTGTTAATTCAGGGGAATTAGAATACCCTAATATAAAGGATATGATAGAAGCCAAAGGCAGTCAAGTGGAAATCTGTGCAGAACACACAAACTTAAATGTTCTGAAAATAACTGAAATAATTGCTTATAACAAACAGAATAAAAGGAATACGTTTAAGGGTCTATATGCAAATGTTAGTAGTCTGAAAAATAAGAGTGGAGAATTAGAATGTATAGCACTAAATGAAGATGTAGACATAATAGGAATCTCAGACACCTGGTGGAATGAGAATGGAACACTAATACCAGGGTACAAAATATATCAAAACGAGAGAGTAGATGTGTGGTTGGATAGTGCCATGTGTTAGAGACAGTATGGAGTCAAAAATGATTAAAAATTTACAGGACGTGAACTGTACTCTGGAATCTCTATGGACAGAAATTACATATAAAATGGGGACGTGTATAGCAGTGGAATTCTACTATCAAACCCATTATCAGGACAGTGAGACTAACTATGAAACACTAGCAGAAATAAGACGGGCTACTAAAGTCGGAAACACAATAATAGACTATTTAAATTACCCCACAATATGGACTGGATGAATGTCTCCTTGGGACGTGATGTGGAGGTAAAATTTCTTCTGTCTATTCTTGATTGATTCTTAGTGAAGCTGGTCAAGGAACCTACGAGGAGGAGGAGCTACTTTGGATCTAGTCCTAAGTGGAACGCAGGACCTGGTGCAAGCAAGGGGTAAGGATGGTGGAGCCACTTGGCAATATTGATCCTAATATAATCAAATTCAACATATTTCCAGGCGGAGGATAACAAACAACACTACCTCAGTAACATTTTAACTTTAAAATGGAGAACTACACAAAAATAAGGAAACTAGATAGAGGGAAACTAAAAGGAACAGTTGTGAGGATTAACTGTTTGCAGGAAACATGGAGTCCATTTAAAAACATGATCTCGGAAGCCCAGATTTAATGTATTCCACAAATGAAGAAAGGTAGCAAGTGGACCAAACGTCTGCCTGTGTGGCTAAAATGGTGAGTGAATATTAAGATGGTGAGTGAGCTTCACACTATGAAAAGGTTAATTGCTGTGTAAATAATATAGAGATAAAGCAAATTTATAAGTTGGTAACCAAAGTTTTCTATCTGGGGTATACTTGACCCCCAAATCCACTTCTAGTGAAATTCTTCTATACATACAGAAAATGGCATATTACAATAACTCACAAAATTCTACACCATGTTTGGGGTAATTATGCCCCCACAACCGTGAGTCAAAGCATTTTCCTTTACCTCCATTAGAATTAATGGCAAATCTTACCCCATTCGTGTTCTAGTATTCAACTTAAATTTAAAACAAAAAAACAACTGGGGGAGAGGGGGATGAACTAATGGGCCACAACTGACCATATTATCTTTGAGGACTACATGAAATATCAAGTGACCAGGTTTGCTTAAAAATAAAATTTAAAAAAAAAAAGGGGGGGTCTGAATTATTATTATTATTATTTTTTACAACTCCCAGGGTACCATAAAACCCATAGGCATGCTAGGGTTAAACACACCTCCAGAATCACTCCCGGCAACCACAAACTTGTGAGCCTGACATCAGTGCTGGGCAAACTAGTGGAAATGGTTGTGAAAAACAGAATTACTGGGCATATTGATAAACACGAGCCATCTGTTGATGGGAAGGGGGGGCGGGATATAAATATAAATAAAATAAATAAATAATGGCAGAAGAGTCAACATGGATTTAGCAAAGGAAAGCTGTTCTTCATTAATCTATTGGTATTTCTGAGGATGTTTCAAATGTTTATTGTTTCGACAAAGTCACAACAAAAGAAACCAACAATAAAACATTACCAATAAAAAACCATATATAATACATCAAAAT
>QEPC01010227.1:4431578-4478759 GCA_003113815.1 Sphenodon punctatus
TTCCTGGCCGACACATAAGGGGAGCGTTCCCCAGAGTCACTCGCATCCACGGCCTCCGGATCTAGTACTGCAAATCTATTAGATAAGGGAATACCCATGTCCAGGAGGCCTTCCAATGCCATTCCCAGGGAATTACCCAGGGTACAAGGAAAAACGGTTTCCAACCTTCTTTGTGAAATCGGGAGGCACCCTGTCCCGTGCCCCAACCCACCCTTCCGCGACTTAGGTGGCATCGTCGCAGCTAAGTACTACACTTATCCCCACAACACCAACCCACAAAGAGGGAGGGCGGGACTCTAGGGCACTCCAAAGGGCAACTCACAAGGGCAAATACCCTTTTGCTCTCGCCCTTAGGCTCGCGCCCGTGGCTCGCACCAAGGGGTACTGGCAGCTTTTCTTCTTTCAGGTCTCCGGCTCCGCCCCCCGCTCGTCAGCGTCCCCGCTCGCCACTCCACAGGTGAGTTCAACCAGCTGAGCCTCTGCCCGAAGCTCACAGAGCCCGCCCTGCTTTCTGCAGCTCCACCTTTGAGGATGTAAATAAGCACGTGGATATGAGTGAGCCAATCGATACAGTGTACCTGGAATTTCAAAAGACGTTTGAGAAGGTCCCTCGTGCGTAGGGTGGTCATACCTCCCCTTTAGAAGAGAACACTTATAAAAAATACATGTTGCAGGGCTACATTGATTCCAGTGCAGCCCTGCACTATGTATTTTTCATAAACGTCCTCTTTTAAAAGGGAGGTATGGCCACCCTACTCATGAGACACTGTTGAGGAAAATAAATAGTCATGGGATAGGAGGCAGTGTCCTATCGTGGATCAGTAACTGGTTAAAGGACAGGAAGAGTAGGACTAAATTGTCAGTTTTTGCTAAAGAGAGAGTAGTGGAGTGCCTCAAGGATATATACTGGGATCTGTACTGTTTAATATATTCATTAATGATCTGGAAAACAGAGTAAGAAGTGAGGTGATCGAATTTTCAGACAACACAAGTTATTCAAGGAAGTTAAAACCCGAATGGACTGTGAGGAAATGCAGTAGCATCTTGTGAGATTGGGTGATGGGTCATTTAAATGGCAAATGAAATTTAATGTAGATAAGCGCAAAGTGATGCACATACGGAAAACTAACCCAAATTACATATGCACAATGATGGGTTCTAAATTAGGGGTTACCACTGAGGAAAAGGATCTTGGAGTCATGATGGACAATACATTGAAATCCTCAGTGCAATGTGTGGCAGTGGCCAAAAAGCAAACAGGATGTTAGGAATTATTCGGAGAGGGATAGAGAATTAAACTGAAAACATCATAATAACTCTATATAAACCTATGGTGTGACAGCACCTTGAATGTCATGTACAGTTCTGGTCGCCCCATCTCAAAAAAGATACAGTAGGACTAGAATAGGTACAGAGAAAAACAACAGAAATGAGAAAGGGTATGGAACGGCTCTCGTATGAGTGGCTTGAGTGGTTAGGGCTCTCCAGCTTGGAGAAGACACAACAGAGGATATTTGTTTAAACGGGCCTCATTTGTTTTTGAAGATTTTTAAGTGCTATTTTATATTGTATTGTATTTTATATTATATTTGTATTGTTTATTGTTTGCTGCCCCAAGCTGCCATTGGGCAGGAGGGGTCAGGTTATAAGTTGTGAATAAAATAAATACAAAATATAATAGAAGTTTACAAAATCATGAGTGGTGTGGAATGAGGAGTTATTATTATTTAACTAGTGTAAGCAGTGTACGTACACAGGTTCCTACCCCAAGGGGCTTATAATCCAAGAGAGACAAGGAAGGGGAAGACAAGAGAGGCAAATATCAGGCGAGACAAGGATACATTCATGAAGTTGAGAAAATGCAGGTGCACATGCTTCACTTAGTTACACGGAAGGGAAGAGGATGCAATTTCACTCATGATGAGCCAGGGAAAGCCTGACGGAACAGGTTTTCAGGAGGGATTTGAAAGTTTGGAGGAAGGGAGCAGAACAAATGTATCCAGGGAGGGAATTCCAGGCATATGGGGGGTGGGGCAACAAGAGAGATGGGGTAAAAATGTTTAATAGAGCACAGAGTCACAAGCAGGTAAGTGTTGGAGCAGAGGAGAAGCAAAGCTCCCAGGCGGGAGCGTGGTGGGGTACAAGAGCAGAGAGATATGGGAGAGTAAGGAAATGAAGAACCTTTAAAGGTGAAGACCAGGAGCCAGTGAGGGAGAAGAGCCATAGAGGGAGCCAGTGTAGGGTGGGGGGGAGGAGCTGAACGTTGTCAAAGCTACGGCTTAGGTGGCTGCTTTAGCAGCAGAGTGTTAAATGGAGATGAGAGGGGGCGAGATCAGAGCAGGGGAGACCAGTAAGGCGGAGGTTACAGTAAGTCAAGGCAAGAGCAGTTATTACCCTTTCAAATAGTTCTAGAACTAGGGGACACTGAATGAAACTAAGTGGTAGGAGATTTAACACAAATTAAAAGTATTTTTTTCACTGAATGCACAATCAACTTGTGGAATTTGTTGCCGGAAGATGTGACCAAGGCCAACAGTACAGCTAAGTTTAAAAAAGGATTGGGTAAGTTCTTGGCGAGTAGGTCCATTAGTAGCTATTAGCCAAGTAGTTTTAGGGGACATAACTTCCTACTGTTGGGAGCTGGGAGTGAAATACAGGGAAAGGATTACCCATTGTGGCCTGTTGGGTACTTTTCTCAAGCTACTCAGATTGGCCACCGTTGGAGATAGGATGCTATGCTCAATGGACTATTGGTCTGACCCTGTATGGTACTATTTATGTTCTTAAACTATGACAAGAGTAGATAGTAGACCGCCACAATTTCGGTACCACAGTTATTGCAGAGGACCATCTTGGGGCTATGGATGCCCAGTCCTGTTCTGTGGGATCGGTTTTAGATGGTGGCATCTGCCGATGTGGAGTTCTTGTTGGGATCTGTTCATGCCACTACTTGTGGGCAAGATCCATGCCCCTCCTGGCTAGAGACCGGCCGATGGTTTCTTAAGCAGGGGTCTAAGCACAGCCTCCTTTAGGCAGTCAGGCACCCTGCCCTCCCAAAGGGAGGCACTAACCACCCCAGCCAGCAATGGCCGTAACCTCTCCTGGCTAGCTTTCACCAGCCAGGACGGGCACGGATCTTGCTCACAAGTAGTGGCTCGAACAGATCCCAACAAGGACTCCACATCAGCAGGCGCCACCATCTGAAACCAATCCCACAAAACCGGTGCGGTCCAGGACTCCAGGTGTTCCTGCAGCTGCCGTGTCACAGCCCGTTCAATAACCTTCCCTGAAAAGGGAAGGTTATTGAACGGGCTGTGGCACGGCAGCTGCAGGAACACCTGGACCGCACCGATTTCCTTGATCCCTCCCCAGTCTGGGTTTCGGCCTGGGTACGGTACGGAGGCGGCCTTGGTTGACGATCTCCGTCTGGCATCAGACCTTACTGGTCCTGCTAGACCTTTCCGCTGCATTCGATACAGTCGATCACAAGGTGTTGATGACTTGCCTGCAGGACCGGGCCGGAATTGGCGAAACGGTCTTGGACTGGTTTCATTCATTCCTGGCCAGGAGAACTCACCGGGTGGTCTTGGAGGAGTGTATGTCTCTTCCCCCCCCCCCCCGCCCAGGACCTCACGTGTGGAGTCCCGCAGGGAGCCATTCTGTCCCCCTCTTGTTTAACATCTATATGCAGCCGTTAGGGGAGATCGTGAGGGGGTTTCAGGGCATGCAGTGTCTTCAGTAGGCTGACGACACTCAGCTCAACCTCTCATTTTCTTTTTTCTTTTTCTCTTTTTCATTTTTAAAATGTTTTATTGAATTCTTCTGTAACATGTACATGCATAAAGAACCATCCATACATTTTGTTCAACACATCATCACCCCCTTCACTCCCCCCGTCCCATATTGCATTGTTAGGCCTGATAGTCCATTTTCCGAGTGCTCTGCTGATTTCTTAGGTTCGCAAGGCCGTCTTCTAGGCTGCTGGGGCCTGGCCCCTTTTTCTAGAGCTCCAGCTGCTGGACTCCCTGCCACGCACCTCGTTCTTCACTCAATACTTTGTAAATTGCCGACCACTTGCCCATAAATTTTCCACACTACCATTGACCTCCGCCAAAACCTTTTCCATAGTTATGTTATTACACATTTTATCTTCACAGTCTTCTCCCCCTTCCAGTTTTTGGCAATCGCGTAAAATCCTGCCACCAGACATTCTCTTGCTAACACCCAATGGTTTTCATCAGCTAACTTATCCAGCGATTGTCCTAGTATGGCCACCCCTGGAGAGGAAGGAAGGTTTACCCCTATTGCTTCCTGTATATATTTCCACACCCCTCTCCAATAGCCTAGAATCTGTGGGCAGCTCCAGCAATGATGGATAAAGTTTCCCTGGTTTCCGCACCCTCTCCAACATTCCCCTTTGCTTCCTTTGTTTCAAGGTTTCTCCCTGTCCAGGGTTATATAATATCTATAAAAAAACCTTTAAAATGGTATCCTGAGTGTCTAGTGATTTGAATTTATCAAAGATATAGCATGTGGCCTGTTCTTTGGCCTTTTTGTCTAGCTTGATTTGAAGATCACGCTCCCACTTACTCCAAATTCCTATTGGCTCCTTATACTCTATCTCTTGCAGCACCCCATATATTTTGTTAAGACTCATATATTTTGTTGGACTCATGATCAAAGAGTATCTTTTCTAATCTAGTTGGCTTCCTCTGAAATTTCAAGATAATATTCCCCTGCATAAAACAGCTTTTCAGCTGTGCATTTTGGAGAAAGTCTACCTTCCTTTTCATAAGTGCTTCCAAGTATTCTGTTTCTAAACCCCACTGGGGTAAAGAGCTGTTCTGCTTGAGTGATCCCATGAATCCTAAGCGGTCTCCTAAGTGTGACCGCTATGTTCTTTTCCCTAAGTTTGAGCCTTTCATTCTTTTTTGTACTTGTTTCCACGCCTGTAAGGTCCCTACCTCCCGTTTTCCATCAACCCAGGCCATGCAGTCTCCTTATTTTCCCAGTGCCTGTCGGCTGTAGGGGCTTGGATGAGGTCGCGCCATCTGCAATTGAATCCTGACAAGATGGAGGTGATGTTGGTGGGCGAGGGCTTGGGGTCCTGGGGGTGATTGAATCTCCTCTTGTTGGGGGGGTTCGCCCTCCCATGGTCTCTCAAGTGCGGAGTCTGGGTGTGCTCCTCGATTCGCGGCTCAGCCTGGAATCTCAGGTTGTGGCCGTGGCGGGGAGTGCGTTTCGGCAGTTACATCTTGTCCGGCGGCTTCGGCCGTATCTCTCAGACTCCGACCTCGCCACTGTCATCCATGCCTTCATCACCTCGAGGCTGGATTACTGCAACGCGCTCTACGTGGGGCTGCCCGAGAAGCTGGTCCGGAGGCTGCAGCTGGTGCAGAATGCCGCGGCCCGTCTCCTGACGGGGGCGGGTCGCAGGGAGCACATGACACCAGTGCTCCGGGCTCTGCACTGGCTGCCTATAAAGCACCGGGCCAGGTTCAAGGTGCTGGTTTTAACCTTTAAAGCCCTTCACGGCCTGGGCCCTGCTTATCTGCAGGACCGCCTCACTCCCCATGTGCCCGTGCGACCCTTGAGATCGTCTGTGGGAGCCTTTTTGGAGGTTCCCCGGGTGAGGAGGGTGGTCACCGATGTTAGGATCTTTTTTGGTGGTCGCCCCTGTGCTGTGGCATTCACTCCCGGAGGAGGCTCGGTTGGTTCCCACTCTCCTGCTGTTTTGGCGTGTATGTAAGACCTGGCTGTTCCGTCAGGCTTTTGGCGAGGGGTGGGGGGGTTCCCCCCATATTGTATTTTTAAATTGTTTTAAAATTTGTATACTGTTTTATTGAGTGTTGTTCGCCACCCCGGGCTGCCCTGTGGGCAGGAGGAGCGGGGTATAAATTTTAAATAAATAAATAAATAAATCCATAAAAATAAATAAATAGACCGACATGGGGGTGCCTAGACAGCATTAACTGATTTATATCCACCACTTGTTTACAGTGGCCAAAGTTCAATTACCTCCAGAAGTATACTACATGGTTTATATTTTTTTATTTCCTCTGCAGCATTTTACTCGCATTTATACACCACTCTTCCCCTAAGGCTCAAGTCATCTTGCATCATATAAAAAACCATGTAGGAATACACACAAATTCCCTAAAAACTCCACCCCAACCCCTTAAAAACTCCCCCACTGAACCCCTATCCCCACATGAGTACAGATAGCACAGAGAGAACAGAACATAAAATGGGCAGAGAAAGTACTAGGACACGCTGAGTAACTAGAAACTGAGTGAGCTGCAAAGGCAAAAGCGAGTTTCGCTGCACTGATTCAGGCGGAGAGAGAAAAAGCAAAGTATTAACATTTATAATGGACATAAAAAGGCACTAGGCCATATTGTGGTGAACGAGACAGCATCCATCACGCTCAGCAGAAAAAAAAACTTTAAAAGAAAAAAAAGAAAGGAGAATTGGTCACCTACCTCGGTGAACTCCTTTCTCCTCTGTCTATGGATAATCCTCCGCACGGGTAGCTCTGCGGATGACCGCCAGAAGGCAGAAGAAGAAAGGCTTTACTGCGCCTGCGTGAAGAGCTATCCCCCGGCATTCCTCAGTCCATATCCTAGTCGAGGGCATAGTCCTTAAACAAAAATTGAAGCTTGACAACGGATTAATCCATGCCTGTAACTCTAGGCCTTAAGATGTGTGCAATAACAGGAGCCGAATGTAACCTGACAAACCCCCTAACTGGGTCTGTCACCCCTTTTCTCTCGGAGCTGTTTGGCAGGGTGGGTTGGAGGATTATCCGTAGACACATGAGAAAGGAATTCACCGAGGTAGGTGACCAATTCTCCTTTCTCCCTCTGTCTCCGGGTTAATCCTCCGCACAGGATATACCCGAGCCTCTAAAATCCTTAAGGGTGAATCCCGGAGAATCCAGCACCGCCTGCAGCACCCTTCTACCAAATGCGGCCTCTGCGGACTTGAACATGTGGAGTTTGTAATGCTTAACAAAAGGTATGCAGGGAGGACCAGGTCACCGGCCTGCAAATTTCATCATAGGAGGCTCTTTGCTTAAAGGCATAAGTAGCCGCACTACTGAGTGAGCCCATATCTGGAGAGGAGGAACCTTGTTTTTTTGCTTTATAAGCCTCAACAATGCACTGCTTCACCCCCATTTGGATAAAAGCGTTTTTGATGCTTTCGACCCTCCCTGGCCTGGTCTGATATTGATAAACAGGGCTGTGTAGTGGATCTAATACCTCGAGTTCTAGCCAGGTAAATTCTTAGAGCCCTCCGAACATTTAACTTGTGCCAATACCATTCCTTTGGATGATTGGATTGGGGCAGAAGGAGGGTAAAATAATCTCCTGCGCCCTATGGAATAACGAATTAATTTTAGGACTAAAAGCCTGGTCTGTCCTAAGAATCACTGACTGTTCCTGAAAGACACAAAAGTTCTCTTCCATTGAGAGTGCTCCCAATTCTGAGACCCTTCTAGCCGAAGTGACTGCGACAAGGAAAACCACCTTTAGGGATAGCATGTATAAAGATACATGCCTTAATGGCTCGAAAGGCAGTTTTGTTAAAGCATCTAACACCAGGTATAAGCTCCAAGAGGGACACCTGTGTACCACTGGAGGGGAGATTGCTTTAGCTGCCCTCAAGAACTGTTTCACATGTTTATGGGATGAGACCCGTTTGTTTGTGACTGCTCTGAGCACTGAGTCAATTGCTACTGCCTGTCTTGCTAGGGTGTTAGGCTTCAGACCCCTATCTAACCCGTCCTGTAAAAATTGTAAAATGACTGCGATCTCTGATTTGCAGGAATCGTAACCCCTCTGAAACAGCCCAAAGAGCAAAGATTTTCCAAGTCGCTCCGTAAGCCCTTCTAGTAGCTGGCTGCTTGGCCTGTTGCAGGGTTGATAGGACTGCATCTGAGTACCCTTTTTTCTTTAAGGCTGAGCGTTCAAGAGCCACGCTGTCAATCTTAATACTTGCAGGTTCTCGCATAAAATCGGGCCCTGGCTGAGAAGATCCGGCCTCAGTGGTAGCTTCATATGTGTGATACAGAGTTCTATCAAGTCTGAAAACCATGGTCTTCTTGGCCACCATGGGGTTATCAGGAGTAGATAAGCTTGTTCCCTGAGTTTTGACAGTGTCCTCGCTATCAGAGGCGTAGGCGGAAAGGCATAGAGTAAGCCCTTTGGCCAGGTGTGGTTCAGAGCTTCCACTGCCATTGCTGTTCTGCATGGAGTCTTGGACATGAAGTTTGGTATTTGAGTGTTTTCCCGGTTGGCGAATAGATCCACTGTCGGCAGCCCAAATCTTGTCACCAGGTCCTTGAACACATCCCTGTGTAAGGTCCATTCGTGGGGATCGATTGATGTTCGGCTGAGCTAGTCTGCCTGAGTGTTGCTTTGACCCTTGATATGTAGAGCCTTTAGAGACAGGTTGTTCCCTTGTGCCCAGGAGAATAACCTCACCGCTTCTCTGTGTAGAGCTGGAGCCCCCTTAGTTGTTCACGTAAGCCTTGGCTGTTACATTGTCTGTATACACTAGTATGTGTTGATCATGGCGAGTTTGCTCCAGGTGTTGTAAGGCTAGCTTGATCACCTTCAGTTCCAGAAAACTGATGCTGTGGGACTGATCCCTCTTGCTCCAGAGACCCTGCAGTGATTTGGGGCCGGAGTGTGCTCCCCATCCCAATAGACTGGTATCTGTGGTCACTATCTCTCAGGTTGGTTCTGTTAAGGGAGTTCCTGTGGCGAACGTTTCCTCCCTTAACCACCAGGACACTGATCAAACGAAACCTTGAGGAATTGGTATACCCAGGGATTGGAGCCTCGTGTGAGCTCTAACTGCATAGGCCTCAGCAGCTGTTGCAAGGGCCTGAGGTGAAAACGACCCCACTGCACCTGTCTGGTGCACGATACCAGGAGACCTAGGAGCTGAGCCAGATTCTTTAATCTTGCTCTCTTCTGATGATGTAAGCAGCGGATCAGAGCTTGAATCTTGTGCTGTCTGAGAGGTGGGATGAAGGAGGTTCCTAAGGTTGTATCTAGGATAACACCTAGATGTTCCAGTCTGTGTGTTGGGGAGAGATGGCTCTTCTCCTTGTTGATCAGAAAGCCGTGTGAATTGAGATAGATCCGATAGGATCTTTTCATGAGAATGAGCTGTGATCAGTAGATCGTCGAGGTAGGAATATAGATGAATCTCCTTGTCTGAGATTCGCTACCAAAGGTATCAGAACCTTGGTGAATGTTCTTGGAGCTGATGACAGTCCGAATGGGAGAGACCTGAATTGGTAGTGCCTGTTTTGGTAGCAAAAACGGAGCCACTTCCTGTGAGGCTGCCAAATTGGAATATGGAGATATGCTTCTCGAAGGTCTAGGGAAGCCACCTAGTCCCCCACCCTTAGACTCTGACAGATGGAGGTCACTGTCTCCATTTTGAATTTTTGTGGTCTTACTGCTCTGTTTAAACGTTTTAAGTCCAAAACAGCTCTCCAGGACCCTGCTTTTTTGGGTACTAGGAAAATTATAGAGTACAGACCCTGGGTTGTCTGATGAGGAACTGGTTTTATGGCTTTGATACATAAAAGCCTCTGAATCTCTCCTTCCATGGCCCTGTGCTTTTCCTGGCCGTTTGACACGGGAGAAGCAATGAACCCTTGTTGAGGAGGGAAAACTAGTTCTATACGGTAGCCATGGGTTACCGTGTCCTTTACCCAAGTATCTGCGACTGACTTTCCCCAGAGCTCTGAGAAAAGTTGTAGCCTGCGCCCTACCTCCAGTTCCTCCGCATAGTCATGCGTCTTGCTTGGGTTGGCTGGGGTTGGAATTCTTTTGTTTATGTTTCTCGAATCTAGGGCCCTGTCTGTTGCCCCTGTAGTGAAAGGGCAAGTTTCCTGTAGGTTCTCCAGAATGTCCCTGAAATTTTCTAAATGCTCCGTACCCTCCCCTGGGTTTGTAGGTTGTACTACTAAAAAACCTTTTTAATTGCTCCTACTTGCTGTAGGTTCTTGTGCTTAGATTTATCGTTTACATCTGCCAGGGCTTTGTCCAGGCACAGGCCAAACAACTTTAGACCCTTGTAGGGGGCTGCCACTAGGACATTCTTGGCCGTGATGTCCCCCTGCCAGGACCTGAGCCACAGCCTCTTCTTGCAGCCACTGAGCTAGTTAGAGCTCGAGCCGCCCATCCCACGGAATCCATCGTGGCATCTGTCAGAAAGGCCGTTGCAAGCGAGATGCGAGAGGTGATGACCTGGGCCCTCCTTTAAGTAATCTCTGGATCCTGGGCCTCCCGCATCAAGGCTAACAGAGCTCTCACCACGTAAGGCGATATGATGTTAATTTTTAGTGTGGCAGCCGTTCGGTCCAAACCCCTACGCAGGGTTGTGTCTATGATCCTGTCTGTGGGGTCCCTAGGATAGCAGTCTTCCCTCAGTGGGGAAGACTGTTTGCCAGGCTAGAGACACTGCTGCTGCATTCACTTTTGGGTTTTTAAACATTGGCTCCTTCTTCCTGGAGAAGGAGTACAAGAAGGACTGTGTTTTATTCATCCTCTGGGTCTTGTCAGGATGTTTCCACTCCTGCAAGACCAGTTTTTCAAAAACTTTGTCCAGGGGAGCCCCTGCCTCTCTGCCATGGAGGGAGGGAATGTAATCCCTCTCCTCTTCCTCTTGGGAATCTGAGGAGTTCTCCTTTCCCGGCTTTTCCATCAGCTGGAGGATTTTTGAGACCTGGGCCATAAATTCCTCCCTATCGCTGACAAGGAATTGTCTGTCTTTGTCTCTAAGATCAGGGAACAATTCCTGGGAAGTCGTTCCTGCCACATCAGCCCACTCCTGCCCCGACTCAATTTTAGAGGCTGATAGTATTAGGGCCTCCTCCCCCTCCCCGCGTTTTCTTGTTTGGGCCTCCAAGACACTCTCCTCCGAGGAACAAGGGGATTCTAACAGTTTAGGCCTGGTGCCCCCTTGTGGGTCTGCCTCCTTTCCCGCCTTCTGTGAGGCTTTTCCCCCCTTTGATCTAATTGTCACCGGGGAGGGGGAGGGAATTTTGTGAGGGTCCTTCATTTTCAGCTCACATAACCTGTCCAGGGAATGCAGAATTTTTCCCATCGTGGACGCCAGGAAGGGCATGTCCACCTGTGAGCTCTCCTGATGTCCTGCCGTGCTTCATTTTCCTGAGGCCCCTCCATCTTGGTCCGCGCCACTAGCACTGCTGATGGGAAAGTGCGCGGTGGCAGCAACGCTCCCGCTGAGTGGTGCCGTTCCTCGGCGGTGGGAGGCTGACCTGAGTTCCTTACTCGGAATTCTTCTAAAAATGGGCCCCGCTCTCCCCTGTTCCCGGGCGCTTTGCGTGGGAACCGGTCAGGCGTCCTGTGGTCGCCCAAGGATCGGGGAAGTGCCGCCCCATAAGGCCCACTCGCTTGCGATTGCCCGTTTGTCTTTGGCTTGCGAGCTATACCTCTCTAATCCTGTGTTGTTCTTTTTCCTTAGGTTCCAGAGAGAAGACAATGGCACACCCGACGGCCCGAAGGCAGAAGACGGACTGAGGAATGCTGGGGGATAGCTCTTCACGCAGGCACAGTAAAGCTTTTCTTCTTCTGCCTCCCGGCGGCCATCCGCAGAGCTACCCATGTGGAGGATTAGCCGGAGACAGAGGGAGAAAAGGCCCTAAAAGTAAACCAAATGCAAATAAGACTACAGCAACAGCCTGAGGGCTGCCCAGTTTATTACAATGGGTGCAGCTTGTACGATGACCTGCTTTTCCGACAGAAGGCATGTTTGTGCACACAGTGTAAGCTACTCATGGCTCTCAGAGCTCAAGCGCAGTATCTTCAGACCACCAACTACTGATGAATAAATACTACATCGTATTTAAGTAGTTTCTGAAGTTACTCAATTGACCAATTTATAGAAAGCTTTAAAACAGCTTTGGAAAAAGATTAAGGATCGAGCGATGCTTCACTTTTAATAAAGTACCGCCTACTACAGTACCCCTCATTATGGTTGTCATTTGGCTGTAACAAGTCTGTCTCAGTCCCAACATTTTGATTCTTTTCCTGTGCCACACTTCACTATATGGAACAAATTGTTTTCATATCAAGGGTTTTGTGTGGGAGAAGGTTGTATTTTCTTCCCAGTTGCTACAATACAGATGAGGTCATATCTACAGTACAAAGGCAGACAAAGCTAGGCATTTTATATGTGCTTCATATAACATACACACGAGTCAAATCAAGTTAATATCAACAAAGTAACTTCAGCATCATCTTGTGCCCATTCAAATGAGAGCACACCAAAATGACAGTGCACGTGAAGCCATTTTTACAATCCAATATTCTATGTTCTGTCATGGAAATATGTCAGTCCTTTCCAACAAAACCAAACCCAAGGTTATCAATTTTACAAGTAGTATTAATTTTGAGTGTGGTAATTCAGACTTCACAGGACCTTAAAGTCACTGCCCTGAATAAGGCTTTTGCTACAAGTCCAGAAGTAAGGGAAAAATCCTGATGATACAAATGAAGTTTGAACAATTACTCAGTCACAGCAAAGCTGCTGAGAATGAAATCTAGAGTAACAATAAGACAATTAGGTGAAGTAAGGCAAGGAATTCAGGTTGTGCTGGTAAGTGACTTGGCATAGAACGCAGAGTAATACACAAGGAAAAAGCAACTGCTATCTCAAAGACTCACAAAAACCTTCACACGCATTGCAGCCAGTGGTTGACCCATCATGCTCAAGATATAAAGTGTCAGATGAAACGGATTTAGTTCAACCTAAGGGTGCAGTTTCTTCTTTTATGATGGCTATTTGAACCTGAATCTGTCCACAATTGAGTTCCCCAAATAGTTCCAGTCAAAAGGATAATATCAACACCAGGGACATGAGGCAGTTGATCACACTGGGTAAAAACAGACATGATTTGGGCCTGCTTTGGCCTAGGACTTGACAGCAGGTGTAAACACGTGCTGCCAGATGTTGCCCGGGGATTGCCCTAGACAGTGTTGGGGTCTAGCCCCCGCTGTGACCTCTGGACAATCTCTGAGATTACAACACAGGCTAAGGGCCGCCCGACCAGGCCAAGGCGGGCAAGCATGTCTGTGCAGCCACCATGGCACCCAACCAGGGCCACCGTAGCTGTGCCTCAGTGGCGGCCATGACTGCCCATCATGGCAGTGGAGCAGGACTCTGGGACCACAGTGTGTGGGTGGGCCCAGCAGCCCACACATTTGTTGTGCTCCCAGCCATTTCCAGGTTGTGCAGCAGCAAGACAGCGCCTTGGCCACGGTCATGTCAGATTCATGCCCTGACCCGACCCTGGCCGTGTTGCTTTGGATTTTCCACCCCACAGAGACCCAGGGAGCGGTCCCACTGGCTGCACGTTTGTTTTTACCCTTTGAAATGGACCTCTTGAGGTGCATCTTCTACATCAATTGTTGCAGACCTACTATCGGTAATTTGTAGCCTATTGCTAAAAGCCACTGTAGCCTATTGCTAAAAGGATTGGAGGGTAGCAAATGCAATGTCAATATTTTTAAAGGGCTCCAGAGGTGATCCTGGAAACTACAGACCAGTGAGCCTGACGTCGGTGCCAGGCAAACTTGTGGAAATGGTTGTTAAGAACAGAATTACTGAACATATTGATTAAAATGGCTTAATGGGGAAGAGTCAACATAAATTTAGGAAAGGAGGTCATGCCTCCCTAACCTATTGGAATTTTTGAGGGTGTAAATAAGCATGTGGATATGGGTAAGCATGTGGATACGGGTGAGCCAGTTGATATGAAGGGTGATTTCAGACGTGATGGGCCCAGAGGCCCACCACGCTGAATCACACACCAGGATCCATTTCGGATCCCTGTCAGAAATCAGGTCGTCCGTCCTTTAGACGTGCCAGCCTGATTCTCACCGGGGATCGGGTGCGGCTGAATGGCGCGACACACGGCTGCACAGGCCTGCCGCCCCGCGCACTCCCCCGGCCGCCTGCCCTCCGGGAGACGGGCAGGCACAGCGGCCAATTTGGCCGCTGCACCCGATCCTGTCCCGTGGTTGGGGCTGGATTCCCGGACAGGGCTGGCGGCCAAATGTTCAGCGTGGCCATTGCCAGCCCCATCCCGGATCGCAGCCAATCTAACCACGATTCTGGAGGTGAGGCCTGGTTATTTTGATTCCCCCCAGGTATTCACCGTTATGAACATCTGGCGGGAATCTTTTAGACATTACGGGACAAACGGCCACCACAGGGGATTACTGTGATTGACCATGGTCTTGTAACATCTAAGATTATCCAATGCGTCTGGATTTTCAGAAGGCATTTGATAAGGTCCCTCATGAGACTCTTGAGGAAATTAAACAGTCATGGGATTATTAAAAAAAAAGGGGAAAAAAAGAAGAGGCAGTGTCCTATTGTGGATTAGCAACCTGTTAAAAGATAGGAAGCAAAAAGTAGGACTAAGCAGTCAGTTTTCACAGTGGAGAGCAGTAACTAGTGGAGTGCTCCAGGGATCTGTACTGGGACCGATGTTAATATATTCATTTAATTAATTTTAATTTGTATCCCCCCTCTTCCCGAAAGGCTCAGGGTGGCTAATGTGTATAAGACATAAAAATCCATAAAAGCAAAATACAAACAAAAAGCCACCAAAAAGCCACACCAAACACAACCATTCAACAGCTCCCCCAAACAACACCCAATATCATATCCTACTCCAACCCCAACAACCGTACCCCAAACCACCCAGGTACCCCACACCACCCCCATCTCCTATCTCCGCCCCCCAAATGCCTTTACAAAGAGAAAAGTCTTACACCGTCTCTGGAAGATGCTCAGGATCAGACTCAACCAAACCTCTGCTGGAAGGGAGTTCCACAGCACTGGGGCAGCAATGAAGGACGTTCCCCTGCAAGTCCTCGCTGTACGAATAAGACTAACCGATGGTACCCACAGGGAGGCGCTCCTAGCCAATCACAGGGGCTGAGATGGGGGATGGAAGGACAGGCAATCTCTCAGATATGTGGGTCCCAGACCGTTTAGGGCTTTAAAGGTCAAGACCAGCACCTTGAATTGTGCCCGGAAAGCTATAGGAAGCCAGTGCAGACTACAGAGCACCAGTGTAATGTGCTCGCAGCATCCACCCCCAAAAGGAGAGTCGCCGCATTCTGCACCAATGATCTGGAAAAGGGAGATCTGCATTAAATGATCTTGAGAAGGGAGTAAAGAGTGAGGTGATCAAATTTGCAGAGGACACAAGAGCCCTTTTTACATGAGCGGCAAACTCCCACGAACACCCAGAAACCTAGGTGTTCATGGATGTTTGCCACCCGTCTGAACCGTGCTGCAACTGGGGTCAGATGGGTGGGTGTGCGTGCTCCCACACACACCCATCCCCCACCTACAGAGCCATCTGAAAAAACGGAGGCAGCTCTGGGGGGGGGGGGGTGTACACACCCATCCGAAACTCCCGCCCACCCAACACACATGACCATGGCACACACCGACCCCCACGCACCACATCCTGTGTAAAAAGGGCCTACATTATTCAAGGTAGTTAAAACCCAAGAAGACTGAAGAATTTCAGGAGAATCTTGCAAGACTGGGTGACTGGGCATCCAAATGGCAGATGAAATTTAATGTGGACATAGGGAAAACTAACCCAAACTATATGTATACAATACTGGGTTCTAAATTAGGCATTATCAATCAGGAAAAGGATCTTCCAAGTCACTGTGGACAGTACATTAAAATCCTCAGCTCAGTGTGTGGCGGCAGTCAAAAAAGCAAACGTTCGGAATCATTCAGAAAGGGATAGAGAATAAAACTGAAAATATCATAATGTCTCTATACAGATATATGGTACGACCACACTTGGAGTATTGTGTGCGGTGTTAGTTGCCCCATCTCAAAAAAGACATCGAAGAACTAGAAAAGGCACAGAAAAGGGTAACAAAAATGATCAAAGTAATGGAATGGCTCCCGTATGAAGAGAGGCTTGATAGGTTAGGATTCTTCATCTTGGAGAAAAGATAACAGAGCGGATATGATAGAAGTTTAAAAAATCACGAGTGGTGTGGAACACAAATAGGGAGTAGTTATTTACCCTCTCTAACAGTACTAGAACAATGGGGCACTTCATGAAATTAACTGGCAGCAGATTCAAAACAAATAAGAGAAAGTATTTTCACACAGTGCACAATTAACTTGTTGAACTTGCTGCCAGAGGAAGTAGTCATGGCCAATAGTGTAGCTAGTTTTAAAAGGGGATTGAATAAGTTCTTGGAAGATAGGTCTATTAATGGTCATTAGCCAAGTAGGTTTTGGGAACATAAACTCTTACTGTTGGAGGCTGGAACAACAAGGAACGGGTTGCCCATTGTGACCCGTCAGGTACTTCTCCCAAGAGAAAGAGATTGGCCACTGTTGGAGACAGGATGCTGGGCTTGATGAACCATTGGTCTGACCCCATAGGGCACTACTTATGTTCTTATGTACTAATGGTAAAAGAAATATGCCCTGGAGGTAGAAGAATAGAGGGGAATTACTGCCTTAACTTTTCATTTTCTTTCTATAGCTTTGGATCAAAGATTTTGTCTGTAGCAGTCCCAACTGCTTCACAACAAAGTTTTCCCATATAGTAATCATGTATTAAGGTCAGACAATGTGAAACAATGGAAGATTAAAAGTAATTGTATTAGTACAAAATCAATGAAATCAATCGCTGTTGACAGCTTCAGCTGCGATTCTTCTTGTTGAAGAAAATACAAGTATCCAACATTAAAAAGATGACCACTTCACTGATGATTATTTTAGTTGTTGATTGAAATCCAAAGGGAACTACTTTAGGATGCCACTAGAGAGTCTGACTGAAAAACTGTAGTAAACATGAAACAATCATGTTGTACAGCCACTAATGTTCATAACTTTTTCTTTCTGCCTGGAACAGTGGAGCAAGAGTAAACCATTGCCACCTACCATGGTACAGGAAAAATTCTGTGGAGTACAAATTGGCGGTGTGTTTTAATAAGCAGAATTCTAAGTCATGCACAGACTGTCTCCTTTAATGTTTATACATCCAAATGCTTATCTACCCTTGAAAACAAGCAAAGAGATTACCAGTCAATAGCCCATGAATTTCCACACTCTTTAAACCAGCAAACTAGAATTGCATTCACACTCCTTTGGTCTCAAATACCAGAATGCCATTGGCTCTTATGTCAGACTGAGAATGGAGTATTTTTATGTTGTAGTCAAGAAGCAGCCATTTAAAATGTCACCAAAAGCTAACCAATTTTTCAGATGTGTACTTGTAGGGATTTTATAGAGTTCTTTTATTTCACAATGTAGTTCAGTAAATAAACATTTAATTTTAAAGTTCCTTATTTGCTGCTGCTTAATCAATGCTAGGGAGGTATTTACATTAGTAGTTATTATTATTATAAACATTTATATAGCGCCAGTCGTGTGACCTGGTGCTGTACAGAACATAGAACTAGACGCGGTCCCTGCCTGTGGCTTACAAACTAGACAGTATGCTGCACAAGATTTACTCAAAGCAACTTTTTGGATACGTCAGTGTAACTTACCATTCAGAATTATCACCAAACCTCTGTTTTGTTCCAATTCCCAGCTGTACCTATCAACAGTACACATGACTATTTACAGTCAAAGAAGAAAGTTGGGCATTTAAAGTTCTAACTGCATAGGATCCAAAATCCTGTTCATTTCCTTCCCAACTCCTTCAGCGAAGGCTCAGTATTTTCTTATGATGAGAAGACAGACGTCCAAAGCAATCATTTCTGTTCAGGAAAAAGATCCAAACAATAAATTGCTCCATCCAGTTAGGCGAGGCTAATCTGCAATCTTTCCAGACTTGAGCTTCTCAAAAAATCAGATGCCCACCGAGATCAAACTAATTCACATGTCTGATATCCTTGCCCACCTTTCAGAGTAGAACATCTTGAAGGCAAGACCAACATTCTTGTGCACAAGTAACCAGGTCAGAAAGCAGAACATCCACATGCTCAGGCCAGTCACAAACTTGTATCCATTTTCAGTCTATGCAGTTTGTGCCAGAATGTCATCCTGCTTAACAGTTGTTCTGCTTGGATTTGCTACCAAATAGGCTTTGACAATGATTGCGTTTAATCCTCTGTAATACCTAGATACAACTGTTCACAACTACAAGCAGATTGGGGGCTGGGAGTCGTCAAATCTGTTATCAAGGGATGAAAAAACCTTTAACAAAATACCACCACCAAGATGACAGTCTCTTCTATACAGAGCACTTAAGTACTGAAACTAGTCTCGCAATCAACCCCAAAACACTCTGAAGTTAAGTTGGGTTTTTTGCGCTGCTTACGTTTTTGTTTTTTGTGTGTATGTGGGTTTTTTGTTTGCTTGTTTTTTTGCTGAGAAGCAAAACTGAGAGCTTAACAAAGGTATTCTGATTAAAGAGAGATTTAACAAGTAATTTAGCGGTCATTTAATTTTCATCATTGTTATAATACTCTTATTATAGAGGCATGGTGGTACCTCTATTAGTTAAGGCGAGACAGCGATCTCTCTGCTCTTCCCTCTATCTTTAACATGGCATTTTTCAGCCACTGCACTGCCAGGTTGCCACACAACCTTTGTAAGCTGATTTCGCCTTTATTTCAGCAGTCTCTTCAATGTTAATGTGCTGAACTGATCAAACAGTGTGTAGTAATCGCTGAAGTTTGCTGGTTCTTCAAATGTAAACACATCATTTGTTATTTAGATTATTGCAACTATACTTATTTTATTTATTTATTTAATTTATTGGATTTTTACACCGCCCCTCCTAAAACAGCTTGGGGCGGCTCACAATCAAAAATAAAATACAAATATAAAACCCATCTATTAAAACACTTAAAGAACACATTAAAACACTTAAAGAAGTTCCAACCATTAAAACAGGACTAGGGAACAACAACAAAATAAAATAAATAAGGATGAAGGGGACTAAAACCCCTCTCCAAAGGCCTGGGCGAACAGCCAGGTTTTACAACTTCGCTGGAATGTTAAAAGGCTTGGGGTCAGGCGAGCTTCCTCCAGGAGGGCGTTCCAAAGGCGCGGCGTGGCTACTGAAAATGCCCTCTCCATTGTGGCCCCCCGCTTAACACAGGGCACCCCTGGTAGACAGAAGGAGCCGCTCTGGGGCGCGGAGGGCGAGGCAGTTCCTGAGATACAAGGGACCCAGACCGTAAAGGGCCTTATAGATCAATACTAAAACCTTGAACCGGGCTCAGCACGCTACTGGCAACCAGTGCAGAGTCCGGAGCACTGGTGTTATGTGCTCCCGACGACCCATCCCCGACAGGAACTGGGCTGCCGCATTCTGCACTAGCTGCAGCCTCCAAACCAGGAACAAGGGCAGCCCCACGTAGAGCGCATTGCAGTAATCCAGCCTCGAGGTGACGAAGGCATGGATAAGGGAGGCCAGGTCTGGACCGGAGACATACAGGTGCAGCCTCTGCACCAGACACAGCTGGCGAAAGGCAGTCCTCGCAACTACCTCCACCTGCTACTCCAGGCGGAGATCCGCATCCAATACCACCCCCAAACTCCGAACCTGCTGAGCTAGAGGGCGAACCCCCCCAATCAGGGGGGCCAACACCGACCTCGCTCTCCCCACCACCATCACCTCCGTCTAATTGGGGTTGAGCTTCAGTTTGCTCTGCCACACCGAGTCCGTCACAGCCTCCAAACACTGGGATAGCACCGAGACAGCAGGGTCTGGGTCCGTTGAAAAAGAGAGGTACAGCTGAGTGTCGTCAGCATATTGGTGACACCGCATCCCGAACCCCCTCACGACCTCCCCCAAGGACTGCATATATACATTGAACAACAATGGAGACAGAATGGAACCCTGCGGAACCCAGATTGAAACGGGTCCAGGAAACCGATGCCATCTAGATGTGCCTGGAGCTGGATCGCCACCGCCCGCTCAATAACCATGTTGCGCATGCGTGCTTTGATCTTACTTGCCAAGTTGAGCCGTCAGCACTTAGTTAATCATGAGTAGCTGAAGTGGCTGGCTGTGACTGTGGTATGGGACCTGCCCAGGAAGAGTGGGCCTCCCGGCGGTTGCTGCTGCTTCTGCCACCAAGAGCCACATGGGCCAGGGCAGGTAAACGCCACTCCCTGGCCAGCAGCTGTGTGCCTAATAATGGCCATGCCACTACTCTCCACTTGCTCCCTCCCAGTCATTGTCCCTAGCTAGCCAGAGCCCCATGGAAGGCTGGGGGCTCCTCCAGCTGCCCAGTGCCTCCTACCCCAGCCCTGAGAATGGGGCTGCTCACCCGTTCCCAACCCTAGCCATTGTGCCCCCATCCAGGCCCAATCCCACCTGGCTGGCTCAATCAGCTCTTTGGGGATGAAATGGAATGGGGGCGCTGCTGCTGGAGAGCCCACATAGAGAGAGATGGTTTCCCCTCTCCCCATCCCCGCTTGCTCGCCCACCAGTGGACTGGGGCTGGAGCTACCACTTCTGTTGCACGTCATTTCATTTAGGCTGCTTGATTTATAGCAGCGCGCCTGGGAAAAGCTGCGGCTCTGGCGCATGCTGGGGAAGGGGGGCACGACAGGGTCACTCTGCCCTGGAGGCAGGCACTACCTAGATGGGATAAGTTGTTTAGGGGGGTGCGGGGAGGTGCTGGCGCCACTTACTCCAGGTGGGAGGGAAAATGGGGGCCTTTTGGACAGGGTTTTTCTGCAATGCTGATGGGGAGGGATGGGGGTCAGGGATGGATGGATGTAGCGTAGCTTTTAGAGACTCCCTGCTCTGACCAGGGAGATCCTACCATTCCTGGTGTGGCCCCTTTAAGACTGCAAGTGGCGGCTACAGCATGGGGAGTTTAAATCTGCCGCACAGCCAACATAGGTGAGGCAGGTGGAGCAGTAATTTGAGCTCATAACAGGATCAGATGAGTCAGCAGCTACTGAGAAGTGTTCGTGGTCATGATTCAGGCAGCAGGTAGTCTCAACCGAGTCCAAATTAGGATGGTGTGAAAACAGACTGAGTTACCGACACAGTCACCTACAAAGTGCTGTTGGAAATACTTTTTGGCATATCAGGGTCCCCGTTTCATCCACACTGGTAGCCCACAGAAAGGCTAAGACTTTGGGGTCCCGATTCATCCCCATTTGGAGTCCAATTTGCGACGCTTTGGTGGCTGGCCTGTATAGGAAGAAGTAGGAGGAAAGTGGCTGTGAGGAGGCAGCTGAAAATTGACCAGCATTCCAGTTGGTGATGGTGGTAAGTGCCGAGCAGCTAGCCACAAAGAAGCAGTGAAACTGGGAGATCCAGACAACAGTGAACGAGTTCATGCAGCAATGAACGTGAAAGGACTAAAAGAAATATGCCATGCAAAGAGACTGAGAAAACAGCTGAGCCAACTACAGTGTGTTGTTGCCCGAACTAGGGCATGTCTGAATTGGAGACTGCATTAGTGGCCTTGGTTGATTATTTCTGTCTGACGCTGGACCAGGGTCGTCAGACCTTACTGGTCCTGCTAGACCTTTCGGCTGCGTTTGACACAGTCGATCATGAGGTGTTGGTGACTCGTCTGCAGGACCGTGCCGGGACTGGCGGGACGGTCTTGGACTGGTTTCATTCATTCCTGGCCGGGCGAACTCACCAGGTGGCCTTGGGGGAGTGTGCGTCTTCCCCCCGGGACCTCACGTGTGGAGTCCTGCAGGGTGCCATTCTGTCCCCCCTCGTTTAACATCTATATGCAGCTGTTAGGGGAGATCATGAGAGGGTTTCAGGGCATGCAGTGTCATCAGTATGCTGATGACACTCAGCACTACCTCTCTTTTTCCATCGACCCAGGCCATGCAGTCTCTTTATTTTCCCAGTGCCTGTCGGCTGTGGGGCTTGGATGAGGTTGAGTCATCTGCGGCTCAATCCTGACAAGGTGTGTGAGGGCCTGGGAGTGGTTGAATCTCCTCTTGTGAGAGGGGGGGGTGTTTCGCCCTCCCATGGACTCGCAGGTACGGAGTCTGGGTGTGCTCCTCAATTCACGACTCAGCCTGGAATCTCAAGTTGTGACCGTGGCAGGGAGTGCGTTTCGGCAGTTACATCTTGTCCGGCGGCTTCAGCCGTATCTCTCAGACTCAGACCTAGCCACTGTCATCCATGCCTTCATCACCTCGAGGCTGGATTACTGCAACGCGCTCTACGTAGGGATGCCCAAGAAGCTGGTCCGGAGGATGCAGCTGCTGCAGAATGCTGCAGCCCGTCTCCTTACCAGGGCGGGCTGCAGGGAGCACATGACACCTGTGTTCTGGGCTCTGCACTGGCTCCCTATAAAGCACCAAGCTAGGTTCAAGGTGCTGGTTTTGACCTTTAAAGCCCTTCACGGTCTGGGCCCTGCCTATCTGCGGGATCGCCTCACTCTCCATGTGCCCATGCGACCCGAGATCATCCATGGGGGCCTTTTTGGAGGTTCCCCGGGCGAAATGAGTGGCCACTGATGTGAGATCTTTTTCGGTGGCTGCCCCCATACTGTGGAATTTGCTCCCAGAGGAGGCTCGGTTGGTCCCCACCCTCCTGTCGTTTTGATGTTTGTGTAAGACCTGACTGTTCCGCCAGGCTTTTGGCGGGGATGGGGGGTAGGGTTTGCCGCCCCAAGCTGCCTTTGGGCAGGAAGGGCGGGATACAAGGTTTAAATAAATAAATAAGTTAAATTAAATGTCAGGGTCACGGTTGTGTCCAGACCGGAAGTCTGAAGAAAAGCTAGAACGTGGCTCCAAATGGGAATAAATCAGTATGCTGTGTACACAGACTGTGTTTTAGTGACAACGCTGCTGACAGAGTGCTGTTACCCAAACTAGGGCATGGCAGGGTCCCAGTTGGGTCCAGACTGGAAGCCTGCAGAAGGGCTAGGACTTCGGGGTCAAGGTTTATTCCCTGTGGAGCTGTGAAACAGGTGCACACAGTAGAGAGTTGGCAAGGAGACTTCATTGGGACACTGACCTTGTGAGAAGGCTATATGGCCCTTAACGCGGAGTATTGGGGGGGAAAACCACATAGAGAGAGGAGTCTATCAGGTGTATGGTGTAAATAATAAATAGAAACATACAGAAATGGCAACTTGAAATTTCTTGGGATAGCCAGGCCTGGCATATTTAAGAACGTATCGTTTACTTTGAAAACTGACAATTTTTTGCAGAAATTCACACAAAATGCAGTGGAATGCTGTGGTAAGAAGCTTCCCATATATTCAGGAGACAAAGTGAAATTTTGTTTCTTAGGAGAAGCAGGTTTCAGCCATTAATTTCCTGGTTTGTCTACATATGACATGACATTTTGTGACAGTCACTTGTGTGAAGCAAAAACATTATAAATTCCCCAACACAAAACCTATAGTTTAAGAATGTAGTTAAGATTCGTATACATAGGACCATGATCCAAAAACCAAAAAGGAAGGAAATCCAACGTTAAGGCTGACACCGTAACTTCTAGACCATTGTGACACCACAGACCTTGAACAGTAAGACATAGCACTCATGCTCATACTGTCCAAGGACAATTTGCTTATGCTCAGTGGAGACTGGGGGTTTCAATATGCACATGAAAATGACGTTGGCTTAAAGTGCAAGGACAAACTGTGGGTGCTTGCTTCCTGAGTTGTGAGCATGGATAGTATGTGGGTCCGTGGTGTCACAATGGCGTGGAAGTTAAAATGTCAGCCTTAACACTGAATTTCCTTGCTTTTTGGATTATGGTTTTATGTATAAGAGTCTTAAATACGTTCTTAAACCATAGTTTTTGTGATAGTGAACCAGAAGCAAAGTGTTGAGTGTCAGTGCTATTTTGATTAGTTACAACTGTGTGTTTTCTGGCCACCTTGGGCAATGACCTACTTGCTATTCCAGAGAAACACATTTGAAATGAAGAATAAGCATCACTGGAGCTACAGGGGAGAAAATGGGCTTAGTTACACCATCTCAGAACTTTCTTGATAGTCAGCTGGATCAAGAGATTTAGGACGCTGTAAAGCAAAAGCTGTGTATTACACGAGATATCCTGCTAGATTACTTCTAGACACAATATCTTCCCTTCATACAAGTTCATCACATCAATATGCAGTTTGAAAACACACAGAACACTGCTGGCATTCAATTTGCCACATGCAGTAAGAACATAAATGCCATACTGGGTCAGATCAATGGTCCATTGAGTCCAGCATCCCGTCTGACAGAAGACAATCTCAGGCGCTTGAGAGATGTACCCAACAGGTCATAATGGGGTGATCGATTCTGTTATTCACTCCCAGATCCCGACAGTCTGAGGGTATGTCCTCCAAACCTACTTATTTATATTTATTTATTAACAAACATTTATATCCTGCACTCTCCTGCACATCGGCAGCTCGAGATGGCAAACAAAGTAACACATAATACAAAGTCCATTTAAAATACAAAAAATATTTAAAATACTAAAAATACAAGGCAGAAATACTCAAAGGCAAAAAAACCAACCCCACTGCCCCCCCAATCCCCGAAGGCCCGGCGGAACAACCAGGTCTTACAGTATCTTCTAAAAGAGGGGAGGTCTGGGGGATAGGCAGGCCTGCGGCGGGAGGGACTTCCACAGCCTAGGCACGGCCACCGAGAACGCCCTCTCCGCTGTCGCCACCCGAGACACCTCAAGTCGGGCGCCCCCGGCCGACCACAGGGGCTGCGAAATGGCCTGGGCAGTCTCGCAGATAAGCAGGACCCAAGCCATTTAAGGGCTTTATTAGGTCATCACCAACACCTTGAATTGGGCCCAGACGTCAATAGGCAGCCAGTGCAGAGAACAGAGCACAGGTGTAATGTGCTCGCAGCAGCCCATCCCCATTAGGAGATGGGCCACCACATTTTGCACCAGCTGCAGCCTCCAGACCGTCCTCAGGGGTAGCCCCACGTAGAGTGTGTTACAGTAGTCAAATGGAGAGGTAATGAAAGCATGGATGATGGTGGCCAGATCCAAGTCACACATATAGCCGCAGTCGCCGCACCAGATGTAATTGGAAAATGCTCCCCTCGCCACAGCCTCCACCTGACAATCTAGGCGGAGCTGTGGGTCAAGGAGCACTCCCAGACTACGAACCTGAGCAGCCAAAGGGGGGGCAGACCACACCAATGACAGGAGCCACCACCCCCTCAGCCCTACCCACCAACATCACCTCCGTCTTGTCGGGATTCAGCCTCAGACGGCTCGCCCTCATCCAGTCCTCCACAGCTGCCAAGCACTGGGTAAGCACCGAGACTGCCGGGCCTGAGTTTCCAGAAAACGAGAGGTAAAGTTGTATCATCCGCGCACTGATGACATCGCATACCGAACCCTCTCATGACCTCACTCAGACTGCATATACACGTTGAACAAGAGAGGGGACAGAATAGAACCCTGCGGGACTCCGCACGCGAGGTCCCGGGGAGATGATGTACATTCCCTGAGAACCACCCGTTGAGTTCTCCCGGCCAGGAATTAGCGGAACCATTCAAGAACAGTTCCATTCACCCTGGCCCGGTCCCGCAGCCTTGTTACCAACATCTCGTGATCAATGGTATCAAATGCTGCTGACAGATCCAATAAAATTAAGGTAGATAATCTGCCCTGATCCAATTCACGTTGTAGGTCATTGACCAAGGCCACAAGTGCAGTTTCTGTGGCAAACCCAGGGCAAATATCAGTTAATGGACCTACCCTCCAAGACCTTATCCAATCCTTTTTTAAACCCAGCTATACTATTGGCCTTAGCCAAATCTTCTGGCAATAGATACCACAATTTAAGTGGTATTTATGTGTCGTGTCTAAGAATTGTGCGCTGAAAGAATTCCTTTATTTGTTTTAAATCTGCTGCCATTTAGTTTCATGGAGTGTCCCCTAGTTCTAGTACTATTTGAGAGGGTAAATAACCGCTCCCTATTTACTTGTTCTTTCCAGATCACTGAGGATTGTATGAGCTTCTATCATATCCCTTCTCAGTCCTCTCTAGGGTTCCTGGTTGTCTATTTCATACAGAAAACCAGAGAAAAGCATGGAATTTCAGGGGGTGGGGGTGGGGCGGGGGGGATTTCTGCCTGCAAGCACTCACTGTTGGTAGCAGTGGAAATTTAAAGGAGATGGAAGATCTGTGGAGGTTCTGGTGTGAACCTGTGACTGAGAGAAGAGATTGGGTGCGAGAAGAACACAGCCATGTCCAGCTTTTGGCGAGGTATGTTGGGGTCTGTGCCAGAGCTGGTGGGGAGGAGCAAGTTGTAGCAGCACCCTCTCCACCTACAGAGGGAGAGACTCTGGTTGCATGCCGGGGTTGGCTGGTGTGGGATATTGTTTTATTTTGTTATTTGAGTGGCAGTGGCAACCAGTGCTTCAAATTGTCATAAAAATCAATAATTTGCAATAAACACTTTCTAATTTTAACAGCCAAAAATGCAGATTTTGGTGTTTTTAATCAGAGAATTTAGGGGTTTTTATTTTTTCCCCCAGAGAATTTCCAATTTTTTGGCAGAGAAAACTTGGAGCTCTTCTCCAAGTTTAAGAGCCCTATCAAGTCTCTCCTCGTACAGAAGCCATTCCACACCCTTCATCATTTTTGTTGCCTTCTCTGTACCTTTTCTAAGTCTACTATATCTTTTTTTAGGTGGGGCAACCAGAACTGCACACAATAGTCAAGATGCAGCTGCACCACAGTTTTATATAGAGGCATTATATTTTCAGTTTTATTCTCTATTCCTTTCTGAATAATTCCTAACATTCGTTTTTTTGTCCATTGACAAACATTGGGCTGATGATTTCAATGTATTGTCCACAATGACTCCAAGTTACTTCTCCTGAGTGGTAACCCCTAATTTAGAACCCAGCAGCATGTATATAGTTTAGAGTCCTCCCCCCGTCCCCCTTTGTCTATCACTTTGCACTTGTTAGCACTAAAATTCATCTGCTATTGAGTTGCCCAGTCACCTAGTCCCACAAGATCCTCCTGCAATTCCTCAGAATCTACTTGGGTTTTAACTACCTTGAATAACTGTGTGTCATCTGCAAATTTCATCACCTTACTTTTTATTCCCTTTTCCAGATCATTAACATGTTAACCACCATTGGTCCCAGTACAGATCTCTGAGGCAGTTCATCCAGTTCCAATAAGTAAACTCCAATGCATCTTATGTGCTGGTATTCAACATCTTGTTTGTTACTATACAACTGAAAAGCATTAATGGATGCCTCCAGCAAAGAGTACAATAATGAGAGAGGCAGATGCTACGGCTATTAAAGCTGGGGTCTGCTACAACTCAGAGCATAGAGGGTGCACTGTGCTCTAACTTGCGAGAACTCAATGACATCTATCCATCTAACACTACTATTTGTTTCTAGCTTTAGCGTTCCTTCCATATTAGTCCCCCTCCACAAATCTGCCACCAGCAGCCGTTAATACACAAACACATACAAAGCACACAGTGAAATATTTTGCCAAAGAATTTCAGTCAGTACAAGAGTAAATGGAACATTCCATTTTTTTGTCTAAAGAGCAAGCATACAAACCTGAAAAATATTACCATTATCCCAGCTCAAAACAAAAAGCCTGTTTATATCTAATTGGTAGATGTACTCCTCCATCTCAATTCAATACCATAAAACCATCACTAGAATCTAGGGTAACAAGAAAATGGAGATGCCCTGGCTTCCAAGAACTAAGGATGCATTTCATTCAGATAAAAACGGGAAAGGAAAATGCCTCTACTGTTCGATGTTAAACATTTTTTTTAAAATAAATATATCAAATGAAATGCAAGCAATGAATGAAAATTAATATGTATGATATAAACTAAATGTAATGCATGCATGTAAGGAATGAGAACAACTCTGACCATTGTGAAGAAATATTTAGCCAAAGAATTTCAGTCAGTACAAGAGTAATTCCTGCATACATCTGCTTTACATAGTTCTGGCAACTTAATATAACAGGACACCCAGATCCACAATTCAAAAGTAGGTTAAAACAAATATTGAAGCCAGCTTACAAGTACACATCTAGCCAAATTCATGTGGCCAAGAAGCAAAATATTCTCTGCAAGACTAGCTGAGTTTTTGTACATCAATGTAAATACAAGGCAACTCCAGGACAACGCATCATGGAGGGATTTCATTTTTCTACCAAACTGCAAAGCCACTGCTATTTACATTAGATTCATAACATGCCAATACCAGCTGAGCAGCCAACCTCAGTGCCTACCAATCTGGAAATTTTAAAACATTCGTTCAGCCTGTGTATTCACAGTCATAAAAAAGGAAAGTCATTCCTTAATCCAAGTGACAAGAAGTCATTGCAAGTTGACAGAACTAGCATACACTTTGTTTCACAAACAAAACTGAAGACAGTAGATGAAATTATACTACAAACCAAAATTAAGTATACTTGGATATAACATACATAAAGTATACTTGGATAGAATGTGTATGTATACTACACAACTATTTTGCTTTAAGACCAATTCCTTTTGCCGGATTTCCTTTAGTCCGAAACTACTCCGACTACACTCACATGTACAAAACAAAAGTGATCTAATTTGTCCAGTTTTACTAGTTCACTCGGGTATTGTTCACACCAGATTTGTAAACACATTTTGTACCGTCTCAATCCATCCCTAGTAGTGCAGGAATTGCACACAATGAAACCTCTCTCCCTTCATGCCTTGCACACAAAGCATTCCAGGATGTCACATCCCAAGAGGAACTATAGTGTTCACAGCAGGAGGCAGTGTGCGCTGAATCCTGGGAACAGTGTGCGTACAGTGGTAGCCAACCACAGAAAGAGTTCACATTACAAGATACTTCGACTCAGATAGTGAGGATTAAGTACTCCTCATTCGCGAGTACGTAATTTGCCTCTTACTCCTGAACACCATTGCTTTGTGTGTGACCGATAGGGTTCAAACGGTTAAAAGACTTGCTAATTCGATTTAACTGTACACAAGAATGAGACAAGACATGCACAACCTTTCTGTACATGAACCAGACTACATTTTAAAGTAGTATTACTTGAAGTTCAGAATTTACCATAGAAGACCACAGGGAAAGTCTCCTTTATCCAATGTTTGTCTGAGCCTTTATCTGGTGTGCTTATGCAGAGAAAAGCAAAGACATAAACAGTAAATACAGACATGAAGCTATATCAACAAGGCCTGGAATTTTCACCATAGCTCTCTCTTTTCCAAAACTTTAATTATCTCATCTGAAAGAACAAACAGATTCTTTTATTTTGAACCAGCAATCAGCTTATGTGCCACTTTTACAACACTTCATTTTAAAAATCGACAAATGTCAAGCTTGAGAAAGCACCATTTCCCCCCCTAAGTCTATTAAATTTTGGATTCATCACTCAGATTCTTAGATGTACTCAAACTAATTTACAATTGTGTTATGAAGTGAATACCAAGTTGATGCTATTTGATTACAACAGGACTATTTTAGGAGCGCTTTTGTAATAGTACAATTGCACCCTTCCAAATGTTTCTATTTGAATGGGTACCATCTTTAATTTATGGCAGGCTATGCTCCAAATAAAAATCCTAAATGCCTTCTTTAACATTCATACTACAATAAATTGTACCAGGCTAGTTTGGCTTGAAAAAAGGGACATCCCAAATGCTACACACTGTACACTGTTAACTAATGAAGACAACATTTTTCTAAGTGTCATCAAGATTTCATAATGGTTCTTCTAAGAAGAACAGAAGATGGCTACAATTCTGTGGTAAGCAAACTAGACTAAAAACAAGAGAAAAAGCAAACAAGAGGTTAAGTTAGGATTGGGAGTTTTGTTGGCACAACAGCCTATAGGCTATAACGTGCCAAATACAAGCATATAGAACGAGAGAGATCAGGAGTTGACCAAAAGCATCCCCAAGGTCCATACAGGGACACGGCTGTTATAGCAAAAGAAGGGGGGGGGGGAGAAACCCCCACCCATCATGGGTAAACAAGAACACACATCCATTGAGCACCACAAGGTCCCTGCATGAAAAATGGTATGACAGATGAGCATACAAAAGGGTAGTCAGCATGACTGGTTCCCTAACATCTGGTTGGCTTTGGAAGGAGGTTTAATGCTCAGCAGAAAAATATGTAGTGCAGTAACATATGGTCACTGTCAAACCCACAGCACAGTGTATGCATCAAAGCAGAACCTCCTCCATACACCCCCTTCCAGAGGCAACAGTGTGCGAGGTAACCATGCACAAGCAAGCCAAGAGCACTTCCTCACAATGACTATGGTGAAAAGAACTGGTCCACAGACAGACAAAGAACAGGTTTGATCTTAAAGTTGTTGTCCATGGGTTCTTGCCATTGAGATTGCCAGTGTGCATGGAGGCAGGACCTGACCGCAAACAGAAGGACAAAATGATAAAGCAAAGAATATCAGAGAACTGGAGGGAAGGAGGCTAACTATATCCAGAACCCCGACTCTCTGCCATTTTCAGAATATCCAACACCCAAGAGCCATAAAGTTTCCCATCAAGTTCAGGCCTTTCTATAGTATTTGCTGCTACAAATATCAGCTTTAATTTTAAAATAATTTCTAGTCCTTACAGCAGAAAATCCCAAATTATGGATCAGGACCCCAAAAGGGGTTATACCATCTGTGGACAGGGTCATGACCTAATTGATATCTGAGATCTTTGACATGTCTGTTACTGTTTGCAGTAATGAGATTAATTTATGTTTCAAAATAGAGTCAAACAGGCAAAAAGATTGTGAACCATCGACTTAAAGTAAGGAAGCAAGCCTTGGAAACATCAGCCAAAAGAAATACCAAACTTGTAAGTCTGAAAAGTCCATTAAAAGGTCTTGGAGAGGCATAATTTGCCCTAGTCATGTCACCTAGATGAAAAAGGAATGTGTTTTCCTGAGCAACAACTAGACTGCCAGGGAAGGGATAAAAGGACTGGGGCTGTAGGGAAAGAACAGAAGACTGGAACAACACCTTGCAGCAGACTGTCAGGATATGGCAGCTGAGAAGCTTCCCTTTGGTGTTTCTACAACTCCCTCTTGGAGAAGGATTGGCATTTGAGCCCTTGGAAGCAGTCTCCACCTTCTCCTCACACCTCTGGTCTCTCTATGCTGCATGAAAGTTACAAGAATGAGAAGGAGCATATGATACTCCCAGCTGCCTAACTTTGGCAATGGGCACAGGAAACTATTAGTGTTGTAGGTTTGAAGACTCCACAAGCTCTTTATAATTCAGGAGTAATAAAATACTGGGCTACCACTGTGTCACTTCGTCTTATCTGGATAAAGCTTTGGTCAGTTCATCTTCATTTATGCCTCACTTATTAGTTAGTTAATTATTATAGCATAGTTTTCGCCATATGCAAAGAAATAAAATATGTATACAAGCAAATAATAATAGATAAAACATGTACATATAACATACAACACCAAACAGCATAACAGATTATTATTAAAATCACTTATTAAAAACACTGGGGGAAATGCCTGTCCCCATCTGGATACAGTCCAGATCACAGCGCACACTGATAAACTTGCCTGTCTGTCTCTTTCACACTTCAAATAATGGCAGTGAGAAAGGACCCAGAAGGAAACTGACATAGACCAGGAATTTTCCAGCACTTCACTCTTTGGGATCTGAAAACCAAGCCTAGCAAGAGCAACAGAATCCACTCTCCATATGGCCAAGAGGCAATTCAACACCACTATTCACAGAAGTCGTGAACAGCATAGACAGCTGATTTCTACCAGTCACCTGAAGCAGATTTTTGCTGAACATGGTTTCAGCATGGATACTCTCAAATTAACAATCTAACATGCTTCCTAGCAGACAAGCTTCCTTTTAAATCGGTTTTTAAATGTTTAATCCATTTTGTAAAACTTTTCTTGAGATACTAAAGTTTCAGCTTATGGTGTTGCAGGCCTCAGGGCTGTATAAAGACTACGCTGGCTTTTCTTTCCTTGGTTTCCCACCAAGCCCCAAAGACTCAACTGTGCCTCATTAATTACATTAGGTAAATTAATGTAACCACTTCAAAAAGCAGATGTCAAAACTTTTATGAAACTTATCAACCAGTCATTTCTAGTAATTGAAGTTCAATTGCTGGATTAGCCACATTGTTTGAGTGGACTCAGGGAAGCATGGCAATGGAAACCTCTAAACATTTATGGTTACCCTGATCTGGTAACCCCCCACATGCGCATGGATGAATGAAATCTATTTAACAAGACTAGTGTGAGTTTCTTCATTTCCGGCACATATAATCAGAGGTATGCCCTCAATAGCGTTGTTTGTCAGGAATTTCCTCAAGTGGAAATCAAGCTGGGACACATTTTTTACACTTGACTTCCAGCACTGATTTAGACTCACTAGTGAGTCTAGAAGTTTGCTTTAAAAGATGAGATGTTACATTGTTAAGTTAACCAGTATTCAAATACCTTTAGTCTTCATGGTCAGCAGACAGCTTGGGTTTTTAAAAGCTCTCTCAGAGCCCATAAGCTTTTCAAGCTTAAAATAAATGAAGTGAATATAAGGAACACAAACAGAAACAACTTTATTGCAATGCCAAAAAGTGCTCTCTCTTCCTTTTAGCAGCCACTGTTTAAGTTACCTCGACCACAAGACACTTTGTAGCCAAGTGCTGAATTGAAACACTCCTATTATAAGATTTTGTATACAAACAAGGCAGAGGCCTTGATCCAAACATCTTGAGCAGGCAGCTCTGATAGAATCTATAGATCCCTAAGCAGAAGCTAAGAGATGTTTTTGTAACATGGCAGGAGTGCAGATGTCTGCAGTAATGGTGTCCTACTTGCATTCAGTTTGTTTCTACTGCTGCTCAAAAGACACATGGCACATTTTAATAATGTACAGAAAGCTTGAAAAGAATATTTAAGCTTTGTTTCAGATTTTTCATCCAAATAAAAGCTAATCTTCTACAGCAGCACTGAAGCAACACTTGATGGGTTTTATGTTCATAAATGACACTGTCTGCATGTCAAGCACCTTACAGCTCTTCCATGCTGCCTTCTAGTATGCAAGCGTGTAAAATGGGTTTAATAGAAATTTAGTTGATCAGTTTCCTAAAAAGAGGTAAAAGATACTAGTGTTTTTTGCTTATTTTTTAAAATTAGCCCCAGAATGCAACTGTCACTTGTTGCTTTAACCTAAGAATTCATGAAGTGAAAAATATTGTAAATCTGTTCTTTTGCACAAAATATGGTATATAGAAGCAGCAGCACAACTAATCGTACACAGAACTTTCATCAATTTGCATCCAGCCATTGTTTCTTAGACATTTTGGTTGTGATTCTCAGCCAGCTCTGCTAGGACAACAAACAGATAGCACAGAACAGCAGGTCTGGTTTTAAGGAGGAAATTCATCCTCAGTCACTTAATTATTGCTTACTTGCTTTTAGTATTCTATGAGTATCCTTTTGTCCAGCATTCTTGTCAATGCTACATGTGTTAATACTTAGCAATAAAGGGAAAACTGTCCCCTTTATTGCTAATAAACATAAATTAGATAATTAGTTTTCCAAGAGGATGATGTAAAGCTAGCTGCACTGCAATGAAATGTCTGGGAACTGTACTTATGTTAAAACGAGTGACTGGATGAACAACAGGGTATGTGATGTTATATGACTGAACCATTTCCTTAATTTCATGGTTTATAAACGTGCAATATATTGGCAGCAACCTTCTTGGCTTCATATTATCGTTTCTGGTATAATTCCTCTGCATTTAGCTACATGTTGTGCTTTCAGAAGCAAAAGATGCAAATCGAACAAGCACAACAATTGTAGATTTTTCATCAATGTAGATGAACATATTCTGAAGGCCATAATACATTATAGACTGGCAGCAGTTGTGGAGAAGAAAAAAAAAAACTCTTCTCCACAGTCTGCTAACAAGCCACTCAACATCACTACAAGCCCATACAGCCAGTGTCAGAGTGACTAGCCAATAATCCCGTCACAAATGCAACGAAGGAAATGGTGAACTCCTGTTTCATTGGTCAGTGTTAAGCACCCATGAAACACTAGGGCTCTTTTAGACGTGCGCGGCGAACATGCTGCATAAAATCATGCTGCGTGTAAATATGCCGCGTGCGGGATTTAGATGCAACATTTCACACATTAAAGCCAGTCGCGCATTCTTTTAAAGCCGTGAATTAAATCCCTCGACGTCAAGGTATTTAATTTGCAGCTTTAAAAGAACGCGCAACCAGCTTTAACGTGTGAAATGTCATGACTAAATACCACACACGGCATAATTACACACAACGTGATTTTATGCAGCTTGTTCATCGCGCACGTCTAAAAGCAGCTTAGGAAGTCTGGTATCACAAACTGACTCTTCTAGCAGCATATCCCACTAGCTCCACCATCATGACTTGTCTGAATAGAATTTTCTTAAAGCCGTTTGATCTTCAGACCCCTGTGAGGTGACAAATTTTGTTTTATAAAGATTAAACCAATGTAACTAAAGAATCGTGACAGACTAAAACAATGGGTTTTTGAAGCTGGCTGCACACACTTATCTGGGAATTGTTTAATGTGCTAATTGACCACCCGCTAAACAAGTCTAACTTATTTGTATTTAGCTCATCTTCCGTTCTAACCAACCTATCGTAGCCTGAAGAGTTCTGTTAAGCTTGAAAGCTCCCACACACTTAAAAGTGTCATTCCCTAATCAGTCCCCACAAGCACTGTTCTGCTGGAGACACATTATTCTGCTCTCTCCCATGCTACCCTTAAGCATCACCACTGCAAGTGTGCATCTCAAGTCCTTTTACTGTGTTTCAGTGCTACCACAGGGCTGAAGCAGAAAAAGGCCCTGCGGAGCCAGGACACAGAGGGTGCATGCTGAGACATGGGGGACTGCATTCATGGTAACAAATGTGCATGTGCAAAATCAAGTCTCAATTTCACACTCTTTGGAAAAAGAGGCAATGACCTCCTCTCCATCGCCCCTCTCATGTACATAACAGACAGTGAAGCAAAGTCAAAGGGGTTAACCTACACAGAGTTCAAACAAGCCCTTACAGATGGATGTTAGTATTGGTCTCTTGCAGACTAGCTGCCCCTCCCATTCATCCCCTTTCCAATTCTGCCTCAGTTCCCCATACAGCTACCTCACGTTGCCAGACGTTCCAGGGAAGGTTAAATTTAAGCTCCAAGAGGCGATGCCAGCGCTCAGGTGCACTAAGGCTCTTTGTGGAAGAGAAATCCAGCCATCTCATTAGTCCTTGCCTTTGCCACAAGCTGGCTGCATGTCTTGCTGTATCAGTCATTCCCAGGGCTGCTCCCCATCATTTTCCTGCTTCAACTGTTACATAGGCTGCTTTTTAGGGACATACTACCAGTCAGTTTCCCCAAATCTTGCAAAAATCTCCTCCTGAAGACGTGACCTGTGCACCTAGGCTACGTTTAGGTTCCTTCCAGTCAGTCCCCATTTCCTCTCTACTGGAGTTTCACCCACGTTCCCTTGACTGGAAGATACAGAAAACCACTTGGATCTCTCCTTTCAGATCAAAACTTATCATTGAGCTCCTAACTGATTTGATTATTTAAAGTGAACCCTGAGCCTTGAGGAAGGGCAGAATAAAGATGTGTGCAAATAAAGCATATCATAATAAAGTGGAGCTCCCACTATCATCCTCAACTGCTTTCCCTTTCAACACAAATTTAACTCTTTCCTAGTCAAGTGGCAATTCAAGGTGGAACAATTATGAAGCTGCATCCGACTAGAGGCCCACAAACATTTTAGCCCAATTCTTATAAAATAAATGAAACGTGTTTCTCTTTTAATCCTCCAACACAAAATTTACAGTCTAATTACTTGAAATACTAGGCCTTTCAGCAGATACACAATTTAAGCTGATCAAAAGGCAACACCTCTTGGCAAGTTACCTTCAAACAGTATCAGTTTTCAGTGTTCTTGTAAGGGGAGCTCTAACTGAACAAGAAACCCATGAAGGTTTTGCCTGCATCATACACATACAACTCAAACGTGTTTGTGTGTCTTGGTAATGTGATCATTTTTTATTATACATATTGATACTTGACACCATGATGATGCATCTTTACCCAGATACTGCACAGCTTTTGCACCATCATATTACGCAAATAAGAGGTAGATATTCTAATATCCTAAAACATTTATTTAGACTTGCAGTAGTTGTATCAATCTAGACCTTCCTTTCTGGAATATTATTTTGGCAGCATTACATGTATGAGTCAACTTCACCAAATAAATATGGCATTAATCAGGGGAAATAATTTGGTCAAAAATTGTGGAACTGCAATTTCTCAGAAGTTTTACTATTATGGAGTTTCATCAAACCAACACAAGAGAAATTCTTAGACACACATGAAACCAACACAAGAGAAATACTCAATTCTGGACTAAAGTTGTTTCTTAATACTAGCTGTTACTTGCAAGGAATTCCATTTCACTTAAGTTTAAGACGTAAGTCTTCTCAGCTATAGTCATTTGGGGTTTTTTGCGCTTTTTAAGACACAGTATCTGTTCAGAGATTAAAACATAATGTGTCATTAAGTTTGGATGTTCAGCCACATATGATTGGGACACAGTTTTTCACATGTTAATTTTATTAGAGTACTTTTTATATTTGAGACACAGCTCCAACTTCACTTGAACGAGTGCTCTACAGTCAGACACTCAATGCTTTAAGTTCAACACCCAAAATTTGCTTTTAGCCGTTTTGTATATCCGTTCCTCAATTTTTAAAGCTGGAATACAAGATAGAATTACATAAAACATTTGTGTAGAGAAAGTAAGGTTGCCGTGTTGGTCCCAAATAGAGACAATGGAGACAAAGTAGTACAGTGATATCTTTTATTGGACCAACTACAGTTGATGGAGGTATGCAAGCTTTTGGACCTTTTGCATAAATGTTAGTGAACATTTATGCAAAATGAACATTTATTGGAGTTCCACACTTTTTGACAAAATTCTTTTCCCTGACTAATGCCATATGCATTTGGTGAAGATGGCCAATATAGCCAATACAGTAATAAATATTTTGTATAATGAAGAAGTTTGGATGGTACAAGGTCAATAAATCCGAAGATCACATGTAGAACAAGGATTAATCTTAAATAGGTACCTTCCCAGTATGTGGCAGGGATCAGATGAAAGACACATGACCATGTAGCTCAGGACTATAAATACACAGAGATTGATTGCAGGTTTCATTAGAAGCTGTACCTGTAGCATTTCCTAAGTTGAAAGTGCTTTGACTTTGCTAATTCAGCTTTCTTGTAATGTAGTTTTTGTGTTTAACATACTGAGAAGGAAGCTTTATATAAAATAAAGCATGATAAATGAAGACACTAGCCAGCTGATTTATCCTACTTACCCTCAATACTATAGGCGCTTTCACAATTTGGGGGAAAGGATCAAAGGCAAGTTGCAAGCCTAATAACTTCCAGACAACCATTCTGATGACTACGGAACAATCATTCAGCCATTATCACGATTAGGCTAAATGGAAACTGTTTTTATCTCAATCGGGTAAATCCTGCCTCCTAGAGAAAGCCATTCCTCTTCTACAAACACCATTAAGAAAGTCATACAGCCTTAGCTTGCAACAGATCCAGAAAGCACATACAAGGGTCAACAAGTGCTGTGCTCAAGTAGCACCCCATAACCAATTCAAGCATTGTCGTTTGCTTTATTTAATGTATGAGTTGTAATTGCCACATTCTGAACCATGTTATTACAAACTTTTTGTTTGCTGCAGTAAGCGCTGACAAGAGTGGAGCCAAGTGGGCTGATAAAACTGGCTCTCATCATTCATGAATTTTAAAAGCTGTCCATTACACTGCTGTCTTCCCAATTAGATGACTTTATATAAATTTCCTGCTATATCAGATGTGTGGCTTGGGAGACACACAAGACTTGGGCACCTCTACTCTGGCTCTTGTCAAAAGTGGCTGCCTGGAGGTGTGTCCATGCAGCTCCGCTCAGGAGCAAGAGAAACCGAACCACCATTCCTGTCACTGCTGCTGTCAAAGCTTCCTGGGAGCCGGGGAAGCGTGCCCTGTGCCACTACTGCTGTTGCCCAAACTTGCTAGACTGCCTACGAGTTGGAGCTTTGTTGCAAGGTGGAAGAGGGTTGGGAAAAGCTATGCTGCCCTATATCCAGGATCAGGGGAAGATGCGAGCAATGCAGTGTGTCTTGTGGCTCTCAGTGATATAAAAGAAAATGACATGCGGTTCTTGGGCTTGGGAACATTGCCCTCTCATTCGTATACTAGACAGACTAAGGTTACTTACCAGTAATTTGATTCTTTGAGAGGGCTCTGTGGATTCTCACTTATGGGATTATGTCCTGCTTGTATGCACACCGGAGGAGCTTGTCTTCGATTGCAGTTGAACAGCTTCCTTGTAGAAGTTTCTGGAAGCTGTAGCTCTGCTCCTCTCCCCCCCTTCTCTCCCTTAGCCCTTGTGAGAATGCCCAATTGGGTCACTTACTTGGGAATTGGGATTTTAGTTGATGAACAGGGTAGGTCGGACAGAGGGTAATGCCCAGCATCATCCACTAGGAGGCAGCACTAAGCTGAAAGCATCTGATATGGGGAACTCTCCCCTCTCGCTCCAGTCTTAACAAGCCGAAGAGCAGAACCTAAATTAATTGAGGAAACAAACAGAGAACATCCCTATCTATGTGAACCCTAATGCCCCTATCGGGCCTATAAAAAGGGAATTTCGAACCAATACTTGACTTCGGGCAGAAGTCCCGTATTGATGGTATACCCTACTTCAGTGCCCGCTGAACAGGGACAGCCGACTTACCTCCCTATTCATCAACTAGAATCCCAATTCCCAGGTAAGTGACCCAACTGGGCATTCTAGTGGATGAAGTCCAGTAAGTCGGACAGAGGGAAGTAACAAGCAGTAGAGTTGGCACAGGGAGGGACAAAAGTAGGGTATACTCCTCACTACCCTGTTCTAACTCAGAACCTCTTGGAGGACGCGGCATCCGAACGCCACCTCTGCAGATTCCAAGAGGTCTATTTTATAGTGTTTGGTAAGCACGTGCATCGATTTCCAGGTAGCGGCCCTGCAAATCTCAGAGTAAAAAGCCCTGTGACGGAAATCCCAGGAGGCAGCAGCCGCCTGGTAGAATAAGGCAAAATTCTTGCGGGGGGCAGGAGACCCCTAGCCCTATAAGCCTCTTTTATACAACACGAAACCCAGTGAGAAATAAGACTTGGAGGCCTTCCTGCCTCTCATTCTGGGTCTATAGTTAACAAACAGGGCTGAGGTCTGTCTAAACTGCGTAGTTCTATCCAGGTAGAACTTCAGTGTCCTCCTAACGTCTAACAAGTGCCATAGCTTTTCTAGGTAGTGTCTCGGTCTAGAACAGAAAGATGGTAGAGCCAGCTCCTGTTCCATGTGAAACGAGGAGTCCACCTTTGGAACGAAGGCTGGGTCCAGTCTCAAAGGGACCGACTCCTTCTTGAACCTGCAAAGGTCCAGGTCCATGGAGAGGGCCCCTAGCTCCAACACCCTAAAGGCCAAAGTAATGGCTACCAGGAAAACTACCTTAATCATTAGGAAATATAGTGAAACCTCCCGCAGGGGTTCAAATGGAGGGCCCATGAGAGCCTTAAGGACTAGGTTCAAGTTCCAAGAAGGGAACCTATGGACTAAGGGCGGGGCCATTTGCCTCGTTCCCTTCAAAAACCTCTTGAGGTGAGGATGAGACGAGAATCTGTGTCCTTTGACAGCGTGCCATCGATTGCTGCTAGCTGCCTAGCCAGGGTGTTGGGCCTGAGACCATTGTCTAGACCACACTGCAGGAAAGTCAGGATATCTCTGACCGACGGGGAATGTGATGCTACTTTGTTCAGGGAACACCACGCCATGAATGACCGCCAAGAGCTCTGATAGATCCGCCTGGTGGAGGCCCTTCTGGAAGCCATCATTGTGGTTACTACTGCATCTGGGAACACGAACCCTGCAAGGGTTTCAGATTCAATTGCCACACTGTCAGTTTGAGCATGCTGGGATTCTCGTGGTGTATTGGGCCCTGCATTAGCAGATCATCGAGCAAGGGTAGACTCCAGAAGGATCCTTTTGACATGCGAAGGAGGTCCGCAAACCACGGCCTGCGCAGCCAAAATGGAGCTATTAGCTCTAGATGGGCTTCCTCCGATCTGGCTTTGATAATTGTCCTTTGGATTAGGGGAAATGGTGGGAAGGCGTACAACATCCCTGCCGGCCACAGCTGGGAGAGGGCATCTGCTGCTACCGCTTTCGAGCACTGGTGCCTTGCGAGGAACTTTGGAAGTTTTGCATTGGCTGGGGATGCAATGAGGTTGAAGGAAGCTTTCCCGAATCTGGCCATCAGTGCCTGGAATACTGATTGTTTCAGTGACCACTCTCCCGGCTGTATGGTCTCCCGGCTAAGCCAGTCCACGTTCACTATGCCTTGTATGTGTCGGGCTGATAGTGATAGTGACAGGATCGAGCTCTCAGCCCACTTGAACAGTCGTACGGCCTCTCTGTGGAGAGGAGCTGATTTCCATCCTCGCTGGTGATTTATATAGGCCACCGCAGTTACGTTGTCTGATAAGATCTGAATGTGTCGACCCTGGACCTCCTTTGCGAAGCCCAGCAAGGCTCTGCGAATTGCTGATAATTCTAGCCAATTGATGCTGCTCCTTCGATAGGAGCTCGACCAACGTCCCTGCACTGTCTTGTGCTTGAGGATGGCACCCCAGCCTCGTAGGCAGGCATCTGTGGAGATGATGCCAGCTTCACCCCTGTGGCAAAGCGGTTGTGATCCAACCACCATTGGAACAATCTGATCGTGGCATGGTCTAAGCAGGTGATTATTCTCATGCTGGATGCCAGTTGTGACTGGAACAGTCTCAGAAAGACTTGGAGCGGTCTGGCATGAAATCTGCTCCAGTGCAGGTGCACGAAGCATGAGACCATGCGCCCCAGAAGGCATGCTAGCTTCTGAATGAATAACCTTGGGAGGTCCAGCGTTCCCGGATCAGACTCCTGAGCAACGTGTCCATGATAATCCCAAGGTGTTCCAAACGCTGAGTTGGTGAGAGGTGGCTCTTACCGCGGTTGATCACAAACCCGTGCTCCTCGAGATACGACACTGCCTGGTTGATATGTTCCTGGCAAAGGTTCCTGTTGCCGGCTTTGACAAGAAGCTCGTCCAGGTATGGGAAGACGGCTTTGCCGAGGAGCCGGAAGTTGGCAATCAGGGGGATCAGCACCTTTGTGAAGGTCCTTGGTGCCATTGCAAGACCAAACGGGAGAGCCCGGAACTGCCAGTCGCGCCTGTGGTAGAGAAATCGCACCCATCTTCTGTGAGCCAGATGAATCAAGATGCATAAGTATGCGTCCTTCAAATTTATCGACGCCAACCAGCTCCCGGATTGGAGGGAAAGGGTTATCGAAGCCAATGTCTCCATGCAGAACCTCTGGGTTCTGAGGTGTTTGTTCAGGTATTTCAGATCTAGAATCACATGCCACGATCCCTCCTTCTTTTGTACCAAATACAGACCGGATCCTTGTTCCCCAGCTGGCACTGGCTCTATCGCCCTTGTGCTTGCCAGGCATTGAATCTCCTCGGTCATAGCGGTTGACGGTTGAAGTCGGGGAAATACGCATGAAGTCTCAGGGTCTTTTCCGTAGTTCTATTGGGTATCCTAGAGCCACAATGTCGAGTAGCCACCGGTCTGTAGTCGCCTTCATCCATGCTGGAATGAATTGTTGAAGATGATCTCCTACCGGGATGGCCCCTAGGTAGGAGGAACCGGAGTAGTCAGGGGTGCTGCGTGGAAGGAGTGGATCGCCGGGATTGAGATGCTCCTGCTGCCGAGCTGCCCGGTTTGTATCCTCTTCCTCAATTATCTATAAGAGGCGGACGCCCACAGTCTGGAATAATAAGTATCTCTCCGAGGGTTAGGGTACCTATTGAATGGTCAAAAAAAGGATCTTTGAGATTGGCACTGTTGTAGCGAATGCTTCTTATCCTTGATGGAAGTCTCCGCCAAGGCCTTGTCCAGGGCTGCACCAAAGAGTTTGGGGCTTTATATCTCCTGTGAACTAACAGGTTCTTTGCGTGAGTATCCGCCTTCCATAGTAATTTTGTTAGCCATTTTATCAGACATGGCTGGACTCACACCGGGGTCTTTGCTGAGCTTAAGCCACTTCAATACCGCTCTCGAGGCATAGGATGCTGTGGTGGCAATTCTAAGTAGATGGGAAAGGGTCTCATAGCTCTGTCTGAGGCCTACATCTATGCCCTTGTTGGTTGGATCCTTAGGGAGGCGGTCCCCTTCTGCTAGGAAGATTGATTGCCTGGCCAGGGAGGAGGAGGCTGTGTTGACCCTAGGCGTGGTGAAGATGTCTTCGCAGTCTCTGTGGAAAGTGTACAGCGTCTACTGTACCTTGGATAGTTTTGAATGCCATTTAGGTAGCTTCCACTATGCCCTAATGATTTTCTCAAAGGCCTTATCCATATGAACCCCTTTGCCGCTAGCGTCCAGCTTAGGGATATATTCTCTATCTGAGCCTGAATTCTCTAGGGAGGACTCAGAGGCCTTTTTGTCCCGAACCCAGGGGGTTATGCGTAGTACTCAGGAAGCCCTCTGCAACAACTTGGGGCCCAGTCCCGAGGGAAGCTCCCTACCCATCTCCTTGAACTCCTGTGGCTGTTCTGGGCCCTGGAAGGTAGATTCCTGCAGTAGGGAGAGGACTGACTGGGACAAATCTTCCTCATCCCTGGGAGGTGCCCCGGCTAGATCTGCGCCTATGGCTACTCCTCTTACTTCTTTTGGGTGCCGGGGGGGGAGGGGAAGGCACTCCGTTCCGATTCTGAACCATCCTCCTATGACTCTGGGGCTTGTTCTAACTCAGAACCCTCTGAGGAGCCCATGAGCTCTCAGAGTCTCCTTGCGCCTCTTAGCCCTTGGGGTGGCTTTCTGTTAGCCTTTCCCCACCATTCCGGATTCACTCTTGGCCCTCTTAGGTTGGGGCTCCGAGGGAGATCTGTGCCGTAACCAGGCCTACACTTTTTTCAGGCTCTGGATAGTTTGGCGCATACGATCCATCATCTCCATCTGTAGGCGCTGGGCTGGCTCTGGCTCCATGGAGGGTCTTACCGGCTGGTGGGAGGCTGTAGATTGGTCCCTTTCTGAGCCCAAGCCGCTCCGTGACTCCTCCTGGGCCTCGTACACCGAGTCAGCAACCTCCGCTGATAGGGCCGCCCACGCCTGAGTGCTCCTGGTAGTGATGGGCATGGTGCCCGCGTGGGCGGAGTGCCAGGTTTTGCTGGTTTCTGCCATCTTGGACTGTCGCCCGGCAGCCGCGCTCAAGGGTCCGTACCCGGAGGCCGGCCCTTGCACAACAAAAGCGGCAAGTCTCTTGCGCCTGGGAAGCCTCCGAGCGCTCAAATCCTTGTAAGCTTGCTAAATGCTAAAGTCCCTGGGTCCGCCTCCGTCCCCCTTAAAGGGAGAGTAGCGGAGCCCAAGCGCGACACTCCTCGTAGCTCAGAGGCAGACACTAAACTGAAGCGAGAGGGGAGAGCTTCCCTAATCAGACACTTTCAGCTTAGTGCTGCCTCCTAGTGGATGATGCAGGGCATTACCCTCTGTCCGACTTACTGGAGTTCATCCACTAGAATCTGGAGTATAAAGGGGCGGGGAGAGGCAGAGTCTTTACACCTCAGTGTCTTCCAACCCCAGCTGAAGACCCAAGAGTATCTCTGAGCTAGAGGGGAAGGTAAGGAAGGTAACAAGAATCCATGGAGCCCTCTTAAAGAACCAAGTTACTGGTAAGTAGCCTTAGTTTCTTTGAGCGGTTCTGTGATTCTCACTTATGAAGATTACTAGCAGTCCCATAGGTGAGGAGGAGGAGGTGGGAGCAAGGTCAGTCTAGGATGGAGGCAAGGACTGTCTTCATGAAGCTTGTATTTCATCTGTTTGCAAGTTCCAGAGCATAATGTTTGGGGAAAGTGTCTGTTGAGGAGCAGGTAGCAGTTTTGCAAACATCTTGGATGAGTATGTGTCTGAAACTGGCCATGATAGTGGCTATTGCTCTGGTGGAGTGAGCATCTGTTTTCCAGCAAGCTGGTAACAGATGGATGGTCTGCACTATCCACTTTGACAGACATTGGGAAGAGACTGAAGTACCAAGGACTTTTCTTCTATAGGATATTTATTAGGGACACTTACTGTCTCACCCCTCCTGCCGAAGGCAACCCAGGGCAGCTTACAATATATAAAATACACAATTAAACATCATCGGAAAGGGGGAGACAGACAGGGAACTTAAGAAGAAAACACAATGTCCCCACAATGGGGGGGGGGGGGACAACACACGGTAAAATACATAAAACCCCACCTTAACTACCCAACAAGAAAATAAAATCCACTCCCACCCATCTCCTGCACCAAAAGCCTGACGGAACAGCCACGTCTTACATTGACCTCATAAGGAGAAAAGGTCCAGAGCCACCTGGGCCTCTGCCAGGAGGGAGTTCCACAGCCTCGGGGCAGTCACCGAGAACATCATCTCCATAGTAGCTCCTCGATACACGTGGGGGACCCCAAGAAAGGCGCTCTTGGTCGACCACAGGGGTTGATCAAGGGCATGGGATGTGAGGCGATCCCGCAGATAGATGGGGCCCAAGCCATATAGGGCTTTATAGGCAAGAACCAGCACCTTGAATCAGGCCCAGAAGACTATAGGCAGCCAGTGCAGAAAAAGGAGCACCAGTGTAATGTGCTCCCAGTGACCCATCCCCACAAGGAGGTGGGCCGCCGCATTCTGCACCAGCTGAAGTCTCTGAACCGTCACCCTGGACAACCCTCATGAAGACATATGAAGAGTTGGTTGGATTGTCTAAAAGTCTTTGTTCTGTCCATATAGAAGGCAAGAGCTCTCCCAATATCTAACGTATGTAATACTGCTTAAATTCTAGAAGAGCTCAGCCTTGGAAAAGAGACAGGTAGGGATATGACCTAGTTGATATGGAATAGTGTTAAAACCTTGGGTTTGAATCTGGTCTCAGTTCTACTTTGTACAAAATATTAAGTACGGGGTAAAGCACAGATGACTGACAGTTCTCCAACTTGTCTTGCTGATGTGACAGCAACAAGGAAGGCTCCCTTGAGAGTAAGAATTTTCCAACATGAACAAATCAATTGGTTCCAGAAGGTCCCATGAGTTTGGAGAGGACAACACTAAGTCCCCATAGGGGGGGCTAGCTGTATTACTCGCAGGTAGAGGTTATTTAAGCCCTTCCAGAAGAATTTGACCAAAGGGTGAGAAGACTGGTTTGTCTTGTATGAGCAAGAGGTTTGCCAATATAGCCACCAGGTGGACCTTAACAGAAGAGAGGGATAGACCGTGCAACTTCAGATGTAAAAAGTAAATGAAGATCAGAGAGAGCAGTATGTCTCCGAGATCAAGATCATTAGCAGCACACCAGTATTATTATTATTATCAGCATTTGTATAGCGTCAGCTATGTACCTGGCACTTTACAGAACAATGAGATGGACGCGGTCCCTGCGTACGGCTTACAATCTAAAGGATTCAGAGGGGGGAGACAAGGAGAGGGGACATAGCAAGAGACAAGGGACAAAACATTCAAGCGGATGTTGAGAGGAAAGTTCTAGCAAGCGCCGGGAAAGACGACGAGAAAGAGGTGGGTTTTGAGGAGGAATTTGAAGGAGCGGAGGGAGGGGGCAAGGCGTATGTGGGCAGGGAGGGATTTCCAGGCAGGGGGGCAGCAAGGGAGATGGGGCAAAGGCGGTTAGGAGAGCAGGGGAGACGCAGGAGAGCAAGGGAGGGGATAGAGGGGGAGCAGAGAGTGTGTGCAGGAGTGTGTAAGGAGATAAGGGCTGAGAGGTAAGGGGGAGCCAGGCTGCGAAGGGCTTTGTAAGTAAATACTAGTAGTTTGTGAATGATGCGTTGGGGGAGGGGGAGCCAGTGAAGTGAGGAGAGGAGAGGCTGCACATGGTCGAAGCGACGGGCTGAGTGGATGACCTAAGCAACGGAGTTTTAGATGGAGATAAGGGGGGAGAGATGAGAGCGGGGAGGCCAACAAAAAGGAGGTTGCAGTAGTCAAGGCGGGAGATGACCAAAGCATGAACAAGGGTTTTGGCTGAGGAGACAGAGAGAAAGGGGTGAATCCGAGCAACGTTATAGAGGGCAAAACGACAGGACTTGGCAACAGAATCAACGTAAGTTTTAAAGGAGAGGAGAGTATCGAAGACGAATCCCAAGCTACGAGCTTGGGGAACGGGACGGATGGTGACACCAGCTATAAGGATGGATCGAGAAGAGGGGGAGGAAGGGAAGGGAGGAAAGATAAGGAGTTCAGTCTTAGCTATGTTGAGCTTGAGTTGGCGTTGGGACATCTAGGCGGAGATATCAGAGACAGTTGATGAGGCGAGCTTGGACAGAAGGGGAGAGAGAGGGGGTGGAGAGATAGAGTTGAGTGTCGTCAGCATAGAAATGATATTGGAAGCCGTGGGAGGCAATGAGTTTGCCCAGGGACAGGGTGTAGATAGAGAAGAGGAGAGGGCCCAGGACAGAGCCTTAGGGAACCCCTACCGAGAGAGGAAGGGAGGCGGTGGAGGAATTGGGAAGAGACACACTGAAGGAGCGGTCAGAGAGGTAGAAGGAGAACCAGTCAAGGACAGAGCCGCAGAAGCTCAGGGAGCGAAGAGAGTTCAGTAGGAGTGGATGGTCAACAGTGTCAAAGGCAGCAGAGAGGTCAAGAAGGACAAGAATGGAGTAGGGGCGCTTAGATTTAGCGACAAGCAGATCATTGGTAATCTTGGCAAAGGCAGTTTCAGTGGAGTGAAGGGGGTGGAAGCCAGATTGGCGAGGGTCCACGGAGGAGTTGGCAGAGAGGAGTTCCGGACAGCGGGAGTAGACAACACGTTCCAGAAGCTTAGAGGCGAAGGGTAGGAGGGAGACCGGCCGGTAACTAGAGGGGTCGAGGGTGGACTTTGAGGATCGGAGAGGCAGTAGCATGCTTGAAGGCGGAGGGGAAGGAGTCAGTGGAGAGGGAGAGATTAATAACATGGGGGGGGGCAAAGTGGGAGCAATGGAGGTGAGGAGGCGGG
>QEPC01010227.1:4478859-4491677 GCA_003113815.1 Sphenodon punctatus
GGAGGGAGAGGGGGTGGAGAGGGAGCGGGGAGAGGAGACGGGTGGGAAGCAATGTCCTGGCGGATCTTGTCAATCTTTGAGGTGAAGAATGACGCGAGATCCTGAGCAGAGAGGGAAGAGGGGGGGTAGGGGGGCTTGAGAAGGGAGTCAAAGGTGGAGAAGAGGTGGCGAGGGTCACAAGAGTAGGATTCAACCCGGGAGGCATAGTAGTGTTGCCTCGCCAGGGAGATAGCGGAAGAGAGGGAGGAGAGGGAGAATTTATAGTGGACGAAGTCAGGGTGGGAGTGGGATTTGTGCCAGAGGCATTCAGCAGCCCGGGTGCAAGAGCAAAGGTAGCGGATAGTAGGGGTGAACCAGGGACGGGGGTTTGGGGGCTGAACACGGCGGGAAGAGAGGGGGGCAAGGGAGTCCAGCATCGTGGTGAGAGAGGCGTTGAGGGAAGAGATGGCGGTGTCAGGGGAAGAGGAGGGGAAGACAGGAGGGAGGAGGAGGGAGAGGGAGGAAGCAAAGTCTAACTTCATAACTCTGGTCCATTTGGCCAAGCACATTCATCTTGGGGATTCTCTTCAAGCATGTAACTGTACTCCCTCTTTTTAGGGGGCAGAGGGGGAGATTAAGGGGACATGGAGCAAGAAGCAATGCTGTGAGGTGAAGAGAGTGTGGGCCCTGGTGAAATACCCAGTCCCGTTTTTGAGAGAGAAGGTCGAGGTGAAGTGGAAGATGTCATGTGTCAATCGTTCCCTCCACGAGCATCAGGTACCAAGGCTGCCTCCACCACGCTGGGGCTACCAGGGTCATGCAAGCGTTATGGGATGCCTTCTAGACTACTCTTGCCTAGGAGAGGAAAGGGTAGGAACACATAAGTGGGCATTCCACGGTATCACAAAGGCATCTGATATTCGAGCCTGGAGCCATTCCCACGCTGCTGCAAAATGGCAGGAGTCTGTGATTTTACGTATTCGAGCAGTGGTCTAGGACTGGGGTGCCCCAGCAGTCAATAGGGCGTATAGGATTTTGCCACAAAGCTCTCAATTGTGCCTTTCTGATGTTGCCTTGCTCAGGTGCTTGGAGAGCTGATTTGAATCTCCTGGGAATTAGATGTATGGCTACAGGGTGAATGTTGTTGCTGACATACCAATCCCCGATCTCGTGCTTCCTGGGATAGAAGAGAGGATTGGGTCCCTCTCTGCCACTTGACATACCACATGGCTGTGGTGCTGTCTGTCATGAGCTGCACTACCGATTCCTTTCTCTCTCTGGGAAAGGCTTTTAAAGCCTATCTGATGGCTCTTATTTCAAGGAGATTTATATGGAGGCTTTTCTCTTCTTCAGACCAAAGTCAGCGCTCGGAAATCAGCTCCCCAGCCTACCAGGGAAGTGTCAGTCATGAGAACTGTCAATCGTTCCAGTGTTCTGAAAGGAGCTCCCTTGAATGCATGTTGTAGGGATAAAAACGTGTTGTCTCAATGAGCTTTCAAATATTAATCAGATGGCAAGCGTTGCCTTTGTTTTAATATACCCAATACAACACTTCAGAGGACACTTATGAGAAAAACAGGTTGCAAAGCTGCATTGGAGCCAATGCAACCCTGCAACCTGTATTTCTCACAAGTGTCACCTTAAAAATTGCATATATGGCAACCCTAGACTTGGGTCTGTAAGGTCTTGCATGTACCCAATGGGTCCATTTACTTTATGCAGTAACTCAACAGTGCAAGTCTTTAGGACTCAATCCTGTGAAAATCCTGTCTGTGGAGCAACAGCATGCACTGTAAATAGCTCACAGATTGCTATCGGAGCACAATGTGCCACATAGACTTGAGCTGCCTCAGTATGTAGCCCTGGGCAAGCGTTTATGACCTTAATCCTACACCACCCAAGTCAATGGAGGCTTTGTTAATAGATTCAGTGCGTGTAGGAACAAATATTTTTAGTAGTTTTAATTAAGTTGGTGGCAGTTCTCCAAGTTTATGTACTTTGAATTTCTCTTGAGCAGAAAAGCTTTCGACTAAACTACTAGTTTTGGTTTCAGTTCAGCAGAAATACTTTTAGTTTCAGTTTTATGTTAAGTATTACTCGGAGTGATTAAACTGACATAACATAATTATGAATTATTTCCAATTCACATCCAGATGCAGCTTAAATTATGAGTGAAGCTAATTAAGGAAGGAAAAAACTGAAATAGTACAAAGTCTGTCACTAATAATCTGAACATGCATTAAAGATGTAAATGTATTAAGTCTGTCCTACTTATTAAAAAAATTAAATATCTGGTGCAAACACAATGGTTAGTTTTGAAACAACAAATTAATATTTTAATGGCTAATACCTCTTAATAAATTTAAAAATGCAATGGAAAGCATTAAAGCCAATTACTAATCCCTATCTTGCCAAATTATTTAAAGTCAATCCAGCCTATAATTTAAAGAGGACCATTGCAGAAGCAAGCAAGAATGTTGCTGAAGATTTAAGTTTAACATGTCCTGTTTGTCTTTCATATTTCATGCCCTGTGCACTTGAAATAGGACACTTTCTACCAATGCTTGTTCAGCCTTAGTAATGTTAAAACACTTCAATAATCAGTTCCTAGTCTATAGTGTTTACACCCATCAGTTCTACACTTCTGTTACTGTGAGTAACTTGCTAATATCTCTGCAAAATGAGGTAGGAGCAGTTTCTGTTCAATACCTTTTAGCAGAGTAGCATGGCCTTGGTCCAAAACAGGAGAGCCAAGGGGAGGGGAATGATGATGTGATTTACAGTTTGTAAGGGGGTGTCATACAACAAAGCTTCTTGACTGCCACTTTGCTGGGCCTTCCAAGGACACTGGCTGGGGGAATGCACATCTCGCACACTGTGGCCAAAATAAAACTTCGATATTTCAGAGTAAACAATGAAGTCAGTAAATAGACATCCAATTCAACATGTTGAGGTAGAACCCTAGTACTTTAAACTCAGGCATGGGAACTGGTTTAAACTGAGGTAGAGGAGTAAGTTTTGCTGGAAGATTCAACAGTACACAGTGTATATACACTTAACTAGTTATTGGCAAATCCGTAGCCCTAAATAGTGGTGGGGCAGGGGGCGGACAAAACTCTTTTTTGTATAAAATAGTATTAACCATTTGCACTATGCTCTATGTTACTTATCTCAGAAAGACACTGGATATACAAATTCTGCCAAATCTCTCAGCTATTTACCTTGAAACTGGCAACCTATTATTTTCAGTATTGGACAAGTTTGTTTAGAATGTCAACTGAGGCTGTTTACTTTGTCTGAGCTACACACCCTATCGTTCACTTCAACAGTTAGTATCTTGCAGAGAGGCCTATAAGGCTTCTCAAGCTGTTTGGCTAATGTAAACTAGTAAGCTTCCTTGTTTCTTCTCCTGACATTAAAACAGCTTCACTTTTTTTTATTTTCCACTTTATACAATACTCCAAAATTACTAATTAATGTAAAGTCTATAGATATGTCTACTGTGAAACATTCCTAAGACCTCCCTGTTCACCTACAAAGCTTCTGATGAACTTATCTGAAAGGTAACTATTTTCAACTCCATTTCATTTATTAGCCATCAGTCAATAAGATGTTGCATACGGTAGAAGCAAGCTAAACCTCCACAGTGCACAGAAGTAGGCTGCTGACCCTTAAAAGCTGTTCCAGGTAAAGATCCTAGTAAACCAGGAGGCTGAGTTTAAACCCTTTAATAGAGGGAAATGCACCAAGAGTAGTCAATTAGTTTTTAAAACATTTCTGCAAACCCTCATGTTACTTTCATCTTTCTATGTGGGGGCCTTGTGGTTAGCTCTAATCTAAAACTGCTTGCGAAGTCTGGAAACCTTGATGAAAGGACTCCTCAGACTTGCTTTACTTCCATTTCTGGATGTATACTGGGCACAAAGTTATCAGGTTTAGATTATCCTCACTAGTTATAATAATGTTTATTTTTATATAGCTCCCTCCTGCCATGACACTTGGAGCTCATCACGTAATTAACACAACTTTTAATTATCACAACTCTGAGATAGGTTAGGCAGAGAGAATATTGTGACTGGCCCAAGGTTACCCAATGGGTTCCTGGCTAAGGCAAGACTTAAAGCGGGGCGTCCCGCTACCTCCCGGTCCAGGTACTGCGCACTTAGCCACTAAGGCCTAATTTAATAGTACCAGAAGTAGGGCTTATTGCTGTGACAACTACTACTTTATGCCATCAGAATACAACTGAAGATTTTAACGAGACAGTGAAAAAAGCCACGCACCTCAAAAGTTACCTTCATGCCATTTTCTAAACTTCAAATTAGAAGGAATTTCAGTCTGCAACATTAAGATCTTCCCCAGAAAACGGATTAGACCCATTCGTTTGGAGATAGTATACATCTAAAGGACAATGTATGCCACTGTACACCAACACCACATCAGAAATGTCTTGAAGCAAGCCTGGTTAACCTGTCTCTCTGACCTACAACAATACTTCTTCAGGTTAAAATTAAGACTAGCTAAAAAGTTGTGGTTTTTCAACTTATTCACCCATCTCCAATGACAGGTTTGGGTGTTAATAAATGAAACAGTAGCCCACACCAGGTGTCTACTCACCTGACTATTTATTAGGTATTTGCCCCAACCAGCCACATGGCTACCACCCATCAGACATGCAGCACGCACTCATATCAGTGTCTCAGAGCATACAAAGCCTGCAACGCGGACAAATGCAGGCTAACATGCACCTACATGTCCATGTCACATCAATTAGGTTGTATAGAGCATTGCACGCATACAAGTCCACCAGCATCATAGAGTTCCAGATAAAAAGCCAAGAGTGTTCCAAGGAGCAACCACTTCCTGCCCTTCTCTCTGCTCTTGTTCTCGCCAGTGTGCACATAACATCTACCTTAAAAGGCCAACATGTGCCAAATTCAGACATACATTGTCCCGGCCCATCCTGGTTTGCCGTACATACCAACACTCACAGTTCAGAACCCGTTGTCTTCTCCAGGGTGACTTCCATAGTTTTTTCAGCACCATGGCCCCGGCTCAGAACAATGGCCTGGCAACTATGATAAGGTAACACACCTGGGGGGGATGGTGCTTATGTTTACACAGCTGCATGATAAAGGCTGTATGCAGGGGAAGCAGGTAGGAAGGCACCATGGCGGGCCCACTGGCTGGGGAGAGGCACCATGGCTGGATGGTGGAAGACAAAATGACGGCCAAGGAGGGAGGGCACAAATAGCAATGTTTCATTTCTGTATGTTCTTCACTCCTCTACAGTGATTGAGCAGGAGAAGCTCATGGCAGCAATGAACCAGGACACATGGGTCTGCAGCTGGTGACACAAGAAGGATTTGTTCCGGGAGCTGCTGGGGGAGACCATGCAGCAGGCAAACAAGATCCAAACGCCATTCAGGGCATGGCCTGGGAGCACAGGCAGCTTGTGCAGCAGAACACAGCACAATGCAAGGTCTTGGCTGCTGAGCCCCACCTGGACTGCCAGTGGGAGTCATTCGAGTAGATATTGCCTGCATTTCTTTTTCAGTAGAAAGAAGAATTTTTAGCTTTGTGTAAGAGGGAAACAACATGACAACACCTGGTTTACAGGGTTCGATATCTAAACAATACAGCTGTTTTTAAGTGTTATTTACGTGAAGCATAACAGGGAACGCCTTATTTGGACATTGCATCCGTCTCTGTCCATTTTTTCTGTAACCCTTATGTTTTTAATGTACCTATTTGTTTAAACCTTCATTTTATCTTTGATAATTATTATATAATACATACTATATTGTATAATATATTATTTGGCACCTGCTAAATAGTGCTCAGAGCACTTTACAAAATCTATGCAATAAAATATAAACATGGTAGACGTTATGTGATATGGTAGAAGTTTATAAAATCATGAGCAGTGTGGAAAAAGTAAATAAATAGGGAACTGTTGTTTGTCCTCTCACAATAAGAGAACAACAAGGGGACAATCTCCAAAGTTAATGACTGTAGATTTAAAACAAACAAAAAAGAAGTATGGATTCCCAGCAGAGCCCTCTCCCAGGTGTGCTACCAGAGATCCTGAATCGGAGATGCCTGGGACTGAACATGGGACCTAATACATGTAAAGCATGCACTCCACCACATCAGCCACTGCCCATCCTTACCAAAGTGATAAGCGCCTACTAGTTACAACTTAAACCCTTGGCTACCAGTAGTTGAGAGTTGATGTGATGGGTCACATCTCCATGACCTGTACTTTCACTTTTCTTGAACTACCAGAGCTGGCCACATTTGTAGACAGGCTGCTGGGCGAGACAGACTGCTGGTCCAACCCAGTACAGCACTTCCATTCTTAATACCTCAAAAACACCTCCATGGTCTTCCTCACCTGCCATGTCATGCCATCCAAGGCCACTTCATACTTCTAATGGTGGAGATAAGTTGACTAAAAACCGATGTTTACACCACTCGCATAACAGAAAATGTAGTCACAAAAACAGAAAAGCTTACAGTTTAAGCAGAGAGCAATGCATTATTAGTATGGAGCGATTAGCCGTCTTTGGTAACAGAAGCTTAAGTAACACCTAGACAAGCGAATAGTTAAATTGTTACCACAGATCAAACTGTCGCACTTGAAATACAGAAGTGGTTACTAACTTTTGTCCAAGTGTGTCAGACAACTTCTGCAAGGTAATGAAACCAGCCTCTTTAGAGATAGACATTAGAAAGCTCATTCATACTTAATGCCTGTGATAGATACAGAAAAGTAAAAGCATTTGTGTGAGTGACAATTGTTTTAATGAAAAAGTAAATGAAAAAAATCAATCCTACTACATGCACCCTACAACAAAAGTGATTTATTTATTGTTTTCCATAGCTATACATACTCCCGGTTATCTCCAACACTTCACAGTTTTGAATGGGAAGGAACTGGAGAAATCTTAAGTCAAAGCCTGACATACCAAGTACTGGTAGGGATCAAGGAGGACATCTAGTCCATCCCACTTCATATATCCAAAGCAAAAGTGAACATATTAATTTCAATGTATAGCCTGCTCTTTCCCCAAGATTACATTAAAGCATACAGAAGATAGGAAATTTTAATTGGTTTCATTTTGAGACAGCATTCACAACTCTATCTGCACCAGCCAAGCACCTAGCCAAATAAACAGATTTTCATTGCCACCAGAAAATACTCAGACTTTGAACAACCTTCACAGAAAGGGGATTTCAAAGCTGTGAAGCACCCCTGAGAACCCCTCTCTGTATGCCCATGTTGTATAGACCTGGTACAATGAGGGAACTTGCAAGAGGGTGCCTTAGGATAAACTCAGGGAATGCACTGGAACATAGAGCGCCAACAAACGAGACTGTGGTCCAGATCAAGTGGGTGTCCACTGCCCGTTTATTAGATGTTCATCCCCACCAGCCACATTGCCAGCACCCAACAGACATGCAGCCCCCACTCACAGCAGGTTCCAGGAGTATGCTGTGCAGGCAACCACACCCCCACGTCTGTGTCCCGTCAATTAGGTTGCATGCAGCCTCTGGCCGTACAGGTCCGCCAGCAACGTAGAATCACAGGCGAAGAAGCCTAGTGCACTCCGGAGAGCTCTCACTTCTAATCCCCTCTCACTGGCACATATGCAACATCCACCTTTGAAATCCACCATGCCATTTTCAAACATGTGTTCTCCCAGCTGTTCCTGGTTGGCCATACGTGCCTGGCACTTGCTCTTTTGAAGCCATTACATTATCAGGAATGACTTGCAGAGGATTAGCATTGCCTGGGCCATGGCTCAAACCAACAGCCAGGCAACAACGAGCACCACAACTACACAACTGCAGTCACTCTACGCCTACTGATCCGCCCCACCAACGCTGCGTTCCCTGGACCGAGGAAGAGACCAAAGCCTTCATCACCCTGTGGGGAGGAGCAGAAGGTCCAATGCACCTTGGTGAAGTGCTATAGGAATGAAACCGCGTTCCACGAGATCTCTGTCCAAATGGCACAGCAGGGCTACACCTGGGACATGAACTAGCATCAACAGTAAGCCAAGGACTTGAAGCTCTGATAAAAATGGATTCGGGACAACGCCTTCACCTCCGGTCACAGGAGGAAAACATTGCCCTATTATGAGCTCCTTGACTGATTCCTCTCTATAGATGGAGCCATCATTGCATCCCACCTGTGTGGCTGTGCCTTCGCCAGTGACCAGAAGCGCGTGGATATGGCTCCCCTGTTGCAACTGCTCCCTCTATGGAAGCCGCAATCACCAATGGATAGCCATATATGCCTGTCCCCGCCCTAGAGCCAACATGGGTCAATGCGGACACCAACACCATGACTCTCACAGCGTATCCCTCAAGCGCCAGCCCTTGTTCAAAGAACCACTGGGGTTCTGGTTCAGGGTCTGGAGGATTCAAATACCATCTGGGGGTGTTTATGTTTAGACAGCTGCATGATAAAGGCTTCTGTTTCTTATCTCATTATGTGTTTCTTGTTTACTATGTTGACAGGTGGCTGAAAGAAACAGCAACACCAAACACAAACAATAGGTGTAGAGAGTGGGTAGCAAGAGACACGCCGGGGGGGGCGGGGGGGCGGGACAAATGACAGTGGTTGATTTCTGTATTTTCTTCATTCCTCTGCATGAATGCGTGAGAACTGTGACACACTGGGAACCCGCCACAACTATTGCCACAGCAGTTGCATAGGCCACGTACTCATTCCTGCTTCCCTTTAGATGAGTTGAGGGCTGAGAATTGGATGGGCAGTGGGCTGAAAAAGGGGAGGGAAAATGGGTGGGGTGATCTGAACCAATGGCTTTCCTTGTTGCCTTGCTACAGGTCTGCCAGTGCAATGGGTGCAGACAGAACCCCACAGCCACAAGTGCCCAGCAGAACCAGGACCTGTGGGTTCACAACCAGTGGCACAGGGAGGATTTGGCAAGGAAACTGCTTGGAGAGACCACACAGTGGGCAGACGGGTTCTGTGATGTCATTAATGACATGGCCAGAGAACATAGGTAGCTGCTGTGGTAGAACACTGCATAATGCAAGGCCTTTGCTGCCAATACCCACCTGGACTGCCACAGCAGGACGACAGGCACTGAACCTGCCTCTGGCAGCAGTTCGAGCAGTCAGCGTGATCAAGAAGGCAAGCAAGGAAACGACCAAGATGTGGGCACAGAGCCTGTCTCAGTCCATTCAGCTTCAGAACTCCCTGTTCGAGCATGTTGTTGCCACGACTAGATGAATTGTTGCTCATGGGCAGATGCCATTTCCTAACCCCCATCGGCCATTCACACACCCCTACGCGGAACCCAACTGTGCGCCCTAGGTCCCCCCCACACTCCAACCCCCAGGGAAAGCACAGAGATCTCTCCACACTGCGCTCACACCAAGGAACAGTTCCTGGGCCAGACAAGATTCTCTCCCCCCACCCCCCCAGCTAATCTTTCCCTTGCACCTCCCATAAGCACTTCTCCACAGCCAAACCTAGGGGAGATGGATCAGGAAAATATCCCCCTGCCCAAGCAAACACACCCAGCTGCCCCCAAAAGAGGCATGCACAAGGAAGTTTGTTTTTTAATCAAGTTCTTTACTTTTTGTATAATCCATGGTTTCCATGCTTCTTCTGGGAAAGGAGGGAAGTTTGGGGGAGGGGCATGAGAACTGTGGTATGACATAGCGATAAGTCACTCTGGGGGCTGGAAGCGAAGGAGGGTGCACAGAAAACAGGGAGTGTGGAGTCCTCTATCCATGCACTTGCACTTGAGGGTGGAAGGGCAGGTGCAAACGGAACTACTTTAGATAAACTCCGCCTTTATATTGCTTCCCACGCCTCTCCATTCCATTTGCTTGCCTCTTTCTCCGCCCCCTCCCTCCCACCTGTCCTCCTTCCCCCTAGCCTCCCTTGAGGAAATTCCCTCCCTGCTCTCCACTTCCAACCCTTCCACTTGCCCCCTTGGCACTATCCCTTCTTGCCTCCTGACATCTATTGCACCCACTGTCTCCCCATCCGTCCTGCAAATATTCAATATCTCCCTCTGTACTGACTCCTTTCCCTCTGCCTTCAAACATGTCATTGTTTCTCCTATCCTCAAGAAGTCTACCCTTGGGCCTTCCAATCCCTCTAATTACCGTCCCATCTCTCTCCTCCCTTTTGTCTCTAAGCTCCTGGAACATGCAGCATACACCCGTTGCCTTGACTTCCTCTCTGCCAACTCCTCCCTTAACCCTCTCCAATCTGGCTTCCGCCCCCTCCACTCTGCTGAAACTGCTCTGGCTAAAATAACTAACAACCTTCTCTTAGCAAAATCCAGTCACCTCTACTCCATCCTTGTCCTCCTCAATCTCTCTGCTGCTTTTGACACTGTTGATCACTCTCTCTTACTTGACTCACTCCACTCCTTTAGTTTCCGTGGCTCAGTCCTCAACTGGTTCTCTTCCTACCTCTCTGACTGATCCTTCAATGTGTCTCTTGCTGGTGTCTCCTCTACTTCTCTTTCCCTCTTGGTTGGAGTTCCCCAAGGCTCCGTCCTTGGCCCTCTTCTCTTCATACACTCTGTCCCTAGGCAAACTCATCTAATCTCATGGCTTCCAGTACCATCTGTACGCTGATGATACCGAACTCTCCCTCACCACCCTCTCTCACTCCCTCTATCCAGTCTCGCCTCACTAACTGCCTCTCTGACATTTCTGCCTGGATGTCTCATTGTCAGCTCAAACTTAAAAGGGCTAAAACCAAACTCCTCATCTTCCCCCTTAATCCTTCCTTTCTCACTTTCTTCTCTGCCTTCATTGATGGGGTCAACAACCAACCTGTCCCTCAGGCACATAGCCCAGGGTTCATCTTTGTCTCCTCCCTCTCCTTTAAACCTCAAATCAATTCTGTTGCCAAATCCTGTCATTTCTCTCTGCACAATATTGCTAAGATCAGTCCTTTCTTCACGGTTTCCTCTGCTAAAACCCTGGTCCATGCCCTCGTCATCTCTCACCTCAACTATTGCAACCTTCTAACTGGCCTTCTTTGCTCTCACCTTGCTCCTCTCATTCCTGTTCATAACTCTGCTGCTGTAAGGGAAAGTGCAGAAAGGGGCTCTGGGAAGGGAGTGCAGCAAGGGACACTGGGAAAAGCCAAAGTATAAAAAGAGCTTTGCTTGCAGAAAAGTTGCAGACTAAAAAAAGAACTGTGCAGCTGGATAGCCTTGACGGCAGGAAACTGTGATAAGGAATGAACAGGATGAGGCTGGGAAGAAGAACATAACATGAACAGAAAAGATAGTGAAGCAACTAGTGATGTAACCCATAGCCTTGCTTTGACTAGACAAAGGAACAATAGAAATGATGCATGGCAAGTGGAAAAACCCAGCTTTCAACCTGTATTGCGCACTGTCTCTTATACACATCTAGATGTGTATAAGAGACAGGATTTGTAGAGTCTGCTAACGCGTTAGCACTCAATAAACTGGATTGCATTTTTACCCTGACTCTGTGTACTGCCTCGAATTGGTGAGCCCACCCGAACCCAGTGGATTAAGGGAAAATCCACGACAATTTCTGGTGTCAGAAGTGGGATTCGAGGAACTCAGGATCCTTCGTGGATACCTGCGGTAAGTGTACTTTATTCTAGAGTTGCCAATCCGGCGGCGGGACGCCGTTCGCCGGGTCGCTGGTGGCGGAAACCGGACTTGTTCCTCTTTCCCTCAAAAGCGTTTTGGGTGTTGTTGTTGTTGTTGTTGTCGTCGTTGAAGGAAATACCTAGGTGAAAATTGAAAATTGAAAAGCTAGCGAGTAATAATGGGAAGCAACCAGTCGACGGTGGCGACCCCTACTGATACTCCAGTTGTGTATATGACTAGGCAGTATGGCAAATCAGTAGTAAGATGGGTGAATAAGTGGAATTTTTATACTCGGGATCAGCCCAATTTGCAGTTTCCGCCTACCGGTTCGTTTTGCATCCCGGTCCTAACTCATTTGAGAGAAAACCTCGAGGTGAACCACCCCAATCAAATGGAGATATGGTTCTATTGGGACGATGAGGCAAATCGATCCGATATCCAAAAGCGCTATTGTCCGCCGGCTTGTTTGACGGCCGTTTGTAAGGCTCCCCCGGTAACGTCCGGGCTCGTTCCGATGCCCGACCCACCGGAAGACTCTTTGTTTGATTTCAGACCGCCTTGTTATAATGCTGTGGTACCTCCTTTAAATCCTGGTTTCAATCCTGTCGCCCAGCCTGCCCAGCCTGTGCAGCTACTCCTACCCCAAGCCCCTACTCAACCCCAACTCCTACCCCCTGATAAGCCTGCGCTGCGAGAAGCGCAGGAACTAGTTGAAGCTCAGAATCAAAAATTACAGTCGCTACAGGCCCAGCTGGACAGGCAGGAAAAACTTTTAAAATCAAAAACCGTCCCTGTAGAGTCCGAGCATAGCAGTGAAGAAGATGAGCAGGACTCTGAGTCCGACTCCTCTAAAGCTGAGCAGCGGACCTTGCCCCAAAGGGGCCGCTCTCAAAAACAACCTAGAAAGGCCCTTCCTAAACTTAAGCACCATCACTCCTTGTCCCCAACTGGGGACACAAACCCGATTGGCCAGTATCCGCTAAGAGACTACCCTTTGCCCGATGGTCAACTGGCCACAGTCCATGTTCCATGGACTGCAGCGGACATTGTGAACTGGGGAAATACTTTCCCCAAGTTGAGAGATGATCCGGAAAAATTCCGCCTCAAATTGCGCAGTATATTTACCTTGTTTCGCCCCACTCTGGAGGACGCAGCGTCCCTTTTGGACGCAATTATGACCACTGAGCAGCGGCACGCCCTTAC
>QEPC01010227.1:4498781-4512416 GCA_003113815.1 Sphenodon punctatus
TGCTGTTGCTGTTGCTATGGCGGCTGGGGGCTTCTGGCAACTGTTTCCGTTGAATTGCTATTATGCAGCGCAGCTAAGAGTTCTATAACTGGTTGCAGTTGGAGGATATATGCAATCAGACAGGGTTAAACTTTGGGAAGTGTCGGGGGAGCCGGGCGAGCTATGACATAACAGGCGAGTTATTGGGGGGAGGTGGCAGCTTAGTCCTGGAAATTGATCAGTCAAGGATTGGGATGAAAGAAAGTACTATAAGAGGTTTCAGTTTTGGTTATGGTTTAGTTTGGTTAGAGGGAGAGGTGGATGGAGGATTGCGGAAGTGTTTAATGCAGGCCTGGAGAATAGGTCTACAAGAGGAAACTGTGAGAACAGGGTGGAACAAAGTAGCTCGACTGCAATGGGGGGGGATAAAATGCATGACTTTAAATGTTCAAGGCATAAACACGCCAGTCAAGAGAAAAAGAGTAAATCTTTTATTTGTGCAGAAAATAGACATATTTGGATTACAGGAAATGCATCTTTTAGCACAGGATGTGAAGAGGTTTAAATCTAAACGGTATCCACGTATATATGCCTCATGCGCTAAAAAAAGAAAGGGGGAGTCGTGATTGGATTCACGGAGAAATGTGGCTTGGTTGTGGAAAATGTACATAAAGATAAAGGGAGGTTCATAATGGTGTGTGGGAGACTGCAGGGCATAGTGGTATCAGTGGTGTCCCTGTACACCCCTAATTCACAAACGAAAGGTTTTATGAAACTACTTGAAACGGATAAAAGAGGAGGCCAAAAAGTATGTTAGTAATATTTAGGGACCTAAATACACACTTTGGGGAAAGTGAGCACTCGGGGTGCAAGGCAATGGAATCATGGCAGAGGAAGATAAAATAGGAGTGCGAAAAATATCAAATTTCTGATCTATGGCGAGTTTTGAATCCGGTAAATAAAGAATTTACATTCTACTCGGCGAGGCATAATGTTTATACGAGAACTGATTACATATTAGGGTATAAGGAGGCTTTGCAAGGTACTATAAATTGCCAGATTTTACCAGTGGTGTTGTCGTACCATTATGCTGTGATTACATCCTTGGAATTTCACGGGAATCAGAACGGTAAGCAGGGAACAAGGTGGATATTTGATAAGGCACTCTTTAAAATGGGAAAGGATAGGAGATGATTTTGCAGAGCTAATAGATTTATTCCTGCAAGAAAATATCAATTCAGTGGGCTCTTTAGGCACTATTTGGGAGGTAGGCAAAGCAGTTTGGAGGGGCCAACTGATAGCTCTAAAAGTGGCTAACGTTAAAAAAAAAAAAAAAAAAAAGGAGTTAGGGAAATTGTATAGTGAACTACAAGTTTTAGAGGCGCAAAACAAGATCAGGCTACAGCTTAAAAAATCTGAGGAAATAATTAAAATGAGGGGGGTTATTAATGTAATAGAAATAGAAAAGACAGTGCAACAATTGAGAAGGATAAAATGTTTTTATTTTGAAAGTAACAATAGAGCGGGTAGAATCCTCGCCAATTTGGCGAAAAGCCCCAAAAAACTAACAACAATTTCAGTAATACAGAAACAGGACGGTACAACAACTTGTGATGGGAAGGAAATCAAAGAGACCATTGTGTCCTATCGAGAACTTTATTCCCCACAGGATTCAGATTATAAAAGAGAAGAAAAATGTATCAAGTCAGTTGATATACCCATACTGAATGCAGACCAAGTGAAGTTATTAAACAATGCAGTATCAAATGATGAAGCCAGGGAAATAATGAAATCCTTACCAAATAATAAGGCGCCGGGCCCGGATGGGTTCCCTGCGGAATTTTATAAATTATTTCAGGACAAAATGATTCCAATCCTAGCACAGACATATAATAGTATTTTACAGACAGGTGAGATGCCCCAAACCTTTAGTCAGGCAAATATCTCACTAATTTTAAAACCAGGGAAGAAACCTGAGCTTCAAGTTAGCTATAGACCAATATCGTTATTGAACATAGATTTCAAAATATTTGCAGGGATCATGGCTGCGAGATTAAAAGATGTGGTGCAGGATTTAATACACCCCGATCAGGTTGATTTCATTCCTAAAAGGCAGGGAGCAGATATCAGGAGACCAGTGAAAATAATACAGTTAATAGAAAACCAGAAATTGGAAGCCTTGGTTATCTCGGTCGACGCAGAGAAGGCCTTTGATAGGGTGGCATTTCCATTCCTATTTCGGACATTGGGGAAAATGGGCTTAGAGGGAGAATTTCTGAAAGGTATCAAGGCAATTTATGCCCAGCCGGTCTCCCGCTTAATAATAAATGGGGAGCTCACAGTGGGTTTCAAGTTAATGAGAGGAACCAGACAGGGGTGTCCATTATCCCCCCTTTTAGTTGACATAGTGTTGGAGGTCCTCGCGTGAGAACTCCGACGAGAGGAAAAAATAAGGGGTATCCCAGTCAGAGGGGAGGAACATAAAATAGCATTATATGCGGATGATGCCTTATTGTTTGTAAAGGACCCGGAACAGTCATTGCCACCATTACTGAGCTTAATAGAAGAATTTGGTCAAGTCTCTGGGTACAAGATAAATTTAGAAAAATCTGTGGCTAGGATATACGTAGACAACTCCAGAAGGAAGGGTGTGTTGTCTAGGCTTATACTTTTCATGGTCACAGAAAGTGGGTTTAAATATCTTGGTATCAACTTAACTAAAAGCCCACGTAATTTGTATAAGGAAAACTTTCTGGAATTGTTTGAACAAATACAGATGGACACACAGAGGTGGAAGGGTCTCACCTGCTCATGGATGGGGGAGGAGTAATTTATTTAAAATGATAGCTCTCCCAAAAATCTTGTACAAGATGATGGCACTGCCAATAGATTTACCGGAAGCTTTCTTTTTGAAATGTGAAAAGTTATTTAAGAAATTGATTTGGAAGGACCAAGTGTCCAGAATAGCAAAAGCCACACCGTATCGTCCAAAGAAAAAGGGGGGGTTTAATGTGCCCAATATTAGGCTCTACTACAAAGCGGCCCAGTTGGCGGCTATAAATAAATGGTATTTCGAACCAAACCAGGCTAGATGGATTGACATGTGAAGGAAAATTTAGGAATGGATTCGTTTGTAGAATTCTTAATAGATGAAGGGAAAATTAATAGCAAGAGATGGAAGGAACATATATTTGCAAGGGGCGCCTTACAGGCGTGGAGACGGATTCAAAAAAAGTTAAAAATAAAGCAGACAACATCCCCATATGCTAGGATAGACAGGGTTGAGCTAAAGGAAAAGGGTATCATGGTGGAACTCAGAAGACAACTCAGAACACATGGGTTCTACAATGCTGAGCAGATGTTCACCCCAGTTGGATTTAGAAATATAGAATATTTAGAAACAGCTATGAAAGTGAAGGTAAATTTTCTCCAACACACACAGCTTAAAAGTTATTTCACGCAAAAGAAAATGATATTGGAATACCAACGAAACTCCACAGGGATTGAAAAGGTATTATTCGATCATGAAATAATAAAAGGGTGCCTTAGTAAAGTATACAGGGCCCTCCAGGAGATTTATATCAAAGAACCAGTGCAAATTTGGAGTAAATGGGAGAAAGACTTCCAGTTTAAAATAAAGCTGTAAAAATACAAGCCACATGATACATTTTTGAGAACTTTAAGTCACTAGACACCCAGGGTAAGATTTTTTAAATGTTCTACAAGTATTCTATAACCCCGGATAGAGCAAAACACTGGGACAGGAAGGAGAATGGGAAGCGCTGGAGGGGCTGTGGGAACCAAGGCAGCCTAATACATCATTGTTGGAGCTGCCCAAAGATACTGGAATATTGGAGATGGGTCTGGAATCACATAAAATTAGCAAAAATTAAAGGTAATTTTACCCTTTAAACCAGAGGCAGGCATTCTGAGCCACAACCTGAACAGACTGGAGGATGTAAATTAGGGATATATATGGTGGCAGGATTTTACGCAATTGCACGAAATTGGAAGGGGGAAACTAATACACTGAATAAGGATTGGATGAATAGAATATGGAAAAATATAACAATGGAAAAAGGTTATGGCAGAGCTGGGAGGGAACAGTGAAGATTTATGCAGTACATGGTCTGCACTGCTGGAAGTAATTCAAGAAAGAAACCCACTGCGGAAGAGCGGTCATCAACTGGAACTATAGGCAAAGGGAACTTGTTACCATTTTGCCTCTTGGATGAAAAGACGGATGAAGGCGACTTGAAACTAGACATTCCAGCCAGTATGCGAAGTTGTGGGTTGTTTGTTGGGGGGGGGAGGATGTGGGTGATTTAATGTATGGAAAAAAAATTGGCAATGTATCTCTCTCTCAGATGATTAACAGCTTAATAAACTTTTTAAAAATATTTTAAAAAAGAAATGGGCAGATGGGGGAGAACTGCAAAGCAGCGATGGTCAGTGTGCTCAGAAGGTATGTGGGAGCAGAGCTGTCCATTGCTTAAAAAGCTACTCGTTTTCTTATCTTTTAAAACTAACCATTTTTGCTTGCAACAAGCATTAAGGGTTGCAACGCCACAGAGAGCTATTGCTGTGGGTTATTCATCCAGGAAAGCCAAATGGCGTCGGCTTTTGACTGTGGCCCCTGGAGTACGGGGCCCAGACGCTGGAAGGTGATGGATACCCTGCCTTTGCTGACATTTGGGCAAGACCTGATGAACAGAGAGAACCATCATACCCATCCTCGGAGGCAGCCTATGCACTCAGAGGGTGGCACAGGCACACAATGAGATTCTACATATGCATGATGGAGTGCAGACACCGCACAACCCTGCTGCAGTTCCAAGTTCAACAGAATGGAAGAGTGGGAGCCCTAGACAAGGTGAGGGAGTGGGATGGGATCAAGACCAAAACTTTTCTGAACGTTTGTGCACTGCCAGAAGTAAGGCAGTCACTAACAGAGGCTGGACCTTTCCTGCCACTTTTCCTCATCATTATTCTGATGAGAGAGAGAGGATCCTCCCCCAGGGCCACCAGGAGTGCCACGATGGTGGAGATTAAGGTCTTTGAGGAAAGAAGTGACCCATGGTACAGGGAATAAGCTTCCTGATGGAGAGCTTCTTACCCTATACGAGGTTTGGGCACTCAAAGTCCAGAGCACCTTCACGAGCAGGGATGTTTCCTGTCCCAACTGTATAATACAGAAGATGCTAGAGAAGGGATACAAGAGGTGCATGTTTGACTGGGGGTTTTATGCAAACATAGAGATTTCCATCACCGTGGTGGGCGAGACCCCAATACAACAGTGTGCTACCTGCTACTGTGAGCAGTGGATGCAAGAAACTAGGTGGTGACAACATGCAAAGACTGATCACTTTCACTTTTCACCATAAGCACTCAATAAAGTATGCAATTTGCTCAATAAAGTCAACATTATGTGCATAGCAAAACATTATTCCTAGCCACCAAATGCTAACAGGTATAAACCCAGGTATGAATCTCCATGGGTGGATGTGAATAGCAGACGCTGCAACGCCTCCCAGAGTTGTAGCCAGGAAGAAACAAACAGCTTGTGCAACCTCTTCCCATGGTTTGCTACAGCTGAGAGTTGATCGTAGGGAGCAGGATACTGACTGGTGGGTGGAGCACAGCAGCTTAGACCACCAGCCCATCTATTAGGCTTACCAAACTAAACCCGTGACTGGGGGCTACACAAACCAAACCTCAACTCCAGGGAAATAGTGTCTTACTTGTTAACACCCAAAGTCAATGTTCCAATGACTAGCCATATGGCATCTTCCCTCTCTTAGCAATGCATATGAATTCAAACCAGAGTTAAGCTTATTTCCCTCCCACCCAAAAGTTAATTTTCTTCTTACCACCATCCTCTAGTAGTTCTTTGCACCACCAATTTTTTCTACCCCTTCTTTCTTGCGAGCAAGTTTTACCACTACTCCTTGTCCATTCAACATCGTCACATAAATGCTCCACCATTCTACTGGGTTATCTAGCCACGAGCCTTGAATAAGTATCTTGGTGATTAGGCGGATTTTCATACCATTCTTCACTTTTCACCAATATCTGCTGAAATAATGCTTCTTTTGTTCAACTTTTTTTTTTAAATCCAGATACAGAATTGTGAGATACGCATGACCTTGCTGAAAGTACAATTACCAGCAGAATTACTGCCAGTTTTTCTGGTAAGAATTTAGTATTTATTTTTATTGCCTTCAGTAATTTACTCATGTTTGAACGGGTGTGTTGGTGCGACAGGAAATTGAACTTATAAACCAAATAAAGTTATTTCTTGTATCACCTAGGAAGGACAGTCACTCTTGCCTCAGAGATGCTTGGATACTTTGAGTGCCAGGTAAACATCCTAGGTATTGCATTTACTCATTAGCGCATGAAACATTGCAGATAGCTGCTGAAAGTCAAAGAGTTCAAAAGGAGAACAATGAATATGGTAAGGATTTCACAGTGCAAGACAATGAAGGAAAGGTTCAATGAACTGGGCCTACTTAGCTAGAAAGAAGAACACTAGAGAGGACATAATCCTTCACATATTTGGAACTTATAGAAGAGAGATGTAATATTTGCCTACAACAGCCATGAAGATTCAGAGAAAACAATCTATTTAAAGGTGAAAAAGAGGTTTTTTCTAACACTACGTATCACAAAGCAATGAAAGTAGCTACCAAGGGGCTTTTGAGTCCCCACTATTGACATTTAATATATTTTAAATGTCAGGGATGTTTAGGCCTAAATTGGTTTTGTTAAAAGCAAGGTGATGGGCTATACAATCTCAGTCAGTCTTGTGCAACTGCATTACTTTTGAATACTCTAGTGTTACATTGTAAAACAAACATCTAGAAACTGATGTGCAATGGAGGATAGGTCTACTATAGTTCCCTTTCATGCCACTGTTGCACAAATGTTGTGCCTTCCCCTTCCCCGCAGTTCTTTAAGTGCATGCAATAACTTTATTCATGCATGTTCACTGCTTGAAGATAGCTGCATCAGCATGGCATCCTTTTATAAAAGCTGTATTTCCAACTCATGTTCTCAAGCACCAGATGCTATGGTCAAAGAATGATCTCTGTTTTGAAAGTTGGTGCTCACAGTGCCAAACGTGCGTGTCAAATACGGCTCAGGACTCAAACACACCACCACATTTCCACCCATTTTTCAAATGAAGTCCACCTAACTCCATTTGAAAAACTTTAATCAAGTTCTGTAAAAACACTAGAACGCTTTAAAGTTTTCTATAACTAGCTGAATCTTACTTTCAGTTTATGGATTATGCCTAAAACGGCAAGTTAAAGTGTCCCTAACTCACTTAGTAATAAATGATTTGCATCTTGCACATTTGTCACTAAACCAGGTAATGTAATCAAGTGCCCTCTTACAGTGAAGAATTTCATGTATAAAATAATCAAATCCATCATCTACAACTGATCAAAGGTTTTCATTTCTATTTTTTATTTTTAAAGACCACGTAAATAATTATATTTATATTCTGCCCTATTCCTCAAGACATCTCACAAACACATAATTAAAACCCCACAAAACTAAAAAGCACTCCCTTCACACACACACCCAAAAAAATATCTGTCCATGGGGGGGGGGGGAGATTCTGACTTGGAGGCATTCAGTCATAATCCCACAGATGTTAGCATTGCCCTACTGGCTCCTCACTCAAGTACAGACATTAAATTTCAGACTACTAACCGCACTTTAGGAGATGCGCAGTCTTCTCTATCTTTCCATCTACAACATACATTCTAAGAGGTTAAGCTCTTGCAAAAATTTGTTCAAAATTTTCATTTTAATACTGGGAAATTCTAAACCCTGAAATTTGCCCTCCTATCCATCATGGAAGCACCTACCAAAATGCTAACTCCCCGGAAAACACTGCCAATAAGTTTTAAACAGCAAGAGACATGCAACCATCTTGAAGCTTTCCCTTGTGCATATTTAAGACCTAACCGTGGGCAAAAAAAGTTGCTTTTTACACCAGCATCGCGCCACTCTCCAGGAATACCCTCAATTCTTAGACACTGTTTTCCCAGATCACTGGCCTTCCATTAAATGTGTCCGTTAGCATAAAAACAAATGTGCAGGCGGCTCCCCGGGCCACTCTGGCCCAGGGTAAAAAACCACGTCTGCCACTCTCTGGGTCAGCGAGCAGCATGAAACAAGTGTGCCTGCCACTGGGAGAACCATCCCCACCATGACCCCACCCCCACCGCATAGCAGGGCTGAACAAACATGCTGGCCTGCATTGGTGGCCACTGGCCCAGGCTACACCTGGGAGATTTTCCTGAGAACGCATCCCAGGCCAGGCTCCTACCCACCACAGGGCAGTAGCGGGCCCACATCTGGCGGCATAGAACCACATGTGAGGGTGACTCTTGGGGCCACAGCACACCAGCATCTCATTTGTTTTTCCCCTTACATAATGCTCGTTACAAATGAGAACAGAAATAGGAAAGCCAATCTTTTTCTAGCTTTGAAAGGTGGAATCGAAACTGAAGGTACTCATGCAGATTCCAACACTATCACAGCATCAAGGCCTTAAAAGCAGCCTTAATTCCTCTAGCCACAAATCCTCTCCTTGACTATCCTATAAACCCTGTATTTAAGCAGCAGAAAAAGTCAAAATGATAAAATCTTTTGTCTTTGCAGAAATACTTTGATCCAAGAATAGTTCTACCATTTTCCCTCACATTGTCTCAAACTCTTTGAGATTCAATCACTTAAACACTAGTATTTAAGTTTAAGTGTATGTATGAAACCATGTCTTCGAGGTGGGGTGGGAGGTAGTTTCAGATTGCCTCACTCTAAATTATCTTTTTCCACTATTCCAAGTCTTTCACTATAGCAGAGATTTACTTCATACTGTACTGCTTTCCTTCACATTGTATGCGTGCAGAAAGACAGAAAATGTGACCTGGAGGCTTATTTATCTGGTGATGGCATGTAATTCAAAATTGGAACCAAGCTAAAGCTTCTTCACAGCATTGTCCTTTATCATTAAATTCTGAAATATTGCTTGAAGAGCTATCTTCAAACATCATAATAGAGCCAATGTGGTGTAATGGCTAAGTGCGCAGTACTTGGCCCAGGAGGTCAGTTCTAGTCTTGCCTTAGCCAGAAACTCACTGGGTGACCTTGGGCCAGTCACATTATTTTGTCAGCCTAACCTACCTCACAGGGTTGTTGTGAGGATTAAAAGTTGTGTTAAACTGTTCTATGTAAAGGCTCAGAGTGCCATGGCAGGAGGGGCGCTATATAAAAATTATTATTATAATAATAAAAGAACACTGCTCATTATTGCTAATTCACATACACCTTTTCCCGAAGATCTAATAGAACACAGCAGTTATGTACAAGATGACATTTTAGTAGAGCCTCGTTTGCATTGTTACTTTACTATGAAGTGAATCAAGTAAAGACGAATAATTATATCAGTACCCTTGGATTTACTTCACTTTCATTGCTCTACTGGCACAGTGTAGCGCTATACCAAGTATCTGATGAAATCAAGACAGACTTTCAACAGCTCTCTCTTAGCCAGAGGGACTAATGTTTTAGGTTATCCTCATTTCAGCTGTTCGATCTTTACATGATTCTTTGTAGAATTAAGCTAACTCATTTTTACCTGTCTCAGTCTCCTCCAAGACGACACTTGAAGACTTTGGAATCTAATGCTCTGAAAAACTTAATAGAAGTACTAAACGTTTGGGGTTTTTTTTTAAATCTTGTAGCTTCTGTTTTTGAACCCTTCTAGCTCAGAAATGCTCCATGCTTGCTATGAAATGCCCTATACTTCCTGCAGTCAAAGAAAGTTTTTTAAAACCATGTATAATCTGATACTACTGGATTCACATATTCTTTTTGATATACAGAACAGATGTTTGCACTTTTGAATTCTTAAAAGCTAATCCCAATCATATAGTGAAGCAACTAAGTGCCTGATAAAGGTGCACGGCAACTATTTACCAACCAAGTTTTAATGTTCACTGCACAGAAAGTGAGAGGTTAACTCCAAATTCTTGAAAAACTCAACTCTGTCTCTCAAGAGACAGTATCAAAAAAGTTGCCATACAGCAGATTTCCATTACAATTAATTTCAGTTACATGCATTTGCTCGTTTTCCACTGAAATGCTAGTATCTACTAGGTCTATTTCAAAACTTCTTTACCAAGTTTTTCAAGTGCTGTTCTGTCATAAGCCTGCTGCCACAAACCAGCTTTTTCCAATAGCTCTTTGAAAGGTCAGTCACATTAAAAGCTTACAAGCCAACGACCATCAGTTCTAGGATAACAGGTTTGTACGTATTTCACAGAAATGTTGAAAAAGATTTTGTGAATTCTTTTCCTTGGATGTATTCAAAACTTAGCTGAACAGGATAATCGTAGGCACAGAATCTCTTACCTTAGAGCAGGGATTGAACTCTGTGACCCTTGAGGTCTCTTCACACACCGTAATTCTATGGAAGGTATTAAAGTAAAGCTCCACACAAAGGAGATGACCAACTCAAAAAGTTCATATGATGTATGGTCATTATTGATCATAAATCAAGGACTTTATTCAAGCAAAATTTGTGGCACTTCTGCTTCACCATTCTCTGTCTCTCAATTGAAATTTAAACATGAATTGTTTTTTTTTTTAAATAAAATCTATACAAGCAGAGAAACACCACTGCCCTCTTCCCAAACAATCCTCCTTGGACACAGAAAGGAAATCTTATATCAAGGACCATATAACATCTTCTGGTATCAACCATTCTACTCCAGAATAGATTTGACCACCACATCCTTGGAAAAAAGCTAGAAACCTCATTTCATCTTCCTCTCAGTCTCCAATTCCTTCCTTACCACAAATTACATATTTTTGTACTAACTGTAGTAGCGTCCAAAAACCAAATGCAGGAGCATGGCAGCAACTGATGGTTATGTTTGTCTCAATACCACATGCACCAAAAACAGAGGCCTTAGTACTGCCCAATGGAGAAGAGACGGTAAACCACACTAACAGTGTTTCAGATTTGACAGCTGCCAATCCTTATTTTTAAATTGCCCTACACTAGTACATATTTTTTCTTTTCATCTTCCTGCTCATCTGTGCTTTTACTTATTTGAAACCAAGAAGCACTTCTCTGTGCAAGTGATCACCTAAACCAGCAGAGAAATATAGGTTCACAGTTTCTTTCCCCCCTCAAGTTTTTTCAAAATGGTTTATTATTCTAAATGGGTTTTGTTTTATTTTTATGTTGTAAAGCACTCTGAGCACCATTTTGCAAGGGGGGGGGGAGCTATAGAAAATTAAAAGCAGCTAACTTGCTCTAAATTGCCTTTTGTTTGGGAAGGTTGCTTGATCTACCCATTTTCAAAAGACTAGAAGTGTTTTAATCAAAGGAGAACACCACTATCGTCTATTGTTTCCTATAGTGCTGAGTAATATAACCATGTGCGCGCACACACAGGGGAAAAAATAACCTTTACCTTAATTTGCATGAATTTCAGTCTATTAATTCCTGCAGCCCCATGCACGTTTATTAGCCTCCGACTTAACGTCAAGGATGGTGTAAAGTTATACTTTAAAAAATAAAAGATAAAACTGAGAAGCCAATGTCCTTATAAGATCCATTTAAACAAGCCAGAAAAACTTGACTTTCAGACCTTGTCACAAAGTTCTACGTTTGAGCTACAGGAGCAACTGTTGGCCTTTGTTCAGTTTGTCTCAACCACTGAAGGACTTCACACATTCTGCAGTCATTCAAAAAGCTATTCAGAGGCTTTAGTAGTATTCAAACAACTAAACTTCCTGTCTACTAGACAGACAGACCTGGGTTCAAGCCCTCACTGTAGCTTGCAGAACCTTTTTATTAGCTTTCTTAAACTGAGGTAGCAACTCTGCTCCTTATCGTGCAGAATAGGGTCAGTGTTGGAAGGAGAAGGGACAATATGTACAAAGCCACAGTTATAAGATTCACAGGCTGAACACCTCTAGAGTAGAAGTCTCAAACTCATGACTTCCTGTGTCCAAGCTTGAAACACTTCCAAAGGTTATGCGAAAGGGCTCAATATTATCAGCTGGTAGTAGAGTGGTGCATTACGTCAGACAACATTGAGTCAAGCAGGATTAAAATATTATAAGGAAGCAAACTGCACTCTAGAATCCTCATAGACAGAAATTCCATGCTTAACGGAGAAGTGTATAGCAGTGGGACTAATACTGTCTGACCAGGATGGTGAAACGGACTATGAAATGCTAACGGAGATGCTAATGAAGTTGGAAACACAATAATAATGGGCGACTTCCCTAATATTGACTGGGTGAATAGTCTCCTGAGGGCGTAATACAGAGGTAAAATTCTACCTGTCAAATGACGGTTTCTTGAAGCAGCTGGTCCTGGAAACAACGAGAGACTTTGGATCTAGTCGTAAGTGGAACACCGGACCTGATGCAAGAGGTAATGGGTTGTGGAGCCACTTGGCAATAATCTAATTTGACATACTTATTTGAGGTAAACGCCAAATCAAACTACCACAGTAACATTTAACTTTAAAAAGGGGGAACTATGCAAAAATGAGGAAGCTAGTTAGATGAAAACTATAAGGAACAGTTGTGAGGATTGAATATCTGCAAGAGGCAATGAAACTATTCAAAAATACCATCTGGGAGGCCCAGATTGAATGTATTCCACATCTGCCAGCATGCCTAAATGGTGAGGTGAAGGAGGCTATTAAAACCAAAGAGACATCCTTTAAAAAAAATAAAAATTAAAAAAATTTAAAATGGAAAGCTAATCCTAAATGAGGAAAATAGTAAAGAGCATGAGCATTGGCAAATTTTACTTCTAATGTTACAGCAGGCAGGCAAAGAGGGAATTTGAAGCGTGACTTGTTCAAGATGGAAAAACTAATAATAAAACCCTTTTCAAGTACATCAGAAGCAAGAAGTCTACTAGAGAGTCAGCTGAGCTATTCAATGGCCAAGAGATGAAAGGGGCACTCAGGAAGGATAAGGCCATTGCTGAGAAGCTGAATTAATTCTTTGCTTCAGTCTTCACTGCAGAAGATGCTAGGGAGATACCCATGCTGGAACTATTCTTTGCAGGTGATGAACTGGAAGATTACTGATACCCTAGAGTTCTGAAGAACTCAAATATGAGATTTAAAACCTACTAGTGGTAAGTTTGGTGGAGCCAAGGAATTTGGGAAGCGGTCTGTGATCCCTCCTGCTGCTATCGATCCCCTTATAAAGCAGGCTCTTCAGCCAAATGGGAGGGACAGTGATCCCTGTCTGACTACGTCTGGGCTAACTGATGTAGTGACATTGATGGAGGGTAAGGAAGGGGTTCAATTGGACAAGGAGGTAGATGGCATTCCAAGAAGCCTTGTTATGTCTGAGGGAGGAAAGGACCTGAGAATTATGATCTGCCAGGAGGAGGATTGCCAGGGAGTTTCCCTGGGAACACCCCTGGCAATCTCAAGTCCGAATAAAAGTTCATCCCAAGTGCGGGATCTTTCCCAGGGATCAGGGCCATGACTAGGCCAAAATATACAGGGGACTATCTCTATATTATCCTGGAACATCGCCGGTTGGAGGGCCCGCTGTCAGGACTTTGATTTTTTGTTATTTTGGGGGCAATTT
>QEPC01010227.1:4517381-4531949 GCA_003113815.1 Sphenodon punctatus
CCCTTACCTTTTCAAGAATGGATCTGTCGAATATGGTACTTATTTACAATGGACAAGATGATGGTAAACCTGCAGGACAAGAAGCTAGAAGAAGAGGAGAAAAATGAAAAAGCAAGGGAAAAGAAAAAAAATAACTATGAGGCAAAGTGGCTTAATATATTAGGAGCCATTGAAGGAAATGAACTACCAAAGAGTGACTGGACGCTGTTGTTTGACCAATACATTTGAACTGGCAAGCTCGGGTACCGCCTTGTATGGGTAATAGAACAAACTGTTGTTGTAAAGTTGACGAAAATACTATGTACAATGCCACTGAATATCAATAAAAGAGTTTATTATGGGGAGGAAAGAAAAAAAAAGCTCATCCCAAGTGCAGGATCTTTCCCAGGGATCAGGGCCATGACTAGGCCAAAATATACAGGGGACTATCTCTATATTATCCTGGAACATCGCCGGTTGGAGGGCCCGCTGTCAGGACTTTGATTTTTTGTTATTTTTGGGGCAATTTTATTTTATTTTACTACAAGAGACCTGGCTGTTGGGGGCATCACCAGACTTGTATTTAAATGGATATACAGCTGTTAGCACTGGGGCCACCCCCTCCTTGGAGGGGGGTAGGCCCAGTGGGGGTCTTGCTTTGCTGGTAGCTAAGGACACAGGGATGTTAATAAAAGAACTGGGATTTTATAAATCATATTTTTCTTTGTATTTATGTACCACACCGAAAGGGAGGAAATTTGTGTTGGGAAATGTTTATATACCCCCTTTGTATTCAAGACACTATGAAGAGGCTATATGGGCTCAAATGACTAAACTGCTTCTTAAGGCCCTGGAGGATTATCCTGGGATTCCTATCTATATAGGGGGAGATTTTAATAGTAGGTTAGGTAATCCAGCCTCCAGAGTGGGAGGATTTTCTGTGGCTTCCCCCTCGGGTATCGGAAGATCAGTATGAGGGCTTACAGAAAGTAAAGATGGAGCGCCTTATGGTTGTTTTGGATTTAGTTGTACTTAATGGGCGTGTGGTGGGAGACCAGGCTGGCAGCTACACATACCATTCAATTTTTGGGTCCAGTGTAATTGATTACTTTCTGGCCTCGGCCTTGGATTTTGACAAAGTCTCCAGATTAGAGATCCTTTCAAGACCTGATACTGGCCATCTTCCACTTCTTCTGGAGATTCTGGAAGGTGATAGGCCCCCATGTGGTGCGATAGATAAAGGGGGGGTAAAGGAAGAAGAGTTGCGGGAGGGAACGAGGTATAGGAGGAAGCGCCATGATATTCTAATTGCAGATTTTGGAAGGTTCATTAAACAACAGGAGGTTCAGGAGCTTTGCCGGTCAGTTTCAGGAAGTAATGGGAAGACTTTCCTAGGGTTTGATAACCTCCTTCTCCAGATTCAGCGGGTTATTTTCTGCAAAAAAGGACAACCACCTTGGCAGGGGCAATACAATAGCTCCCCTGACTGGTTTGACAGAGCGTGCCAAAGGGCGAGGTCGGCTTTGAGGAGACAGTTGAGGTTTTTAAGGATATCACCATCAGCCCGGAATCGTGAGGTAGTAGCTGCGGGAAGGAGATACTATAAGCAGTTACTGGTAATAAAAAAGAACAAGTACAGTAGGGCCCAATGGTGTAAGCTGCAGGAAGCAGTCTTAAATCGAAACCCAACTAAATTCTGGCCCTTAATAAAATCTATAGGGAGGGAAAGATCAGGCAGAGGCCTCCCTTTAATTTCAACCAAAACTTGGGAGGCGTTTTACAAATTGCTGTACTCAGCTCCTATAGGAGAGGTTAGAGCCTTGGAGCCAGGAGTATCTCAGCAATTTGTACCTTGGGCTCCAGTTACTGTGGAGGAAATTGATGATCTAATTCGGACCATAAGGCCGGGGAAGGCCCCAGGACCAGATGGGGTTACCACCAATTTGATTAAGAGCTTCCCCCAGGGGTGGGCGTCACTGTTGGCCCCGCTCTTTACCGCTATTAATGAAACAGGGATCATTCCTAGCTCCTGGGTAAAGAGCATACTGGTACCTATTTTCAAAAAGGGGGATCCCAGGATACCTGCTAATTATTACCCCATCAGCCTGCTCAGTGCAGTAGGCAAACTGTACAGTCAGTTCCTCTTGCGGAAATTGCAGGTTTGGATTGCTGAGTTTGGGTCTTATTGCTCCAAATCAAATAACTTTATTGTATAACCCGAAGGTTGTCACAATTTACAAATTATACATAAAACCACAGTGAGACAAGCTCATAATTCAGAGAATCTACATATAACTATTATTTTTGACAGAAAAAATAAATAAATAAATAATAATAATAAAATAAAATAAGATAAAACTTTTGTCCAAATTTAGACATATTTGAGGAGTTTCTAATCAATATTAAACATCATAGATCACACCATTCTGGTTTAAACTCTTAATCACCTATATAGCACTATCAGATATATACTGCCATTAACTTCAAGGATTTCTATGACCAGCACAAGATTCCATCGTCCACAACCCTACCTTCCCCACAATATCCTAACTTTAAACGAGATAAAAGTTCACCACCTCTGACTCCATAGCCCACAATTTATACCAACAATTTTGAATCCGGCTGCTCGGCTCTTAAACGAAGGAAAATTTGGCAAAATCTAGCCACAGTTCTTGTACGGATCGAGTCAGCTTCGTGAAAAAATCTCCTTTCCAGGCTCCCGTAGTCAGGAAAATCCTGTATATACCTTGCCAGCAAAGCAAGCCTGGGGCCCTTTAGAGCAGTACAATAGAGGAGGATATGTTCTCGGGAATCTCTCTCATGTAAATCACATAACTGGCAGATTCTCTCTGATCTCGGCGTACCCCTGTAATGTCCCTCCAATACAGCGGATGAATACACATTACAACGGAAACATGTAAAAATCTTTCGCTGATTAAAGTCCAGCCAGAGATGTAAATAGCTGTTCCGTAAATCCGAAATTCCCCTCAATGGGTAATCTGGCACCACCCGCTGGATAACCATCAGAGAATCCTCCTCTTGCATCTCCTGATCTAAAATCCTCCTTTTAATTATAGACATAGCTCTTTCGTAGCCCAAGGGCTCAAGAGCTTCTCTCGAAAAGCCCAGGAGCTTAATTTCATCCTCCACCCGACTGCTCCAGGCATTCAAGAATCCCACTCTCACTGCTACAATCAGCAAGGAATTTCCCTGAGAAGGGAACAAAAAGACCCTCAACCAAAACCCCATCAATAAATGTAGAGCTCTGGATCTAATTGTGGGACAAGCTGTTTCCCGTCTCAGTATCACCTGGGGCGTGCCTTTCGGAACCCCCAGAATAGAACAAAGAACCCGGTTTTGTATAGTCTCTAATTTCCTCAAGTAAGACAAACCCCAAACTGGGAAGGCATATAAACTTTGTGGAATAACTTTAAGTTTGAAAAGCTGTAAAGCCGGTAATACCAGTCTCCCACCCTGGGAAAAATAAAACCCCAGGATAGCCCTTGAGGTATTTTTTGATTGAAGCATAACTGCCTGATAGTGATGTCTCCAGCTTGCTATCGAATTGAAAATAACCCCTAGGTACTTGTACTCATTTACCTGGGTAATAAGATTACTCCTAATTTCCCATCGACGGAGCTTCCTGCAGCCTTGCCTCCCCATCACCATAGCCTTTGTTTTGGCAAAGTTTATCCTTAAGCCCTCCCTATCGCAATATTCCCCAAACTTCTGCAAGGCTCTTCTTAGCCCCACCAGGCTCTGGGAAATCAAGACCATATCGTCCGCGTATAGGAGGGCTGGGACTTCCCTTGCTGGTACCTATTTTCAAAAAGGGGGATCCCAGGATACCTGCTAATTATCGTCCCATCAGCCTGCTCAGTGCAGTAGGCAAACTGTACAGTCAGTTCCTCTTGCGGAAATTGCAGGTTTGGATTGCTGAGTTTGGTCTTATTGCTCCAGAGCAGGCAGGTTTTCGTGCTGGGAGGGCCACAATAGATCATGTTTTGCTGGTGTCTGCATTAATACAGAAATATACAGCTCGCAAGGGTAAAATATACTTAGGGTTTATGGACCTGGAAAAGGCCTTCGATTCAGTCAATCGGGAGCGCCTATGGTTAAAACTCCGGAAGTTGCAAATTGAACCAAGACTCTTATATCTCCTAATCCAAATTCATCAGGCAAACTCACTACAAATAAGGACAGATAGAGTTGGGACTTTATCATCTCCGGTTTCAGTGGATAGAGGGGTATGGCAGGGGTGTATTCTGGCACCAGTATTATTTAATTTGTATTAAAATGATCTGGTTGCTTATATGAACTCAGGTGACACGCATGCCCCAGTATTGGCTAATAAGAACTTGCCACTCCTCCTCTATGCAGACGACTCAGTTTTGTTGTCTCGAACAGCGGTCGGATTAAGGAGGCAGATGGCCCTTTTTGGGGATTATTGTGATAGTGAGTCACTGAAAGTTAATTATGGTAAGAGCAAGGTCCTGGTAATGGGGAGTAAGAGGAGTTGCAACTCCGGTGTTTGGACTATGAAGGGGAATCCTATTAACCAGGTCCGAACCTTTAGATATCTAGGGGTGACATTCTCTGTGGGAACCCCGTGGAAGGCTCATATTGAGATGATTCAGGCCCAGTGTAGGAGATCTTCGGCTGTTGTTTTGAAATTTTTCTTTGGACAGGGAGGGAGGCTGATAGCCCCGGCATTGGCCCTGTTCAAGGCTAAGACCTTAGCCCAGGCCCTATATGGTGCTCCGATCTGGGGCCTGGATTATAAGCACAAACTGGAGAGTGCGCAGAGTAGCTTCCTGACGACAGTGTTGGGTATTCCGAGGAGCACGCCTCAAGTAATTGCGAGAACTGAGCTGGGGTTGGTGCCGGTAGAAGTTTTAATAACCCGACAGCTTATTAATTACTGGCTGAAATTGGTAATGATCCCCGAGGGGGAAGACTCCTTGCTGAGGCTTGCAGTGAAATCAGGTCTGCTGGATCCTTGGGATTCCCGGGTTCGGCTGTTAATCCAGCATTTGGGGTTTCACCCTGAGGATTGGAGGAGGGTCGGACCAAAAGTCTTTAAGAAATTGCTGCTTCAAAGGCTCCTGGATCAGGTGTGCCAAACGGAGCGGATGATGTTGGCTGCTCAAAAGATTGCTCCCAGTTTGGGACTAGAGAATCCTTGTCCACCAGGATTAAATTATCTCTATATCTGGGAAGATCCTGAGAGCAGGGGGGCTTTCACAAAAATGAGATGTAATGTGTTTCCCTCGGCCGTGGTGGAGGGCCGTTACGCGGGTACCCCTTATGACGAGAGGGTGTGTGTTCACTGCCACTTGGATGTGGTTGATTCAGTTGAGCACATCCTCCTCGTGTGCCCAGCTTTGGCAGGCCCCCAGTTAAAGTTTCTTGGGGAGGTTCTTCTAGGATTATCTGATTGTTCAAGTAAGGAGATGCTGCGGAGATTATTGAGTGCGAGGGATTCTCCGCTTACACGTTTGACAGCCAGATTCGCCCGAGTAGTGATATTGATTAGGAAAGACTGTGTAAAGGATAGGTAAATCTTTATATGGTACAAGGGGGGGGGGGGTTAATTGGTTAATTAATATTAGTAAGGGACCAGTATTTATAAATTTATACTGATCAGGAAGATAGATAGATAGATTGAGTCGGAATGTTGGTAGAGGAAGGGGGAGATGATTTATGAAGAGAATTCATTTTTGGGTGATATTGCGCAGTGGGCTTGCTGCGCTAGGAATATTTTATACTTCATATTTTATATTTTTGTATGTTGTAATTATATGTTGTAACAGCCTATGGCTATACAATAAATTGTTTATATATATTTGGGTTTCATGTATGTTTTAGGAACCTCTGTGTATTTTGTATGCTGTTATGCATAATGTTGTATATGTTTATTTGTCTGTGCAATGGCCAATGGCTACGCAAATAAACTTGACTTGAACTTGAGTGGTAAGTTATCACTAAAATCTGCCACCGCACCAGAGGATTGGAGGGTGGTGAATGTAATACCAATATTTAAGAAGGGCTCCGGAACAATCCTGCAAACTACAGACTGGTAAGCCTGACATCAGTACTGAGCAAACTGGTGAAAAACAGAATTATCAGCCATATTGATAATATAAACATGACATAATCGGGAAGAGTCAACATGGATTTAGCAAAGGGAAATTATGCCCTGCTAATCTACTGGAATTTGTTGAGGGCATAAACAAGCATGTCGATATGGGTGAGCCAGTCAATATAGCGCAGGAGTGGGCAAAGTTCCCAAAGCGCAAGAGCTGCACACCAAGATTTTCATTATCAAGAGCCACATTAACCATGGTTTCACCCAATCCTGTGGGACAGGGCAGTTTAACTTCCCCAAATCTCTCCTACATCACATCAAAGCTGTGGCTCCAGGTGGTCTGGTAGGTTTGGGCAGCAGCAATAGATGTACAGGGCATTCTCTCCCTGCTCCCATGGTCCCTAGAGTCTCCAGTAACCGAAATGGTGGCTCGGCTTCGCTTGCTCCTAAGGAAGCCCCATGGAAATGCCCCCCGGCAGTAACTTCTGCTGAGAGCCATAGTACGGTCTCCCAAGACACCATACGCCCATATCTGATATAGTGTATCCGGATTATCTGAAAGAATTGTATAAGATTCCTCATTATATACCACTGAGGAAGTTAACTAGTCATGGGACAGGAGGCAGTGTCCCATTGTGGATCAGTAACCAGTTAAAGAATAGGAAACAAAGGGTAGGGCTAAATGGTCAGTTTTTGCAACAAAGAGAAGTAAAGAGTGGAGTGCCCATGAATCTGTACTGGGACCTGTGTTTAATATATTCATTAATAATCTGGAAAAAGGAGTAAGGTGATCAAATTTGTAGATGACACAAAATTATTCAAGGTAGTTAAAACTCAGACTGCAAGGAATTGCAGGAGGATCTTGCAAGACTAGGCAAGCAAATAGAAGGAATTTAATGTTGACAAGTGCAATGTGATGCACATAGGGAAAAATAATCCAAACTTTATGTATACAAGGCTGGGCTCTAAATTAGGACTTCTCACTCAGAAAAGGATCTTTGAGTCACTGGACAATACACTGAATTTGAAATCCTAGCTCAATGTGCACTAGCAGTCAAAAAAGCAAACCGAGTGTTAGGAATTATTGGGAAAGGAATAGAAAATAAAACACAGAACACGAAGTATAATGCCTCTATATAAGCCTATGGTGCGACTGCACCTTGAATATTGCGTGCAGTTCTGGTGGCTGCATCTCAAAAAAAGATAGAGAAGAACTAGAAAAGGTACAGAGAAGGGCAACAAAAGAAGGGAATAGAATGGATCCCATATGAAAAGAAACGTTATAGGTTAGGGCTCTTCAGCTTGGAGAAGAGATGACAGAGGGGATACGATAGAAGTTTAAGATCATGAGTGATGTGGAACAAGTAGGGAGCAGTTATTTACCCTCTCAAATAGTACTAACTAGGGGACACTCCATGAAACTAACTGGTAGCAGATTTAAGACAAATAAAATATTTTTTAATTCAGCACACAATTAACTTTTGAAATTGGTTGCCAGAGGATGTGGTCACAGCCAGTAGCATAGCTGGCCTTTAAAGAAGGATTGGCTAAGTTCTTGAAAAATAGGTCAATTACTGGCTATTAGCCTCCAACTGATGGGAGCTGGGAGTGAACAACAGAGAACAAATCAGTCCGTTATGAGCTTTTGGGTATTTCTTTGAAGCAACGCTGTCAGACAGGATGCTGGGCTTGATGGACCACTGGTCCGATCCAGTATGGCACTTATGTTCTTGCATCAGGCGCGGTACACAGGTGCACCAGAGCAGGTGTGATCCTGGATCAGGCAGCCAACTTCGCATGTATTATGGAGACCTGGATGGATACGGAGTTGGGGCCTATATTAGCAGACTTTGTTTCAATTGGGTACTCCGTCCAGCATCAGTCGCGATTGAAGGATCAGGGGCCAGGCCTTTGCTGAGGAAGACGGGTGGGCTGGGTTAGGGTGGGGAGGTTGCTGTTGGGTTATTTTAATGCTGATATTAATGTTTATTGTTTTTATATTTTATGGTATTTGTCTTAAAAATTTTGTTAGCCACCCCCAGATGCTTATGCAGGAGGGGGCGGCATAAAAATGCAATAATAAATCAATAATAAATACAAGTGATACTGGAAGCTGTGGGTTTCAATGCGTTTACCCAGAGAAAGGGTGCAAAGGGAGATGGGAATAGAAAGGGCCCAAGACAGAGCCTTGGGGAACTCCCACAGAAAGCGAAAGCAACATAGATCAGTTACCAGCAAGAGAAATGCTAAAGAAGCAGTCCGAGAGATACAGAGAGAACCAGTCTAAAACAGAGTCCTAGAAACCAAGGGAGTGTAGCGAATCCAGGAGGATTTAAATGATCAAAATCCTATTAGAAACCGTATTTCCACCGTAGGGAATAGAAGCCTTACTCTACATTACTTAAGAGTTAATGTCAGCTGTATTACAGTCACTATACAGCTGTGTTAATGTCAGCTGTATAGTTACTTAACAATCACAAAGGAATCTGCAGTGTATAAGTAACACAATGGCAGCTGACATCCTGTTAGCTTCTTCCGTCATACCAAAATATTCCAGGAATGTGTGCCATCACAGCACTGGTCAACAGATCAGGTTTTATAATGGGAGCACAGAACGACACCATCACAACTACAATAGAAATACCTATGTAAGTGAAAGAACATTGCTTCCATCTTAATACAGGACACTGTAGTTCTGTAAGTAATTGGCAAGGAGCACATCATCTGAAAAGTTATTACAGGCCGATTTGAATCACTAACAATTTTTTTAGAAAGAAGTGCAACCTCTGAGGAGAAAAGTCCAGAATGTTTTGCAACAATGTACATTATCAACTTTAAAAAAAAAAAGGAGAGATCGCCCAATTTTCCTCTGCTCTGTAATAGGCAGTCAAAACAGTTCAGTTAAGCCTGGTAAACCGATATCGCCACAGCATCTATTTTTAGTGTTCTGTATTCTAAGTTGCATGAAAGCTTGTTTCAGGCCTCCAGCTACACGTTTTTCAAAGTGACTATGATGTCAAACAGTTTTGTCCACAGTCAGTTTTCGCCATTTCTGTTTCTAATGTAATGAAAAAGTCCTTTAGGGCATTGCAGTAACATTACTGCAGCTTATACCCCAAGCTCAAAGATACACAGAGCAAGGAGATGTTAAGTGAAACTTACTTTCTCCTGTACTACTTGATTTAAGAATGGGGCATGTCTGTTTGGCATAAAGGTGTCAATTTCTATATTAAGACAATTTTGAAGTTACACTATAGAAGGTTCATTGTTGAATGACTAATAGTTATCCCAATACTGCTTTACGTTATTTTTTCTTATACCAGAAAAGTTCCTGTGCAGATTTAAAATTTAAATGAAAAAGAAAAGACCACCGGGAAGACCACGATATGATGAGTAAGCTACCTTAAGCCACATGGGAAGGTAATTTCCCCTCTAATCACCATCAAGTCACAGCCCTAAAATCTCAAATCAGCTTTTCTAGTCTGTTTCCACTGTGGAAAAACAAAGAGCAATTTAGACCGTATGAGACACTGACCACTGAATAATCCTCTAGCATCTAGGGTGTAGGTTTCACTGCAATTCTATTCTACAAGGGCTCACATTACAAGCCAGCAGCTGTCACTTTGTCCATCTCTGAGCAGCATGTGTACTCGGTCACATTATTTAAAAGGTTTAGGAACTGTACAAACCAAGTTAGAGAGAGATTAAACAGTTGTAATTAATTTTATTTAAAGCCGGTGGGGGAGCTCTGAAAGTTTGAGGTTTGGCAGCTTATTTTAAGACCTGACTTTGCTATAACTTATGGCAAGTGAAAACACACCCCAAAGAACAATCCTAATAAGTTAAAAAATGCTCTTCAGACTTGTTTCCTATGGAAATGTATGCAATGTTCTATTCTGTATCTACAGTCCCCTCTAATTTTGTTCCCACAGGTTAATTTCAGTCAATATTTGTAAGGACAAGAGACTCAAAGATAAGTAGAGCCCCAAAATTTCGTAACAGATGCACCAGGTGGAGAGAGATGGCCTGGGGGGGGGGCGCAAAGAAAACCCAACGACTCACTGTAAGTAACGTCCCTCAAGAAAGCAGGCATCAAATTCACAGAACTACTTGATTAAAAAGAATTGGAGAGTATATGTCAAATTTGAGGCAATGCCTTGTAAATGGGACAGATCACATGCACTAATCTGCAGCATCTTTCATTTTCAGTCTGCTTCTTTATTTAAAATGAAGCCAATTTGACAGGAAAAACATCGACCATGCAATTGGCATATACATGTTTTAAAATAATATACAGCAGCATTTGGGTACCTATACAAGTCTGATCCCTTGCTTGTTATCTCTACAGAGGCACCAAAAGAACTACATTATCTATCATCTACATCCTTCCTCAGTATTACATGTTAATAACTCAGCTGAGTTCATAAATGGAAGAAGCTTACACAAACACTGCACACACCTTCTGGTGGCTTGTCCATAGCCATCAGTAAATCCTCCCCATTAGTCATTATGAATAAGCTTCTAGGGTCGACTTTCACAGAAAACAGCTCTGTTGCTGCTGAGAGATTCCTGGGGTGGATTCACCGTAGCTCCAGGCAGCACTGGGCAGGACCTGCTGTACTTACGTACCAATTCCGGCAGCACAGTCTGCTGCGCTGTTGTCAGAACACCAACAAGTCCCCTAAAGGCCAGGATCTTTCCTATAATAGCCCCAATGATGAGGGTTCAATTCAAGCATGGAAGGGTTGAGGCATTAAGGTGTGCAAGAGCATGTTGCTTACCTATGAGAGTGTATTGTGAGCTGCCACCCACTGCATCTCCAACTATACCAAACCCATCAAAATTTTTAAGCAGGAGCTAACACTGGTTCTAGATCGGTCAGATTACTTTGAGATACCTGTAAATTACTGTATGGAATGTATAAGAACAAAGTTAGGATCATTAAACCCTGTCACCATAGAGGCAAATGGGGAGTCTGCTATAAGAACGTAAGAACCTAAGAAGTGCCATACTGGGTCAGACCAATGGTCCATCTAGCCCAGCATCCTGTCTCAGACAGTGACCAATCACGGTGGATTGGCAGAAGCACCCAACAGGTCACAATGGGAAATCCATTCGCTGTTGTTTTCCCCAAACTCCCATCATGTTCTCTGATCCTGTCTGGCTAATACCGGCTAATGGACCTATCTTTCAAAAACTTGTCCTCTTTTAAACTCAGCTATAGTACTGGCCCTTACCACAGCCTCTGGCAGTAGATTCCACAACCCAATTATACGCTGAGTGAAAAAATATTTTGTTTTAAACTTGCCACCCACGAGTTTCATGGAGCGTCCCCTAGTTCTAATACTAGCTGAGAGGGAAAATAACTACTCCTTGTTTATTAGTTCCACACCACTCATGATTTTATAGACCTCTATCGTATCTCCTCTCAGTCATCTCTTCTCCAAACTGAAGAGCCCCAGCCTACCAAGCCTCTCCTCATACGGGAGCCCTTCCATGCCCTTGATCATTTTAGTTGCCCTTCTCTGTACCTTTTCTAGTTCAGCTTTGTCTTTTTTGAGATGGGGTGACCAGGACTGCACACAATATTCTAGGTGCGGTCACACCATTGATTTGTATAGAGGCATTATGACCTCTTCAGTTTTATTCTCTATCCCCTTCCAAATCATTCCTAATATTTGGTTTGCTTTTTTGACTGCTGCTGCACACTGCGCCATGGCTTTCATTGTATTGTCCACAACCACCCCCAGATCCTTTTCTTGAGTGTTAACTCCTAGCTTAGTACCCAGCATCGTGTACGCAGTTTGGATTATTTTTCCCTACATGCATCACTTTGCACTTGTCCACATTAAATCTCATTTGCCATTTAGATGCCCAGGCACCCAGTCTCATAAGATCCTGTTGCAGTTCCTCACAGTCTGCTCGTGTTTTAGCTACCTTGAATAACTTGGGTGTCGTCTGCAAATTTGATCACCTCACTCTTAACACCATTTTCAAAATCATTAATGAATACATTAAACAGCACCAGTCCCAATACAGATTCCTGAGGCACAACACTTTTTACATCTCTCCATTGTGAAAACTGACCATTTAGCCCAACCCTTTGCTTTCTATCTTTTAACCAGTTTCTGATCCATAGTAAGACACTATCTCCTATCCCATGACATTTTAATTTTCTCAAGTCTCTCATGAGGGACCTTATCAAATGCTTTCTGGAAATCCAGGTACACTAGATCTACTGGGTCTCCCTTGTCCACATGCTTATTTACACCCTCAAAGAATTCCTAAATCCATGTTGACTCTTCCCCATTAAGCCGTGTTTGTCAACATGCCCTGTAATTCTGTCCTTAATTATGGTTTCCACCATTTTGCCCGGCACGGACATCAAGCTTACTGGTCTGTAGTTTCCAGGATCGCATCGGGGTTACATTTGCCATCCTCCAGTCTTCGGGTACAGTGGCAGATTTTAGTGACAGGTTACAAATTACTAACAGTAGGTCTGCGATTTCATATTTGAGTTCCTTCAGAACTCTGGGGTGAATGCCATCTGGCCCTGGTGACTTGTTAGTATTCAGTTTGTCAATTTGCCCTAGAACATCCTCCAATGTCACATTGATTTGTAACAGCTCTTCAAATTCCTCGCCCACAAAGCAAGGATGTGGCGTGGGTACCTCCCCAAAATCCTCCGCAGTGAAGACTGACGCAAAGAACTCATTCAGCTTCTCTGCAATGTCCTTATCCTCTCTGAGCTTTTACTCCCTTGTCATCTAATGACCTAACTGACTCCCTAGCAGGCTTCTTGCTTCTGATGTATTTGAAAAAGTGTTTGTTGCTTGTTTTTGCCTCTTGAGCAAGTCTCCCTTCAAAATCTCTCTTGGCCTGCCTTATTAACACTTTACGTTTACGTTCGTACTATTTTCATTGGAACTAGCCTTCCATTTCTTAAAGGTGCCTTTTGGGCTCTAATAGCTTCCCTCCCCTCCCCATTTAGCCATAGTGGAAGACTTTTGGTCTTCCTGCTTCCTTTTTTAACTTGCGGGATGCGTTTAATCTGGGCTTCCAGAAGGGTGCTTTTAAACAGCCTCCACACCTCTTGCGAACTTGTAGTCCTTGCAACTGTGCTTTTTAGTTTCCTTTTAACTAGTTTCCTCATTTTGTCATAGTCTCCCTTTTTAAAGTTAAATGCTACCGCTGTACTTTTGTTTGTCTTTCCCCCTCCAGAAATTGTCAAATGTGATCATATTATGATCGTTATTGCCTAGTGACTCTGCCACAGTTACTCCTTGCACCAGGTCCTGCGTGCCACTCAGGACTACATCTAGAATAGTTCCTCCTTTCGTTCGTTCCAGAACCAGCTGTTCTAGGAAGTAGTCATTTACGTCATCCAGAAATTTGACCTCCACGTCCGGCTCCGAGGAAACATTCCCTCCAGGGGCGGCTGGTGGGTTTTGATGTTGATGGGGCACTGGAGCAGTAAGGGCGGGCCGGCAGGCCTAGGGGCAGAGCCAGGGGGACAGTAGGCCAGTGGCATGGCATAACCCAGCAGCAAGGAGTTCCTAGGGTTAACATTGGATGGAAGAAAACACAGTCTACATGCACATCAAGCTTAAAATAAGTACTTTATAAACCCAAAACACAGGGACCCAATCTTGTAAAGCACCCCAGTCACAGCCTGAGACCAATTTTACCATGCATATCCCATTTCCAGCATTTTGAACACAGCTGAAATTGCATGACTTGCAGTGACATCTCAGGATTTCCAAACCTCCATTTTACCACACGCAGTCCCCCCTGCACTAACCCACTAGCCCCCACTCCCCACCCAGAGAACCCAGGAGTCCTGGCTCCCAGCCTCCCTCTGCTCTCTAACCCACTAGCCCCCACTTCCCTCCCCAAGAACCCAGGAGTCCTGGCTCGCAGCCCTTCTATTCTAACCCTGGCTCGCAGCCCTTCTACTCTAACCCTCCCCCTCAGCAGGTCCCCCCTCGCTCCCTCCTCCCCCGTGTGCCCCCTACACCCCCCCACACACAATTTACTCACCGCAGGCTGGCTCAGTTCTCCGCGGCGGCGTCACCTCGCCTCCTCCTCACCTCGGCGACCTCTAGTCCCTGGGCTTGCAGCAGCATGCGCAGAAGCAGCAGGAGCCGAGCCTCCTGCTGCTTCCACGTGCGCTGCTTGAGACGCAGCTGGCTCGAGTCCCCTCCCTCCCAGTCGAGTCAAAGTTGACTTGACACAGGGAGGGAGGGACTCGGGAGGGAAGGGAGGCTGGAAGCTGCGCATGCGGCAGCCCCCAGCCTCCCCCCATACGCGGGCGCCTGCGTTGGGCACCCAGGTATGGAGTTTCCCCCTGCCCAGCCCCTGCAATGAAATAGTGCCCCCTGCCGGCACTATTTCATTGCGGGGTCCCTTTATGCGGAATGGACAGCGCTTCTAGCCACCCATTCCGCGTAAAGGGAGAAAACGCCTCCCTTTTGACCCTGAAGGCTTCCTTAGGAAGCCTT
>QEPC01010227.1:4532051-4601869 GCA_003113815.1 Sphenodon punctatus
GGGGGGGGGGGGGCGCGGCGCACACAAACCAGTGACAATGTTCTGAGCTAGCTCGAAGAACCTTGTTTGAGGTTCCTCGAGCTGGCTCCGCACATGAGCCCAGGCCGGCACGAGTTTTTTTTTCCCCCCGGCGGCAGTCGGGTCACTCGGGCGCACCGCCACTGATTCCCTCAATCAATATTAAGGTAACTGAAGTCACCCATTATTATTATGTTGCCGACTTTAGTAGCCCGTCTAATCTCTTTTAGCAGCCTGTCTAATCTCTTTTAGCATTGCCTTAGTCTCTCCGTCCCGGTCAGGGAGACGATAGTATAGCCCTACTGCAATACTCTTCCCCTTTATACCTGGAATTTCTTGCCATAGAGATTCTAGGGAACCATTTGCAGCCTTTAACATTTTAATTGTACTTGACTCTATTGTTTTACATATAGAGCCACCCCACCATCAAGTCTATCTACTCTGTCATTCAGATATATTTTGTACCCTGGTATTACAGTATCCCATTGGTTATCCTCGTTCTACCACGTCTCTGTGATGCCTATAATGTCTAGATCTTCATTTAGCGCCATACTCTCGAATTCTCCCATCTTACTTTTTAGGCTTCCAGTATTTGCATACAGAAAAACTGGGAAAACTGCCTTGGGTACCTGCCATTAACACCTGCTGCTACGCAACAGTAACTGCAAAGACCTTCTATTGAGGAGTCCAGCATATTATATTTGTATTCTACTTCTCCAGCCTGGCACCATTTGTCCAACCCCTGCTTAGTGGCAGTGAACAAACAGGGGTGTATCAGGTCACAGACTTCAAAGCCTACTGGATGTGGAATTCTCCAAGTAAAGTGAATTTAATTGCACACAGTAAGAGGTGATTATTTCATCTCCTTTTAAAGAAGTCTGCTATTAGCCTTAGTACCATTCTTTTATAAAGCTATTTGCTCATTTGATTCCAGTCTGCTATTAGAGATAACAGGTATGAAGCATCTAACCTTCAGCAGTAGATAAAGTAATTCCTCTGCACCTGCTCCCCACTCTAACAAAGCTCTAAACTGAATAGATTTTCAATGGAAAGGAATAAGTTTCATGTTTATCTTAGAAGGTTCACGACAGAAGAAGTCAAATTACTGAAGATTGTAGGTAGCTTTCAGTCATATGCTAGCAGGGAAAAGGAGAGAATTCTTGGATGTGAAGGAGGCACCTTATGAGGAAGGCATTTCTTTAACTGTTCCTTTCTCCTGAACTGCAGATAGCTCTGCACCAAAATAAAGTGTGTGTCCTCTGCTGAAAATATGGCACACAACACAACAAATTTCTGTCACAGCATTTTGAGAAATCTATTCTTGTGACACCCCCTCTCCTCCCCATGAGAGCAAAATATTTAAGAGTATATCGAATAGTTAGGGATTGTGACATCCAAGGTCATAATGAGTTTGGAAGAGTCTGTGGAAAAGGCAAGAGCAGAAAGGAAACCGCACTGCCACCCTTCTCTTGCTATTCTTTATTTAACATTGGCTTTCTCAGCTGTCACCAAACATGTAAGAGATAACTCTAAAGTCAATGGGAAGTTGAGGATAGGAGTATATTTTAACTACAAGCTGTCTGCATGAGCTAGTTATGTTAAGGGTAGTTGCCACTCTCTCGCTGCAAAAGGGCAGGCCCCTCCTGCTTTTGAGGTAGATTTCTGCAGTAGAATTTATTAAAGTTATTTGTCTGCTTCATGCAACTCTGAACACAGCTGACACTAGGCTGTTCAGAGTAAGACCCTGTACACTGTGTTCCTGGAGAGATTTAGGATCACCTTAAATTTATTAGTAAGTTGTGAACTATTTGGATCAGTCACTTTGTTGTTCTTTCCTAAAACTTAACATGTGCTCTATTTAGCAATATTAACACTAAAATACTTTTATGCTTATGTTCGTAATCCAATTATCATGGGTAAATTTAGCAATTAGCCCTTTTTCAAGTGAATGGAGAAAGGAACTACCTTTGCTGCTGTTACACAGTTGAAGTGTGGTGAAGACTGGGTAAAAAACAGGAAAAGTCAACTGAGTATCTTCAGCATGTTGTGAAAGTAAGTAGATTACCAACCACAGAAAAAAGTATATGCAGCACCCATGATGACTATATTTGGCAGAGTTGTTCTGTTGTTAATCCAGATTTTGCCATCTATTTCAAAGAAGAGATCAACATTCCCTCCATACTAGGACTCCCAATATTTCCAGTATCCGTGGATCTGGTTTCAACAGATTTTGGCCCTATCTATGACAGAGTGATTTAAAGAATAGTTCCTGCCAGTTAGGAGCACATTTTAGACCCATGGATCCCAGCAGTGTTGGGGAACCCTCATGTTTAAAAGGTCAACTGATCAGACCTCAAAAGAGCTTCACTAACATTCAATGCTAGCAGCAGTAGCCAAGGGCATATTTACCATGCATTTTCCAATGCGGTTTACTACTCGCTCAGTTCCACTGCTCTGAAAGTTATCTTTGATGTAAGCAGATGATAGGGACGCTCCATGCTAAAATGGAGAGAGAATTCTCTCTCACTTAAGTATTTGACCATCCCTCTCTGGCAGTAGGGAATTCACTTCCAGAGTTCATTCAAATTGACAACCGAGGACTAGTATTTTTGGTTCTAGGACGTCAGCAAAGTAACAGTTCTATCTAGCCAGAGTTTTTTCAATCAATCAATCCTAAGTTTCTCATAACCATTCGTCTTAACAATAAAAGACTTAAATAGGAACAAAAGATAATTTAAAATGTAAATAAAACTTAAAACGTTAACCAAAATGTTCTCAATAAAACTTATGTGGTTTTACATTTCATTCAACAAACCACATTCCATTTAAGAGGGTACCAAATTACCTTGAAATAAAATTTGCAAGTATTACTTTTTTAAAAATAGACCTTTAAAGCCCTTAATGGCTTGGGCCCCACCTACCTGCAAGATCGCCTCACCCTATGGGTCCTGGATTGGCCCCCTGCAGTCGGCGGGGGGGGCGCCCTCCTCAGGGTCCCCCCGGGTGTCTACCATGAGTAGGGCATTCTCTGTGGCTGTGCCACGGCTGTGGAACTCCCTCCCGTCGGAGGTCCGCTTGAACACTGACCTCCTCTCTTTCTGCAGACAGTGTAACACCTGGCTGTTCCACCGGGCCTTTACCAAGAGAGATGGGGTGGGTGGGTATGGGTTGTTTTTAAAAAAGTTTTATTGTTGTATTTTAATATGTTTTTTTAAATGTTGTTAGCTGCCTCAAGGTGCCTCAGGCAGGAGGGGGCAGCATATAAAAGTTTGGATATAAGAATACATACACACTGTGCCCTCTGTGGAAAAGGGTCATGATCCCCCCTGACCAGGTCAGAAACTTGGGCCCACGCCCAATGTAGCCAGACCTTTCCAAGCCAAGACTTGTTTTTCACACATAAGCTCCACCCCTTCTGGAATGCCATGTCATCATAATGGAAGGAGGGGAAGTGGTCATGGCCATGTTGGGTTCCATATAGCTCAGGCTGGCTCGTAGGCCTCTACTTTCCATGTCTTTGTTGCCTGTTAGGGAAATAGGGTTACATTCTAGTCTTAAACTGGGGTCACAGACAAAAACAAATTGGAAATCATAGCCATAAGCTTGAGACAGTGTTCAACTTAAACTGTCATTATGATATTTTGAGTCAGTAGCGTACCATGCTTGACATCTTATCATAAAGCCTATAGAAAATTAAATCTAAACCCAAACTAAGTTCTCCTCTGTTTTCAAATGTGGACTCTGAATTCCATGCCTAACACAACCAGTTATTCCAATTAGTAAATAACTTCCATAGGAGCTATTCATAAAGATTTCTTCCCGCACTGTCTTTTCTGTGCAAAGTGATTGTCCCCGTTGAAAAATCCTGTTTTAAGAAAAGACATTGATTATCCATCAAAACACAAAAAGGACAGTGCAGCTTTATAGAAAGCAGCAGCAAGGCAAATAAACAATTATTGATTCAGATGACTTTGCCAAAAATTCTGTCACCCACTCAACAGGGAGAGTTTAAGAGACTCTTCAGCACATTGTTTGTGGCAGCACAAAGACCTTCTTAAGCTCTTATAAGGAAAACTGCAACACTAGCCAGATACGGAGAGCTGACAAATACTGATTCACTGCTCCAGTCACACTTAACTCATGTATGAAATGAGCAATTCAGCCATCTCTGGAGCAGAAAGAGGGGAGGGAGGGGATTTACGTCTGTTTTTAAAAACAGACCTCTATTTAGAGTATCCGTCTGATTCACCATTATCCCTTATGACCAGTGTTCTTGGCTATCCTTCAATGCCTTTATTTATCCCAAAGCAAATGTCATCCTCCCCCTCCCTCCCCCCTCCTCAAAGTTAGGTTTAAGTCACAAAAAGCTAAAGTCACTATGATTTGATACAACGCATCTCTTTGCAAGTTACTAATGCTTTCTAGATGCACAAAACACAGGTTCAACTTCAGGTTTTAGCCAAGAGTTTGGCTTTGAAACCAGGACTTTCAAAACCAGGACTTTGTACCTACGCATTAATAGCCCAATATTAAACTAGAGAACTATCCTGTTTTATTGACTAACCAAAGGACAACATATTGCAATACATGCACAAGCCATAGCCTCACTAGATTATACTGGTTGATTACACTGAAGGTGGGAAGCCAGGGTTAAATTACTAGATTTAAAAACTTTTAGAGCAGTACGGCATGTGATGGGAAAGCCAGAATATTTGGGGCTGGGGGGAGGAAACAGTAACGACGGGAGGAAGCAAGCAGAGGTTTTGAGGACATGGCATGTTATACCAAGGGCAAACAGACTGGACGCACAGTCAGAACAAATTGATATTATGCCAATTAAATCCACCACTGGTTGAATTACTGAAACTAGTTAACTTTGATTCCTACTTTTAAAGTTACAAATTGAATCAGCCTTTTTTTTTTTTTTTGGGGGGGGGGGGGACCACCTAAAGCCAGTCATAGGATCCACTTTATAGTAGTGATAGTTTCACTACTTTCCTCAACAGGACATGATCAAATTTGCATTTACAACCAGTGCATTTCACTTTCTCTCCAGTAAGGAGCCCAAAGTGACTATCCCAAAGACTGAGTGAGTGGAGGTGAAAGAGAGTCTACTGTCAGAGACCTCCTGTAACCTTGAGGAAGAATTCACTCATCAAGTGCATGTAGTCTTTCAAGTTCCAGGGCTTCCTTTTCACTGGCTATGCCTTCAGTACCCCTCCTCTTTTGTCCTTTCAAACACCACACTGCTCTTCTGATTAACCAGCTAGGAGCTGCTCTTTCCTAACTAAGAGAACATAAAGAAGGAACATGGGCACAGTAACAAAAACAGCCAAAAGCTGTTTAAATACTGGGAGTCTCTCTGTAGTGGCTTAATTGAGGGCAGTTACGTTAGCAGTTGCACCTGTAGCTCAGATAGAGTTTTTTGTAAGGAGATTGGAAGATCAAGGTTAAAGTCTGACTTAAATAGATGGGACTTCCTTTCTCGTTTTAAAAGCTTTCAAAGAAGTACCACAACAGCCTCAGGTAATGGACTAGCACATACAGGACTTTTATAGAGACCTTGTGTGTGTGGAGAAGCTTGCAAGCTTTCAGGTCACACAAAATTCTTCCTCAAACCTGTAACAATGTCATAGCTTTAGATTGAGCAAAACACAGCACAGATATACATGGAAGGGCAATCACTTGGAGGGAGTTTGTGGCAGGGCAACCTTGAGCTGTAGGGTTTGTCAGGATTAAGGCCCCAATGAGTCACACCATTACAACCACTTTTCACCACCAACTGCAGGTTTGTCAGTGAAAAAGAGTCCAAACCTAGCCAAAAAAAAAATTATTAGCAAGTGCTAGTGACTCCCTCACTCATTCAAACCAACACCAAAGCTTCTGTTAAAATCATGAAACAGCATAATGGAGCTGAAGAGTTGGACATGACCTCAAACGGTCATCTAGTCTAACTCTTCTGCCATGAAGCAAGAAGCTCTTTACCTAAAGCATTCTGGACAGCTGTCTGTCCAGTCTATTCTCAGAAACCACCAGCAAAGGAGATTCCATCGTCTCTTAAGTGGTTTGTTCCACTGCTCAACTTTTGTAGCTGTGAGGAATTTTTTTCCTAACCTTTATTCTAAACCAACCTTCTATAATTTAAGCCAGCTCCAACTGTTCCTTGACCACTCATTACAACTGTTTCAGTGGCAATGAAGGATCAATGTTCTCCATCTTTTTAGGTATTTTGCAAACTGTCAACAGTGCATTCCCCCTCCCCAGTTCTGTCACCCCTTCCTTTATATGGCTTATGTATTAATCTTGATCTTTGCTGGTCTCTTCTGAACCTTTTACAGTTTATCAACATCTAGAGCCCAAAACTGAACACTACTCCAACAACAATCTGAGCAGTGCCAAGTAAATAGAGATACTATAACTTCCCAGGTCTTGGGTATTATTTGAGCATACACTGGAGGGGAACTTTGCTGTCACCAAAGTACCCCTCCAGTGGATGCGCCATAATATCCAACTGTTGGATTGTTAACCCTTAGTTTGTGTCCAAATAAGGAAATGGCAATGTCATTGCCATGTTATTAGACACGAAGGGGAATGAAGCAATTGTGTCCAATGGAAGTATATTGTTTGAAGACATAGGGAAGATGTTCCAGACCATAGGTGCATGCCATCAAGAACAACAGATCTTTGGAGCCAGATAGCAAAAGGCAACTTTGTCCAATATGGAAAGCAAATGTGCCGCTTGCGTCAATTTAACCAACTGTGTATAGAAGAAAGTTACAGGCTTTCACCATCTCATCTCATTTAAATGACTGTCTTCCATTGTTGGAAGCCTGAAGCATGCATGTGCTTATTTTCAACTAAGTTTGAAGGAAAAATGCAACTGGGAAAGTTAGTGTCAGCCTTCTGATTTTTAGGAACTGCTAAATGCTTTAGTTAGTAGAACTTGTACATGTTAAGTATCTGCAGAAAGTTTAAAGCTTATTAGTTGCACCTTAGTGACAAATAATTGACATCGTCCATTACTACTTTTTTTTTTTTTTTTAAAGTTAGTTATTACAAGTCAGCAGATTAGAGGCTAAACTCTCTGGCATGTGACCCTTGAGAATTACTTCATTTCTGTCCAGTTCAGTTTCCCTTCTGAACAACCGGGAGAAATCCTTTCCCTTTCCATGTAAACCATCAAGAAGTATGGAAGCAGCAGCAGCAAGTAATGCTTCACTTTGGCTAAGAAGGGTGAAGACAGCACACTTTATTTTTATATGTTCATATGCACCAAATCCAACCCTCCTCTCCAAGACGGTTTTCAGTCCACCCAGGATAACACAGAGACGCAACTCCTGTTATTTTGACATTTATGTAAGACCTGGCTGTTCCACCAGGCCTTTGGCAAGGGGTAGGGAGTGGGGTTTTTTTGAGGGGGGGATTCCCCTACATAATGTGGAATTTTTAACTGTTTTATTGTTTTTATAGTTGCTGTTTGCCACCCTGGGCTGCCCTGTGGGCAGGAGGGGCAGGATTTTTTTTATTTTTAAAAAATGTATATAAATATAAACTCACAAGCCACAGATGACATGGCTCCACGGAGCGGTTTCCTTCTTTAAAAAAAAATTAACTAAATTATCAGTTAAGATTTAATTGCTGTTCACTTGTTTTCGCATGATTTATGTAGGGCAACATTTCAATTTAAAGTTGGCACTGAGAAATAGATACTATCTTTACCCCCCCAAAAAAGTAACATACACTCTTTATTTAGGCAACATTACAGTAACACAGACCAGCCCAACTTAACAACAACGAAAACATTAAGACAGTGTTCAGCCAGGATTCAAGTTCTTCATAAAGAACCAAGATAGATCCTGGTCCCCATATTACAGAATCTTGCTGCAAAGTAATCAGTAGTATCTCAGAACAGGAAATCCCACCTTTTACTCCAGGAGGACTGCCTAGTATCCTTAATGCCATGCATCTCTCAAGCTAATATTATGTTTTAATAGACACTGTTTCCTAAGCAAATGTTTTCTTCTAGTCAGAGCTCCATTTGTTTGTCACATGTCACAACCAGATTTCCATGGGCACTTCAAATTTTTATTTTCAGTGTACAGAACAGAAAATGCCTCACAAAAAGCCCTCTATTTGGGATTTCAGAATTCATTCATTTTAGCTGTTACAAGTCAAATGGCAGCCACAGCACTCTCCATCTTTATCCAAGGCAGAAACCAGAGTTATCATCAGTCAAGGTTCTATCTGAGTGTCCACACTCTTGAAGGCCCAACAGATTTCCACAACGGTTTCATATGGCTATGACTGTTAACAGCAAAAAGTGGACAAACACAAGGCAGCACTAACGTACCTTTTCTACTGAAGTACATTTCTGCTTCTATTACTTAATATTTGGAATCCCCATAATTGCTTGCAAGGAAAAAAATATCCCTTACTAGAAGACAGCAAGTCCAGATAAGCTTTCCTACTCTGTGGAGGTGGATGTCTACAGATGAATCACTTTGGGCATGTAACAGAACTAGATATACAGGGGGAGAAATATTTGAGACTAGAACAATATGAAGTTCAATAAAGAAAACAGACTAAAGATATTGTTACTGCCTGGCAAAAGCATTCAAAACCTCCAGTACTGGTCTGATGAAACCACAACTTCTAGTTTGCAGACTTAGGTACGGAGACAGACACAGGACCATGTGCTCAGTTTCTCCTATTTCTTTGTATAGAGTACAGTGGCCCTGAGTCTATAAGCCTGTGGAACCGCATGCAGCCACGCTGGACCTGTGCACATTGACGTTACTGTCAGGGCCCTGCCTAAAGGCCATGGGACCCGCAACCAGGGAAGAACACAAGCCCCGTCACTCACCAGGGGGGTGCCCCAAGTTCATCCCGGTTCCCCCCTGCAGCATCGCCAAACACAGAAGCACCGCCGGTTCCAGCAGCAGCACAACAGCCTGCTGAGGGGAGCCCATCCCACGCTCCAGCCATGCTGTTCCTGGGGGCATGGCTACAGAGCCGCTGCAGCTGCAGAGGGGCGCCATGCCTCCAGCCCCAGGGAGCTCAGAGCGCTTGCGGCAACGCCTTCCCCCTCAGCATAAAAACAACCCTTCACCTCCCTAGCACGGCTGGTGATCAGTGCCTCTGAGCCTATGAGACCAGCCCCCGTGCTTTGCATGTGTACCCTCTTGATCCTTCCTGAACTGTTGATAGTAGTGTGTGCTTGAGAAGAGTAAGTGTTGTGTGTGCTTGCGGTGACTGGGTGTGCAGCATGAGTCAGGTAAGTACGGACCCTTGCTTGTTCCCCTTATTGCACTTACCTGGGACCCTTCTTGTTGTGTGCGTGCCCTGCCCCTCTCCCTCCGTCCAGGGGCTTGGCACTCCCTTTGCCCACCACCTACCCACACACCCAGCCCCCCACCTTTACCCTGTGTGCATGGTTATTGTGGCCGCCAGGAGGTATGCACTCATCCCAGATACCCTGTGATGATCCAGGCTGGGGATTATTAATCCTAGAAGCCATATACAATCCTGAGGGTTTGTGTCCTGGCATAACCTCCCTGGTTCTGGCCCCCGTGTGTCTGCGGGATCCGGACACCCTCACTTCCCTTTTCTTCCTCCCCGCCAAACCTCACAGTTACTGACACATTGACCCGCACGTATGCATGCCGGGATCCATAGGGTATAGGTTTGAGGCCACTGTCTTACTCTCCATGAGGCTGCCATAGTCCTGAGAGAACAACCCCAAGTGTCTGAAAAAAACAATAATGCTTTCAAGTGATTATGTTGCTTAACCTATCACCTAAAACTCAATAAACTACTATAACTCCCCAACATGGCTGCATGCAACCATATTGAATTATATAAACCAACTGAACTGAATACGAGCAACTTTGCCTTTACACAAAATACAAGATCAGTACACTATTACTGCCCTAGCACCCTGAAAATAGTCTTGACAAGTCAACTGTTGCCAAGACTGCTACCTTGAAAGGAAAGGAAAGATATACTCAAACAATGGTTTTAAGAAAGTCTTGGTCAAGGCATTAAATACAATAAAGTTCAATCACAATTTCTCCATAGGAGAAACATTGACACATAAGCCAATTCAGGGCATAAACGGAGATTCCCAAACTGTGCATCGCATAGCCCCAGAGGGAGAATACCCTACGCAGATGGGCTCATGATCCTGATATTTGATAAACTACACATGTCTTTATTGCTGTCTGGAGATAAAAGTGTGGTCGCTGTGTTGGTCCCAAGTGACAGAGACACAAAGTGGTTCAAATGATATCTTTTATTGGACCAACTGTTGTTGGTAACTATAAGCACTAATGTCTGCTTCCAAATGTTGTACTGTATACAAAGACTGAATGCTGATATTTAGGGAGACTCCTTGAGCCAACACTAACAGCAGATTTCATTTCTCTGCAAGGCCAAGAATAGGAGCATGTTCCAGAATCAGACTAGTGAAATAGGTCACTTCTTGAGCTATTTTTGAAAGGTGGACCACCACTCCACCCCACACCCCCAATGAAAGTAACATTTAAGGATCCTTTTATATGATGTGATAGTGAGCATTACCTAGTGACACTGCTTAAACAATTTTTTTAAGCGTACCTTACAGTAGCTGCCATTTTTTCAACTGAGACTAAATAGACCTGTGAAAACAGTGAAAAGGGTTCCTTTCATCTACACTCAGAGGGCAAAGCAGATCATCAGGCTTCATGTTAAGGCTGACGGATCTTTAAGAGGAGACTGCCTGACTGTATGCACACCAGTGCTTAGAAAAAATGTAAACTAGTTATTTATGCTAAAATACACTAAGCTCTACCACACTTGATTTCGAATGCAATAGAAACGGACCTGCCAAATCCCAAATTCTGTTACTATGTGGGAAAGGAAAGATCAGCCAGAAAACTTATCACCATACTTTTATCTATACATGCCTCCCTAAAGCCATGTAAAGTTCAGCTTATGAATTAATTATCCATATAGAGCCAGCAATATACCTGGGACTGTACAATCATTAGAGACCGTTCCCTGACCCAATGAGCTTACAATCCAGGCACAACAAGGAAAAGGGGAATGAAGTTCAGAAACTGCAGGTGCATGTGCTTAAGATTAGTTTCAGGGGAGGAGACCCCCCTCAATGATCGGACTGTAGAAGGAGCATCAGTGATGAAATCTGTGAGTGAGGAGCTAAAGGAGTGAGGAGCTAAAGAAAGCCTGACAAAAGAGGTAGGTTTTTAGGAGGGAGGGCATTCCAAGGCATAGGGAATGTGAGAGAATCTAGCCTGGGAGAAGGAACAAAGACATCTCTGATAGTGGGAGACTCTTGGGCAGGCAGCAAGGGTGGTGGCAAAGGAGGAGAGAATTTTCTAGGTGGGAATGCAATGAGAAACAAGTACAGAAAGATTGGGGATGGAACCGAGCAAGACCATGAAGAGTCTAGAAGAGAAAGACAAGCAGCTTATGCTGAATGCATTTGGTAGAGGGATTCTTTTATATGTAAACCTGACAATTACCTGGCCATTAACAGGTACACAAAGAAAATTAGTAATTTTATAGCTGAAACCATTTTCATTGCCAAAAGGATAACTTTAAGCTTTGAGTGAAAAGGTGCCAGCAAGGAAAATTCTTCACATTTCACTAAAGGTCTGGAAAAAAATGCTTCAAAGAAAATAAAAAATACCAAAAATAAAATCTCCCACAGAGTGCCGTACAACATTCCTACTGCTTACCCAATACTCAGGGCTTGTAGCACATCAGAGGTTATGAATGTGGAAAACCTGAACACAGCACCCAAGTTCTCATACTGTAAGAGCTATCGCCGTTCTCTGCAACGGCTTTCATTTTCAAGTTGGTACCTACCTATGGACATCTCAGAAGAGACGTATAGGTGCATACGTGCGTAGTACTTTTGAGTAAATGACAAAAAACAGAATGCCTCTAGAACAAAAAAAAGACTATGTCCCAAGCGACTCTTGCTCTGTTTTCTGTCAATCGTATTTTTTCTTTTTGTAAGTATTTCTCTGTTGCCTCTTGCCTGATAGCCCAATGGCTGTGCCTGCACAGCTATACATAGGAGATGCATTAGATGCCTGGTCCAACTCTTCCTCAAGCAAGCTTCTCTTCAGCACGAACACATAACTTGCTTTCATTGAGCCTGCTAGGATGTGATCTCTTCCAAACTTGTCAGGAATGGTTGGCCTGATCACTTGACTGCCAGATATTGCAAGTGTGAGCCTTCTATGGCTTACAGGAAGTGGGCCAGAATCAATACTCCAGGTGTTCCTTGACTTAATAGCTTCCTCACACATCCAGTATAAATTTCCCTTACCCACCTGTTAAAGGTGCCACCTCTGATCAACATAGAGCCTGGGCATCTTTAAATTTTATATATGCATTAAGAGGCGTAACCTTTGCCTTCGGTTACTGAATTGTCTAGTAAAACAAAACCAATGGAATCTCATTTATCAAATGTAATGTTAATTTTCCCTATCAAAAAAGCCCAAAGGCCCAAACACTGGGGACTCCTATGCTTTCTACATGTATTATTAGGTACTATTTGTATAGTGCCAGCATTGTGTCTGGCACTGACCAGTACTAAGTAAGTTCTCTGCCCTGAGGGGTTACAATCCAGGATTGAGAAGGGCACACAAGTAGAGACAGGGATGCATTCAAGAAGTTGCATGTGCACATATTTAGTGATATAGGACTTGCTCTCCATACATGTATCCCCCAAGTCTAGAGTTAGAGGTAGGTCTGACAGGCCGGTCAGTTCAGCCAACCAGATAATTCCCTTCACCAGGCAGGAGAGGTTTCGAGACAAAAGCCAGGACATTTCAGCTGTAGTGTCTGCCCCTTCATCCAAATCCAATCAGATCTTGAGCAGGTTTATTAATTATTATTATTATTATTATAAGCATTTATATATAGCGCCAGAAGTGTACCTGGCGCTTTACAGAGAATAAAATAGACATAGTCCCTGCCCGAGAGCTTACACTCTAAAGACAGGGGGAGGGGAGACAGGGAAGGGGGAACAGAGGGAGACACAAGGGATGCAACTTTCATGAGGATGCGAGAACTCAGGTGCACGTTCTTGGCTTGGTTACAGTAAATTGGGAGTTTGCAGATAACAGGTGATTAGCAGGAGTTCGGAAAGGCGAGTGGAAGAGGTGGGTTTTCAGGAGGGACTTGAAGGTGTGGAGGGTGGGGACAAGGCAGACAAGGGTAGGGAGGGAGTTCCAGGCATGCGGGGCAGCGAGGGAGAAGAGACGAAGACGGTTGGAGGAGCAGCGGAGGCGTGGGAGGGTGAGGTAGGGAATGGGAGAGGAGCGAAGTGCTCTAACAGGGGTCCGAAGGGAGATCAGAGCAGAGAGGTAGGGGGGAGCAAGGTTGTCCAAAGTAGTAAGATAGTTCCCTTCAACAGAAAGTCAGCCAACAACTTTCTTCACAGATCCTACAAGAACTGCTAGGATTTTTGACCTACCTGACCTACTGCTTCAAGCATGTAGCTCATGTAGGTCAAACATGACCTACTGCCTTGAAATAGTAGGTCAAACATGACCTGCTGTTTCATCCTACAGAGAATATTCAGCCCCTGTGTCTTCCAAGCCCCGTTAGATCAGTGCACTTTTAAAACAGGATTAAAAAGCTATTAACTCACGTGCACCTTAGTATCATTCATACATCAAGCAACAGTATCCACATGTAGAAGTTAAAGCATCTGCTCCAAAATAATCAGGAGCTGATAATCCCCTTCACTTTCTAAACCAAAAGAACTTTAACATGAATGGTTTTCATGTTTGGTTGGCAAACACAGTAAACAAAACATTACCAGGTGGCAGCACAAAGTGTATCTCTTGCTGGAAACTCTATGGAATCATCCCAGAATGCTTTGTACACAGGGCATTACGGGACACGTGTCATTGTTTGCATTTTTATAACATGGCCACTGAGGCAGATGGCATTGGTACTAAAAATCTGTTTAAGAGTGCAATGTGAATGATACTAAAGTGAGTTACTAAAACCTGAATAATGGTCTTGACTTTGATAAATTGATACGGGGGTGTGTGTGTGTGGGGGGGGGGGGGGGGGGGGTGTGGGTGTGTGTGAGAGAGAGAGAGAGAGAGAGAGAGAGAGAGAGAGGGAACACAGCCAATATTTGATCAATTTTACCCTTCTGCTTTTAACATAGGGGCACTGTTCAGGCTTTGCACGTGAACGCTTATGAGCCAAAATGAGACCCTGCTATAGCTCTGAGCAAGTTGCTCTAAATACAACTATACACTATAATAAGCATATAACCATAGAGTTACAACTGAAGTGTCAACAATCAAGCTCGAACAGTGAGGCTCTTCACACCTGCAGCAGTCCAGTTTAAGAAAGTTAATGCTACTGGCACTGATTAAATCAGAGGCCATCTTATGCCCAAATATAGTTCAGGAGACCATACTCCTGTTAGAGAGTTTCAAACAAGCCTCACACATTTCATTCCTCCTGGTCACAAGTGAACCATGTGTTAAGTTCTAAAACAGTTACACTAGTGAGACAGGAGAAGACATCCTTAGTAAGCGTATAAACAGTGCTTGTTAAAACAAAAAGCATGCAGGAAGTATCAGACGCTTGAACTGCATTTTTAATATTCACCTTGATCACTACACATTTCAAGTTAAGTCCATCATCAGGTTTGAGGCTAAACAAAATAGTAATCCAGTCAGATGACAAGCATTAACAGTAGAAAACACCTATCAGTATATCAGTATCATTCTAGAGCCAGGGTTAGTCAAATTTAAGATTGCTACTGTAGTACACCGTTTGTGACACTTACCTGTGTCAGCCAGAAACCTTGCCTCAGCTATAGAAATGGAAGGCCAAATTGATGATACATCATTTTCCGATTCCACCAAGGATAAGCTTGTTAACATTTAGGTTGGGAAGTTATCTGAGGGATAAAGAATTTGTCTGAGGGGCTTAAAGGCTGAATACTGTAGCTCTACCAATCTATTTAAAGCAACAACAAATGCTTGAAACGCTGGCTCTCTACCAAGATATTTGCATAGCCAAAGAAATACAGGTCCCAAGTTAGTCACAAAGTCTGTGTTTAAGAGTTACGTAGGTATCTGAAATTCATCTCGCATATCCATAAAAGATTGGAGTCATTGAACTACTTCATTCTACTCTTCCCTTGGAAATTTGCCAAAGCCCAAGTCTGTGAATCTTCTGGAAGCAGTGCAAGACCTTCTCATTTGGCCAAGCATTTGGTGGGCAGGAATAGGCGGGAGGAATCGGGTGATATTACATATATAATGCATTTTGGTTATGTTCTGTAACTTCCCCAAGCCCTTGGGACAGGAAGGGCATTAAATCCAATCCAATCAATAATAGTTTGTAAAAATCTAGACACCATTCATTTGAGGAACTGGAGCTTCAAGTTAAAGCACCAAACCAAACTAATGGGACTTGACTGTATAAGTCAGATTTTTCTGGCTAAAAAAATAATATTTTTCTAAAAAAAAAAAAAAAAAAAAATTTTTTAAAAAGTTTGATTAATCAGAAATTCAGCATTTGCAGAAGTTGTGGAGCAACAGGATATGCCTTAATCAAGCACTATTTTACTCACCCAACTAAAGGTATCAGCACTTTTGAGAGTAAGCTAATGATTTCTTGGTGGCGTGTGGTTAAAATATTGCAGTGTATAGACTCTTCAAGCTTGCAAGCACTGTAGCAACACTTCAGTTACCTACCACTCACCTAAGCAGCAGTGTTTGCAATGCAGGCAAAGGATGGGCACTGCTGAATTGCATTACAAGCATTTATGGATACCAAGGGTGTCCAAATCATGACTCAAAAGCCACATGCAACCCTTGACTAGGCCAAGTGCAATTCTCAGACTGGACCAGTTGAAGGCCCCATGCTGCCTTAATCGTCCTGTGTTGTACTTGGTTGCATTCTGTCTCAGCAGCTGAAACAGCTACTGCAAGGTTCAACCCAGGAGATGCTTCAAAAGAATGCACGCAAATTGTGTATGTGGCTTGTGGCTTTTAGACACATATTAAATTTTTTTAGTATATTTCATACATATGAAAACTGAGTTATCAGGGTACAGAGTTAGACTTCGCCAATATAAGTAGTAATACAAGTGTTAAACCTAGGACTGGAGGAAACCTGTCTTAAACTTAACCAGAATTTCATGTTATGCAAGTTAATATATTTATTTATTTATTTATTTTAAAATGTACTATCCCACCCCCTCCTGTCATATAGTGGGATCCACTTTAGTCAGTTTTGTGTCATCAGCAAGAAAACCACAAGCTGCCATGCCTATTTCTTAACTAAGCGTTATTGTGAGGGTGCGTCATTGTGATAAAGATGCTTCTCCCGCTGTAGCGAGCAATATTGCTAAGCCTATTCAAAATTCAAAAACACAACCATTGCTCTGCCCTGGATTTTATGACTTGTACAAAGGAATTCATTTTTACTTCAGCTTTCACTCATAGTAAGGATTCAGAACTAGTGAAGTTATACCCTCACAGAAAAAAACAATTCAACAGCCAAACAGAGGAAAAGTCACATTTAATGTCCAATGAGCTCACAGAACGAAAGCCTGATCCTTGGGGCATTTAATGCCTACCCTGCCCTTAACATCATATGAATACAATTTACTTCAGCGTGATCTATGCCAGTACTAGATGTCCCAAGGATTGTACTGTAAGAGTTTAACTGTGTGCTTGCACAATCAGCTCTTCCAGATTAACATATTAACACATTTTTAACCAATCTAATTGTGAGAAAAATAGGATGGTTAAAGTACCAATAAGTAGGCTATTTGTACCACTCAGATGATTGGTTCAAGCATAAGTTATTCTGAAGGAATACCAATTGAAGCTCATGAGAGCAGGCTCTAAGAATTCTATTCCCTTAAAACTTCAATTTGGGTACAAGAGCTGAACCTGTTCACAACTGAGACCCAGAGCACATTCTCCAGCAAAACCAAAAGCAGCAAGATTTAAACTGGAGGTTCTTCATTGCATTGTTGGTTTTTAAGACCCTGAATGGCATAGGCCCTGGATATATCTTGAGACCTCCTCTTGGAACCTCACCCTACTAGCTATCTGTGATCAGATGTCACCCACCGTTTGGGGATCCTGCCATCATGCCTTAAGTTGACAAGTGATCAGGCACTTGCTGTGGAAGGTCCCTCATTGTGGGACTTGCTCCCACAGAGTATTCATTAGCTCCTAGCTCCTCACCTTCAAAAAGTGACCTGCAAAGTTGGTTTTTCAGATGCTTTTGAAGGATCTACTGCTGGTTCCCCTTCATGTATCCCCCCCCACCCTTTTTTAAAACCTTCCCTTTTTAAAGTGGTTTTGAATTGATTTTATTTATTTTTTAAAATTATACCCCGCCCCTCCTGCCACAGGCAGCCCGGGGCAGCTAACAAAATCAATTGAATAAAATACAATAAAACATAAAAACATCAAATCACAACAACAATAAAAATGAGAAAAACCCCACTCCCCTCACCCTTCTCCCTCGCCAAACACCTGATGGAACAGCCAGGTCTTACAATTCCTACGAAAAACTGGGAGGTCCAAGGCCAGACGCGTTCCCACCAGGAGGGAATTCCAGAGACGCAGCACGGCCACCGAGAACGCCCTGTCCTGCGTGGCCCCCCAGGAAACCTGAGGGACCTCCAACAGGGCACCCCCTGATGACCGCAGGGGCCAGTCTAGAACCCGGGAAGTGAGACGGTCTCGCAAATAGGCAGGGCCCAGACCATGTAAGGCTTTATAGGTTAAAACCAACACTGAATCGTTCCCAGAAGACTATTGGCCGCCAGTGCAGAGATCGGAGCACTGGTGTAATGTGCTCCCGACGGCCCAGTCCCACCAGGAGCCGGGCTGCCACATTCTGCACCAGCTGCAGCCTCCGAGCCGTCACCATAGGTAGCCCCACGTAGCGCGCGTTACAGTAGTCTAACAGAGAGGTGATAAAAGCATGGATGATTGTGGCCAGATCCGGAACTGAAACCAGTGGCCGAAGCCGCCACACCAGATGTAACTGGCAAAGGTACGCCTTGCCACAGCCTCCACCTGGAGATCCAGGCAGAGCTGCGCATCGATCACCTTGCCAAGCGGCTGCATGTACATGTTGAACAGGAGAGGAGACAAGACAGAACCCTGCGGGACCCCACACGAGAGGTCTCGGTGAGATGAAAAATAATCACCAAGCACCACCCACTGAGCTCTCCGTCAGGAATGAGCAGAACCACCCAAGAACAATCCCGCCCACCCCTGCACTGTCCTGCAGGCACGTCACCATCTCGTGGTCAACGGTATCAAATGCAGCCGACAGATCTAAGAGGACTAAAAGGGTCGATTGACCCTTGTCCTTTTCCCGGCGCAGATCATCCACCAAGGCCACCAACGCTGTCTCAGTGCCATGCACCGGACGAAAGCCAGACTGCAAGAGATTCAGATAACTGATGTGGTCGAGATGCCTTTGGAGCTGCTGAGCCACTACCCGTTCAATAACCTTCCCTAAAAAGGGAAGGTTAGAGACAGTCGGTTAGCCCTTTTATATATGTTTTATTGTATTTTAAAATATTGTAAAGTGCTCCGAGCACCATCCGGCAAAGGGGTGCTGAATAAATAAAATTATTATTATTAAGCCAAAAAAAAAAAAGACAAGTTGTAAATAAAGCTGCCTAGAGCTGGTGATCAATGTGCAGTTTTGAACATAGCTTTAAACGTAGTCATATTATTTGGGAAATGGGAAAACAAAAAGAACATGGTTGATTTACTTGACAATGGGTTTAACAAAGCAAAAAAACAACAAAAAAGGAACAAACATGACACGATGGCCCGCATTAGCTGAGGATCGACTGGCATGTCTGTATGTGTCGCCAGCAGATGTTAGCCCAGGACTGTCCCAGGCCAGGTAGGGAGCTAGCCTGGGCTGCGCCCTCAGAAAATGTACAGCTCTAGAATAATGGAGGCATAAACCACAGTCCAACTGCACATAATCTTCCAGCCCTTATAACAACTGCAAGAAAAGCCTTTCAAATGTTGACATGGTATATAAATGCTGTTGCCTTCCAGCATCTTCAGACACCCAGAAACCAATGCCTCAGACTCTTCTGGATCTCACTGAAGACTAACTATGGGTGCTTTTATAAGTGACGGGTCCCACCAAGGCCAGCTTCAAGCTGTGGTGGGAGCCATCACTTTGGGCAAGACTTTGGGCCAATGATGGCTGCCATAGCACCTGGCACCCACCACCACTCCAAACCGGGTTGAATGAAGCAGGCTATCAGATGCGATAGCCTGCTTTAATCCAGGCCCACCAGCTGGCTCCCAACTATGGTGGAGCTTAGCTCAGGCTGCCACTCAGGGAATTCCCCAAGTGACAGCCCAAGCTAAACTCCATCACAGTCAGGAGCCAGACCATGGTAACATCTAGCAGCCCATTTACAAAACATGATGCTGGCATCCGGATTAATCCGCGCTAAAGTGGATTAATCCATGCCAGCATCACGTTTGTAACGGTCTCAAAATCTTGAATTTGCCTTTCTTTACAATCAGTCATCAGTATATGAATGACTAAACTCTCTATAAGAAGAGAGTCAACCCCTTTGGCATCCTTGTTGCATGCAAGTTGCTAACAGAAGGTACACACGCTTGTAAAAACCAATGAAGGGACACAACATCCCAGATAGGATGCAACAGGTCATCTTAATTGGACAACTTCACATCAGCAAATCCTTAGGTTACCCTTGGCACTGCATCAGTGGAGAGGGACTACGGCTATGCCAATAACCAGGCAGAGCAGCTGCTCCACCGAACGTCAGTTTTGCCTATAACCAATCTCCTTGCCCAGGAACAGAGGGTGCCAGCTCAGCAGCTACTTTATAGGGGGTGGGGGTGACGGCATTGTCAGTAGACAAGATGCATTTCAGCAGTCCTGCTGTCCTGAGGGGTGTGGCTTCAAACAACTAGCAAACTGCAGCACTGGGATACTTGCCAGTCACAGCCAGCTGAGTCTTGCTTTTCCTGAACAAGAGAGAATGAACATAGTGACACCATGTTCCTGAAGCTGGGCAAAACAGTGAAACCTGAGTGTGAAAAACCCAGCACATGCACAGCCAGATTCTTCAACGTTTCCCCCAAGTTCTAAGCCTGTTCCAATCAATGTGCATCGCAGTCATGCTGCTCTTTCAGCAGCTACACCTAAACACTAGAACAAAGCCTCAGCCAGCAGCCAGACTGCATTAGCCAACTTAGTTGCATTTGTCCAATGTACATGACTTCCTGGCCGTTCAACCACAGTTTTCAGTTGATTTCCAAGCAAACTATAAAGGCAGAGTTCCTCAAAAGGCAGCTCACTCTTCAAATCTGGCCCACAGAGTCTTTTCCTGTGGACCTCGACTCCATGCAAACCAGTCTGAGCTGTTTAAATTAATCTGAGCTTTAATCTAGCCTGGAAAGGAGGGAGAGTGGGCAGACCAGAGGGACAGTGACCAGAGCTTAACTAATCTAGGATTGGCTAGATGGTGTTGAGTTCCTTCCCCTTTCTCCCGAGTAGAAATACAATGGCTCCCCATAGTCAGAAGACAAGAGGGGAGAATGAAGCCCCACACCCAAGAGTACATGTATGTATCCTTGTTACTGTGCACATGAGTGCCAAATGAGTGGGTGCACAGCTGCTTGCTGCCCCTTCACCAATTATGTATTTGCATACAGTATTTGATTTTATGCAGATCAACTGTTTGGTCTAGGAAATTATGTCCTTTTTAAAACAATAGGTGCACCAAGAAAAGTAGTTAAGTAGCACTGGTTTAAGGAACTGGCTTAGTATTGAAATCCCCTTATTTATCTGGACATGTCTAGTGATGTTTTGGAGACAAAGTAGTTCAGTTGATATCGGTTATCAGAATATCTTCTGTTGAGTAAAAAAAGCTTTAGGACCACACCAGGCCCTTGCCTAAAGTAGTACTGCCTGAAAGCTTGCATACTCTTTGAAGAAGTTGGTCCAATAAAAGCCATCCTCTGAATTGCTTTGTCTCCGTGTATTGCATTTCAAAGTCATAGACCACCCACATTCTGAGCTAGATAAGTTTCTTCTTTTTACACTGCAACCTGGGTTGGTATTTTGTGAAACGGAGGTACTAGCCACACATTTAACATATGCTGACTAATGCTAGCTGAATGCCAAGATCCAAATTTTATTCCTTCCTTCTCCCCCGCCCCCACCCCCATAGTTCTTGTTGGATCTCTTAAGCCTATTGTCTTTCAGTTCCCCATCTTTAAAAACAAAACAAAACAAAACAAAACAAAACCACACACACACACACACACACACACACACACACACACACACACACACACACACACACACACTTTCTTGCATCACAATACTGTCATATTAAGGACTTTGAGGAACTTCATTATGCTGAGGGCTATATAAAAATAACCAAGACAGATCTGGAATTTTGTTACCTTGTGTATAGGACTTGTACTTTGAATTTCACTGCTTGTTACAAATCAAGTGTGTTTGTTAGACCAGATTTCTAGACTCCCGCATGAACAGGCCTTTTTACCTAAAGGGGTAGGTTGGATGGGTTCATTTTTAGTAAACAAATTACTTTATGTTTTTCACCAGGCTTTTATTTTACAAATTAAACACGTGTATTGTAGTTTAAAATGGTGCAAGTTCATGGGCAGGCACACTTAATGACTTTGTAATCATTTTGTAATGTAGAAACGCCCAATAACGCTAAGTGAGAGAGAGCAGCTAGCCATGATGGAAGCCTCATTATTCACAGTTTTAAGCAGCTGTCTAGCTCACGTTTTTGAAAGGTAACTAGTGCAATGTCTTATCCTGTGCATCTGCAGACAGACAATTTCAGTGCCCCGAACACTCCTACTATTGAATACAGTTATAGGCAGAGTTAAGAATGGTTAACTTTACACCTGCTGAACCAGTATCCCATTATTTACTTATTTATTCATTCATTCACATTTATACCCCGCCCCTCCTGAAACAGCTCGGTACTCAGTCAAAAGCCAGCATGACCTGTACTCTGCCATTTGCTTTATGGCAATGAAAAAGTGCTCAGCATGTTATTTTGTTTATTTATATTAAAATTATTATGCTGCCCCCTCCTGCCTCAGGCAACTCAGGGTGGCTCACAGATATTAGCATGTTAGACTTATAGTATTAACCTGACTCCAACATACACATGTACCACAAACAGCTAGGTTCAAAACAGATGTACTACGTAGCTCTTCCTAGACACCTCCTAACGTAACATGCCAGTAGTAACAGCAGCTGGGGAAGGCATCTGCCTTGCCAGCCTCTCAGATTCTTTATAGTTCTTGAGGAAGTGACAGAAGACTCCTGCTCTTTCCCAAACTGTTTAAGATGCTTCCTTCACTTACGCAACTAGCCACAGACCCCTTTATGCACTGCTCCTGCGACCGAAGCTGTAAACTAACGAATTGGCTACTTCCCTGGATTTTGGAGGAATCCAGTCATGTGGATCTCGGCAAAGGGCAAAATTGTAGATGCTTGCATGGCTCCATTTAGTTTCACAGGTCTTTCTGGTCCATAATTTAATAGCTTACCTGAAGGCAAAACTGAACTTACTGAACCATTTCCCTCCATAATACAGGTTTCAATCCCTTGCACTTTAATGACAGAGAGGAAACTCTAGCAGCAAGTAATTTGCTTCCCATTAACACCATATCCTGTAAACAAAGCAATTCAGCTTTCCAGAGACCAATGTGTGTTAGTGAATCAGATGTTTACTTTTGCCTTTCCTGCCTTATCAAACACACCCAGTTAAAATCATATCAAGTACTCTACCAAATTAATAATGGCTAGTTAGCACATTAGGTATCCTTAGGCATGGCTAGATTTGGGCATCTTTGCACACTGAAGTAAGTTCAATACAACGCTGATGAAAACAAGACTATCCTTATTAGATTGCTACTGCCACTACCATATTATTTGCCACAAGTTGTACAGATGTTGTAAGATTTTCTGAATAAAAGGCACAAGACCTTAGAAAAGGGATACAGCAGGAACTAGCTACCCTAATATAAACATGTTCACACAACCCTGCTAAGTTGATTGTAGTTTGAAATACCCATAACTGAGCAACTGTGGGAATGTTATACAGTATTCCAAGGTTCTCCCAGAGGACCTTTGATTTCTGTTAATACAGATTAACAAAGCTTGTCTGTCAACTTCTACACTATTTGAAAATAGCAGTTTCATGGTATTTTATTTTGAAGTGCTTCAAGGGCAGGAAAAAAGGAGATGAGACATCAAGAGCCAGATATATTTATAATGAAACATGTAGCAGTAGGACATTGCTCTCCCACACATATAAAAGAGAGAAATTGCCTATTTAGCTCATTGCCTTTCATGCCAGTTTCTGGAAGTGATCCATCCACAAATACACACTTCCCAGAATTATAGAAGAAAGCAGAAACATTTTGCCACCTCTGCCAGAGATTTCTGGTAAGGCATAACAGTTATTTCAATAGCAATAAAGCTGGTAACCTTGGTATATATAACTCTAGGAGTACTCAAGGAGAAATCTACTTTCCAAGATTATATTAGTGGGTTTCTGGGGAACAAGCTGCCAATTCTGTTACCACCTCATTTTAAAGACTTGCCTGATCACCTGAGCAGCAAATAAGGCATCTGTTAAAACAGTTCATGAGAGATCAGTTTACATCACAAATGATACCTTTGTACGATCACTTTAACCACACCCCGCTTAGGGTGTGGGGTTTCCGTACCAGCCCATGATGTACTGGAGCCAGCACTTGCTCTGTTACTTCCAGGAGGAAAGCTGAACTTTGGAGCTTTCAAAGAACAGGTGATGCAGGCTCTCTTGTATGCTTGTTCACAAGAGAAGCCTGAATGCACCAAGTGAATTCATTCAAGTCTTAATTTCAAAACCTGAATTTCAAACATTTAAATTTAAATATGTATTTATTTAGCAATAGCTCTCGCCATAGCCATCATAAAAAAAAAAAAAAAAAAGCCACACCTGAATTTCAAACTTTCTCTACTTACCCTAAATGGCCTGGGCCGCATATACCTGCAGGACTGACTCACTCCCTTGATCAGCCCTTCAAGTCCACTGGGAGCACCCCGCTCGAGGTCCTCCATGTACGTGCGTGTGCGTGTGCGTGTGCGTGTGCGTGTGCGTGTGCGTGTGCGTGTGCGTGTGCGTGTGCGTCTCTCTCTCTCTCTCTCTCTCTCTCTATGGAGAGAACGTTCTCGGCGGCGCAACTATAGAATGCTCTCCCGGTCCCGACCCTCTCCTCCTTTAGGAAGTACTGTAAGACCTAGCTGTTCTGCAAGGTTTTTGGCGAGGGAGACAGGTAGGGGTGGGGGACTGGGTTAGGGTGGGAGGGGTTGGTTGGAAAAGTGTTTTTTGGGACTCCTTGAGATTGTTGGTTTTATCTGTTTTATATTGGGTTTTGTATATTTATTGAGATTGATAATATTATTGCTTATTTTATTTGCTGTTTTGTTTATTGTGCTGTAAGCTGCCCCAAGCTGCGTGCCAGGAGGGACGGGGTACAAATTTTGTATAAAATAAATAAAAATAAAAATTATAAGATGACATTTTTCACCACAGAGCACTAATCAGTAACTCGTTGTAGAAAACGCAGAACTGCGTCACACACACACAAAACACTACACAGTTCAACTCCAGGGACTGCTTTCCCATTTTTCTGTTCCAGCCATCATGCTGAGGATGCTGTAATCATCCTGCATCCAAGCAGAGGGTTGGACTAGATCCTAGGTTCTAAAACTTGGGGGGGCAGGCCCTCTGGGGAGGTGCCCAAAGGACTCCAGCTGGCTTACACCTAGCTTCGCATTCACTGATTCAAGGGGAATCTCCAAAATAATTGGGTAGCAAGGAGGAGAAAGCCATAGCACAAAAGGAAGAAATAGAAGGGTGGGAAGCGGGAGAGGAAGCAAAATGTATGCATGTGTGTGTAGGGAGTGGCCTCAACTATGACAGACAAGGGTCAGGGGGAGCAGTTCAAAAACGTTTGACCGCCACTGAAATACACTTGCAATGGATTTTATGGGGATTCATGGGAATTTTAGTTTATATATTGTAATCAAACGTATATTGGGGGTTGTAATATATCATACGCCGCCATTCAAGTACGGTCAACATAGAAATCTAACAAGCAACATGTCTTTTCAGATAGCCAGTCCATGAAGGGAGGTCAATCCACAGAGCAGGCTTTGGTCTACCCTACAATGACAGTTACCTAAACCATACTGGTACTCTACCGCTAGTGTCATTCTCACAGTGCAGCAACTATAGGAATTCCGATGCTGCTGTCTAGGATTGTGGATACCGAAGGATACACAGTAACAGCCTGTATATAATTAACATTCTCACTAGCACTGATGGATCTGTAGCAGTGCTAGAACAAAAGTGGAATTACACCACAGGTTTGGAACCTTCTACTACCCCCCACCCCACCCCACCCCCACCCCCCGCCAGGGGCCACTCTGAAAATTAGTCTAAGCTCCAAGGGTCATGCAGAAGTTGGGGCAGGGTATGCAAGACGTGCTCTGGATGGGAAAGGGAAGGAGAGAGTCCAGATCACATATCTGTGCCATAGGTCCATCCCCTATCCTTAAGTACATGCCCTCATCTTTGTTCCCTTTTCCTGAGCTCACTCTTTCAAAGGAAAAAAGCTTAGGGGTAAAAACTGGATCCAGGAACCAGATCCAAGAAGGGGAAAGAGGCCAATTAAAAACTAGTCACAGGCTGCATTTGACTCCATACTAAGCGTCCCCACCTCTACTGTACATCATATTCCCTGGGTGCAAGGAAAAATATACATCACACTGATTTATTTGGTCTAGTTTCTGTAGTTATTATTAATTATTATTATTATTATAAGCTTTTATATAGCCCCAGCGATGTACCTGGCACTTTACAGAGAATAAGATAGACATGGTCCCTGCCCGAGAGCTTACAATCTAAAGCCAGGGGGAGGGGAGACAGGGAAGGGGGAACAGAGGGAGAGACAAGGGATGCAACAATCATGAGGATACAAGAACTCAGGTACACGTTCTTGGCTTGGTTACAGTACATTGGGAGTTTACAGATAACAGGTGGGGGATAATCCTGGGTGGGGATGGTTAGCAGGAGTTAGGAAGGGCAGAGGGGAAGAGGTGTGTTTTGAGGAGGGATTTGATGGTACGAAGGGAGGGGGAAAGGCGGATGCAGGCAGGGAGGGAGTTCCAAGCATGCGGGGCAGCGAGGGAGAAGGGACCAAGGCGGTTGGGGGAGCAGGGGATAGGATGGAAGAGGAGCAGAGTGCTCGAACAGGGGTTCAGAGGGAGATCAGGGCAGAGAGGTAGGGGGGAGCGAGGTCATTAAGGCTGTACTAAGAAACAAATGCAAAGTACTGCCCATAACAACAAATAAACAGAACCACAAACATAAAATGGGGGATAACTGGATAGACAGTAGCACTGCAGAGAAGGATCTGGGAGTCAGATCACAAATTGAACATGAGCCAACAATGCAACACGGTTGCAAAAGAGAAGTGCCATTTTGGGCTGCATTAACAGATGCGTTGTATCCAGGCCAGGTACACTGGTGGTGCTACTTTATACAGCACTAGCAAGACTTCACCTGGAGCACTGTGTTCAATTTTGGCACCACACTTCAAGAAAGATTTATTTACTCACATTTTTATGCCGCCCCCTCCTGCTTACGCATCTTGGGACAGCTAATGTCATCCACTCCCCTCTTGTTCCAACATGTATACGAGACCCCTGGCTGGGCCATATCATTTGGAGGTTTGGGGGGGGGGGGGGGGGGAGCAGAGGGGAAGCCTGGTATTTTATCTTTAAAATCTCATGATTTTATGAGGCTGCTTAGTGAGATCATTTGGAGTGTGACACGTAGTTCTCTCTCTCGCTTGCATCCAACCCAGGCCCTGTAGTCTTGGTCCTTACCTGATGCCTGGCTGCTGTTGGGGACTGGAGGAAGCGCCGATTAAAGCTGTATCCAGACAAGTCTGAGGTGATGATGGTTGGCCGGTCTTGTCATCTGGAAGGGGCTGGGACTCCTGTTATTGACGAAGTTCGGCCCCCTCTACTCAGTCAGGTTCACAGCCTCCAGGAGTGCTTCTGGACCCCTTGTTCTGCCTGAATTGTCAGGTTGCAGCGGTCAGGAGCACTTTTCACCAATTCCATCCAAAGAGGAGGCTGTGCCCTTTTCTTTCCGATTTGGATCTGGCCATTGTCATCCATGCTTTTATCACCAAGGCTAAACTACTGCAATGCGCTCTACATGGGTCTGCCCTGGATGACTGTTCAGAAGCTGCAGCTGGTGCAGAGTGTGGCAGCTCACCTCCCAGCTCCTTTCAGGGGCAAGATGTCGGGAGCACATTTACACTAGTGCTCTGAAGTCTGCACTGGCTCCCTATAGCTTTCCAGGTACAATTCAAGGTGCTGGTTTTGACCTTTAAAGACCTAAGTGGTCTGGGCCCCACATATCTGAAAAATAGTCTGTCCTTCCATGCCCCACTGCGGCCCCTGCAATCAGCCTGTATGTACCATCTAAACTAAAAAAAAATTTAAAAATCTGTTAGCCTTGTTCATAAAGTGAGGGTTTGCAGGGAGATGTTCTCAGTTACTGCTCCAATGCTATGGAACTCCCTTCCCGCAGAGGTTCATTTGAGCCCAAGCATCTTCCAGAGGCAGAGTAAGACCTTTCTATTTCTTAGGGCATTTGGCGGGTAGGGATAGGGAATGAGGGTTTGGTGGGTGTTTGAGGTAGTGGCGTGAGGGGGCAGTTGGAGAGGGTTTTGTGGGGTTGTGGTGGGTCCCTTTCATCAGGAAAGTTTGGGGGAGTTGGGTTTTTTACTGTGTTTTTAACATATATTTTTATTTGTTTTGTAAGCTGCCCTGAGCTATTTGGGAAGGGCGGGATAAAAAATAGAATAAATAAAAATAAAATTATGAACACATTATGAAGCACAAACACCATGCTTAGATCCCCGCCACCTTCACAGAATGCAGCAGCCCCAGCTCACCTAGTCTTCCTCTCTGCACATACTATTTGCCTCAAAAGCTTTCCAGTTTCCCTCAATTCCTCAGAAACTGTGCATTGGTATAAATTCCCTACTGTGGGAAACACTGAGCTAAACTGATATTTAACAATCAAAGCCCTGAATTATTTATTTACTAACCTTTTTACCCTGTCCTTATCCAAAGGCTCAGAGCAGCTTACAACAAGCGTAAAATACAGTTAAAACATTAAAATACAGTTCAAATTAAAAAACAAAAAACCCTCACCCACCCCACCCCCAACAACCTCCCAACTGCCAAATGTTTTATTAAAAAGAAAAGTTTTACATTGCCTCCAAAAGATGCTCAGGCCCAAACTCAGATGGACTTCCAGGGGGAGGGAGTTCCACAACAACAGGGCAGCAACCAAAAACACCCCCGTGTGCCTCCAGCATACAGACAAAAGTAAAAGGTGGAACCCACAGGAGGGCGCTCCTGGCCAATCGCTGGAGCCACGACAGAGCATGGTAGGAAAGGCGGTCTTTCAGATATATAGTGTCCAAGCCATTTAGGGCTTTAAAAGTCAAAAACAGCACCTTGAATTGTGCCAGGAAAGCTAAAAGTAGCCAATATAGACTCCGGAGCACTAGTATAATGTGCTCCTGGCAACCGTTCCCTGAAAGGAGCTGGGCCGCCATGTTCCGCACCAGTTGCAGCTTCCAAACAGTCATCAAGGGCAGTCGGACGTCAAGAGCATTGCAGGAATCTAGCTTTGAGGTGATATTTATATTTATTTATTTTAAAAATTTGCTACCCCTCCTCTTCTACCACAGGAAGGTCGGGGGGGCTTACAATTACTAAAAACATCAGAATTAAAGCAACACATAAAAGGAGGAAAAATAACTCATCCCACCCCACCATACCCAATCCCCTCCTCCCCCCATTACCCATCTCCCCCGCCAAACGCCTGGTGGAACAGCCAGGTCTTACAACTTCCCCAAAAGGAGGGGAGATCCAAGACCAACTGGGCCTCTACTGGAAGGGAGTTCCACAGCCACGGTGTGGCCACCAAGAATGCCCTCTCCTGCGTGGCCCACCGGAAAACTCGAGGAACCTCGAGCAGGGAACCCCTGAACAACCGCAGGGGCTGATCCAGGACCCAGGGAGTGAGGCGATCTCGCAGATAGGTAGGACCCAGGCCATTTAGGGCTTTACAGGCCAAGACCAACACCTTGAATCAAGCCTGGAAAACTACTGGCAGCCGGTGCAGAGAACGGAGCACTGGTGTAATATGCTCCCAGTCGCCCAATCCCAATCCGCCGCATTCTGCACCAGCTGCAATTTCCAAGCCGTCACCATGGGTATCATCACGTAGAGTGCGTTATCATCACCTAGAGTATCATCACCTCTAGTCTAATCTAGAGGTGATGAAAGCATGAATGACAGTGGCCAGGTCAGAGTCTGAAACAAACGGCTAAAGCCATCGCACCAGATGTAATTGGCGGAAAGCACTCCTCGCCACAGCCTCCAACTGGAGATACAGGCGTAGCTGCACAATGAGGAGCACCCCCCAGACTCCATACCTGGGAGGCCAATGGAGGGCAGATCTCATCAATAATGGGGGCCGCCAACTCCACTGCCTTACCCACCAACATCACCTCCATCTTGTCAGGATTCAGCCTCAGTAGATTAGTCCTCATCCAGTCCCCCACAGTCGTCAAACACTGAATAAGCACGGAGACTGCTGGGTCTGGGTCTGTTGAAAAAGAGAGGTATAGTTGGGTTTCATCAGCATATTGATGACACCACACACCAAACCCCCTAATCACCTTGCCAAGCGGCTGCGTATACACGTTGAAAGCATGAATGACTGTGGCCAGGTCCAAATCAAAAAGAAATCCTCCTCACCAAATGAAGTTGGTGAAATGAGTTCCTGGCCACCACCAGAACCTCATGATCCAGGCAGCAAGGGGTCCAGAAGCACTCCAGGGCTACGAACCTGAGTGACCAGAGGGGGCTGGACTCCATCAACAACAGGAGTCCAATTCCCCCCAAGTCACCGGGTCGGCCAGTGACCATCACTTCAGTCTTGTCAGGATACAGTTTCAATCGGTTCATCTTCATCCGGTCCACAATAGCCGCCACTCAGTGGGTAAGTACCGAGACTGCAGGACCTGAGTTGGATGAAAAGGAGAGGTAGAGCTGGATGTCATCAGCATACTGACAACACTTCACTCCAAACCCCCGCCCCCCCAAATGATCTCATCCAGAGGCCTCATATTTCCATTGAACGGGGGGGGGGGGGAGAAAAGATGGAACCCTGAGGGACACCACATGGGAGATTACATGGGGATAGCAAGCAATCACCCATCACCAGCCACTAAGACTTCCACAACATGAACAAACAGAACCACTCAAGAGCAGTTCTACACCCCCGCCAGATCCTGGAGACATATCAATACCACCTCATGATCAACTGTATCAAAGACCACTGAAAGATCTAACAAGATCAACAGGGTACAATTCCTCTTGTCAAGCTCCAGGCAACCAAGGCCACAAGTGCAGTCTCAGTGCCATATCCAGGATGGAAGCCTGACTGACATGGGTCCAGGAATTCAATAGCATCAAGATGAGCCTGGAGCGGTTGGGCCACCACCCATTCAATAACCTTCCGAAAAAGGGAAGGTTAGAGACAGGACAGTAGCTGGCCAAGGAGTCAGCATCCAAAGATAGTTTCTTAAGCAAGGACTACTTAGACTCTATACAATGGCAGCTGTTTTCAGCTCTGTGTCAGACTTGGAGCTAGATCTTTTGTACTATGTTAACAGGCTTTTCTGGCATCACTTGAACGTTAATGGTTTAGCATGAGTTCAGTTAAACTCCAATACACACATTTCTCTAGAGAGCTGCTAAGACTGACTCTCTTCTCCCTAGCCACCCACTTCCACTCTATTCTTCAAGAGTGAGGCCTCTTCACTCATGAATTAAACACTGACTTATCTGTTGAAACCCACTGAATATCGAACTTTCTGCCAGTGACTTCTCTTTTGGAAACACAAAGTTTGCCTATGCAGTTATGAAATGATGCAGGTCACTAAACAAATCTTCCAAAGTACCCATCCTTGTGTAGAAGATGCAATATGCTGTACATTACTACCATCATGACTCTCACACCTTGAGTGAAGTAAACATTAGTACAGTGGTTAGTCAAATTTACTCCAATAAGTTGCCAACTACACAGTAAATTTTAACTCCCATTTCCATGTCAGAATGCTATTTATAACCAACGCTCACAGACTTCTACTCCAACCCAAGGAAATGGGGAAATTTGGACATGACCATTTGATTAATAATTGCCATTACAGCTTTACACAAAGTAGAAGTTGATTCAGAATTCTCTCTCCTCAAAACGGATATTGTTATTAACCTGATATGGCTTTGAACTATGTGTTGTGCAATGTATCAGTGCTTTTACAAAGTCTGTTGACCAGTTTCAAAATACTAAAGCCAAAAATACTAAAGCCAAAAGCAAGGGCAGGCCATGAAATTTCAGATCGAACTCCAGGAACAAACAAAAACAAAATCAGTCACCACACTTTATCCTGATATTAAACTGTACACCCCTACTATGCACCTGAACCAGTCGCCAGCTTTAGTTTTCTGGACGCTGCGCCTACAAAATTTGTGCCCTGAGGAAGGGCCTCCATTCTTCATCCTAGGAAGAAAAACGGAGCTTTCGCTACAGTACTCTACGTTTAAGCCAGTCAGTACAGAGACAGACATATTTTGTCTATTCCAATACAAAATGCTGTGTCTGTCAACGTTCCTTAGATTAGCAGTATCATGAGAAGTTTGAGTCTGTCACAACTAGCTTTTCATTTAGGCAGTACTGTAGTTACATGCTCTACACTGAAGTCTCCTTAGGGCAGGAGCTGAATTTTGCTGTCACTGGCTTTTCTAAAACAGTCAAGTCTTTACTATGACAGGCAAGTGAAATGTTTAACAATCTTTTTGAGCTCTTCTGTTTACTGGTCAGTTTGTTCCATGTCAGAAACTTGGAACCTTATGGTTCCCATCCCACCAGAAGGAAACTCATATCCACTTGACTGAGCAAGCTTAAATCACCCTTGAATTTCTGCTACAAACTGTAGAGAAATAAGAGCCCAATACCATAAAGCCTGTCACATGAAGCCACTACTCCCAGACATTCAGCTAAAGAGAATCATTTACAAGCCGATACTTCTCACTTCTTCATAATCCCCTTCCCATGTCACCGACTCCCTACCCACAACAGCTGTTCCTTTACATCAGCAGCAGGTTCTCTAGTTAGTAGATATTGAGCATATTTAGAGAGCTATGTTATCAATCCTACCCTCAAAACACAATGACTTTCCAAGCAGCTAAAATGAAATGACATGGTTATTTGAGCCTACTTTGCCAGATTTTAAAGCACCCACAGATTTATATCACATAGCCTTACCACTGCCGAAAATTCAGGTAGACATCACATTTCAGCATTTACTATACGTCAATAAAGTATATACCAATGATATGTAATGTTTTATGCATTATGGCAGTGTTCATAGCATACCACATATTCTGGCAATATATTAAAGCTTGATCCTTTGGGCACTTAACACAGTTTAGATGTTTGAAGCTGAATCCCAACAAGACAGAGGTGATGTTGGTGGGTAGGGTGGTGGGAGTGGCATCCCGCATCATTGATGGGGTTCACTTCCCGCTGGTCCCTTAGGTTTGGAGTCTGGGAGTGCTTCTTGATTCCTAGCTCCACCTGGATGTCCAGGTGGATGCTGTGGCGAGGAGCGCGTTCCTCCAGTTACATCTGGTGCAGTGTCTTCAGTCACATGTCTCAGACTCTGACCTGGCCACCCTAATCCATGCTTTCATCACCTCTGGACTAGACTATTGTAACACAATCTACGTGAGGCTACCCTTGGGGACAGTTTGGAGACTGCAGCTAATGCAGAATGCGGTGGCCCGCCTCCTTACAGAAACAGGCCACCATCAGCACATTACACCAATGCTCCATTCTCTGCGCAGACTGCTTAGTCTTTCAGGCCCGATTCAAGGTGTTGGTGCTTACCTATAAAGCCCTATATGGCCTAGGACCTACCTACCTGCGGGACTGCCTCACACCACCACCACCACCCCCAGTTTCTAGATCGACCCCTGTGGTCAGCCGGGAGCACCCATCTCAAAGTCCCCCGGCTATCTCAGGGGGGTGACAATGGAGAGGGTGTTCTCAGCGGCCACACCTAGGCTGTAGAACTCCCTCCTGGCAGAGGCCTGAGACCTCTCCTCCTTTTGTCGACAAAGTTGCCCTTCCAGAAGAGCATTGTTTCAAGCTCATAAGGTGATGCTGTATTAGACATCTACTCGACACAAGTCCCCTTAAAGAGATACTACAGTACTGGAATTTGGGGGCATTTTGCATGGAACTAAATTCTGTTTTATAGGAGCTGTATAACACCACAAGCAACATGACATTATTAGATGTCAGAGTATTGTTCTAAGTACTCACCAAGTGATATCAGTAAGACTCAACACTCAAGTTCATGGAACATGTATGGAAATCACATCCATGTATTCATATCACCATTTACAGATTCAGGATACTCAGAACTAAATCCAAAGCCAACTTCAATAAGTTTTGGCTTTGCTTATCTTCATAGTAAGGCTTCATACTTCTCTCCCACTGTGCCACTTTATCTACAGTTAAGTTACCCAAATGTTCTTCTATTGCTGTTTGTATCAGATTTGTCGTTAAACGTGGTTTCAACAATTATCAATGCAGCACTTTTATTTTCGCTTCAGGAAATTGGAGTGTTATGGGTGCAGTGGATTGTGCAAGTAAATCTAGTGTTTGGTCAGGGCATACCATAGCTTAAGCATTCATATCAAGCTTACACAGTTTAAAGTGGTTTAATCATAAAATAGTTGTAAAACTGGTCTTACTAAATCAGTTTACACACTCTTCTGTATTAAATGTCTTAATTTGTTTCCTTGTACTGGTTTAAGAGAGCTTAAGATTTGTAAAGACAGACATCAGACCTTACATTGGGACAATCAGCCAAAGACTAAATTCCAGTTACTTTTCTTTCTTAATTTACACCAAGGTAAACAAAATCAAATTACAATTCAAGATTCCCTAATCTAAACTTTAAAATCTTTAGAAGTTGCTGAACCGCACTATGAACAGGCAAAGAGGCAAGAAGATTTGTGCTGCCTTTCCATGTGGCATATGAAACTAATGAATCACCTTAAATTAATATATTCAACTTAACATTTGGAAGAGTTCTCTTCTCACACCTTCTGTACAGCCACTACCCAAAAGCTTGAAACTCAGTGAATTTCCTCAAGAACATACATCATAAATTCAGTGACTTTTTGGGATGAGGGCCTTAACAGCTTTGCCAATACAGACAAGGAAATGGGAAATAGCAGTTAGCTATATTCACTCTACAGACACATGCATGATAAATTTTAAGTCTAAATACCTAAACATCAGCCATTTAAGCTTTTTGCATGTTGCATTTGGCCACAAGTGTCACTATTCATGTTATTTCAACATTAAAGGAGCATAAAGGCTGCCTATAGTCTTCCAGGCCTGATTCAGGGTATTGGTTTTGACCTATAAAACCCTATATGGCCTTGGTTCGACTTACCTGCAGGACTGCCTCGCTCTCCACGCTCTGCAGCAGCCTCTGCAGTCCACTGGGGGCACCCTTCGCAAGGTCCCCCAATGTGGGGGGCCACTATGGAGAGGGCGTTCTCAGTGGCCACACCTAGACTGTGGAACTTCCTCCCGCTGAAGGCCCAGGATCTCCCTTCCTTCCGTCGTAGGAAAGGGGAGGAGGGTGGTTTAGTTTTGTGCCTTCCCTTTTTATTGTATTTTATATGTTTTAACATTGTAAGTTACCCCAGACTGCTTGGAGCAGGAGGGACAGGGTATTACATGATTTTATAAATATAAATAAATAAATATTCCTTCAAGTTTCAGTACACCAAGACATTTTCCCTCTTTCCAAGAAACAAGCAGGCACCGAGATATTTTTAAGAGAAGCTTTTCTATTTTTCCAGAAAGATAGGGGCTATGACCAGAAATATTAAACTTTCTGGCTCTCTTCTAGAAGCACAGGGGGAACGTCTGAGTGAGAATATATATATTTTTGTACCATGGCATTAATGAAAGGCTAGAAAAGCCATCTACAGCAGTACGGATGAGAATTTTCTCCAAGTTGTTTTGAATTCTAGTACCATTAATTTTAATAATTCAGATAATATCTTTTATCAGACCAACTTCAGTTTGAGTGAACATGCAAGGTTTTGGGCCACGCAGGGTCCTCTCTCTGTGTTCCAAAAGGTTGCATGCTCTCTCCAACAGAAGTTGGTCCAAAAAAAAGAAGTCCTCTGAACTACTTTGACATCATCACTTGAATTTTGACCCAACACAGCAACCACATTTGCTCTAGACTATTTCTAGCAAAATATTTGCCCTTTTCACAGGGTTTCCCAGCCTACAGATAACTGAAATCTTGTATTTGATAAAGGAAATACAGTTTCAGCTGTCTAATGAATGGGAACAGAATGTATAACGATTTAAGAAAAATTTGAAAGATTAATGCAACGTCACTGACCACATATTTGTGGCCCGTCTCCTTACTGGGGCGGACCGCAGGGAGCATATGACACCTGTGCTCCAGGCTCTGCACTGGCTGCCTATAAAGCACCGGGCTAGGTTCAAGGTGCTGGTTTTGACCTTTAAAGACCTTCACGGCCTGGGCCCTGCCTATCTGCGGGATTGCCTCACTCCCCATGTGCCCATGCAACCCCTGAGATCGTCCGTGGGGGCCTTTCTGGACGTTCCCCGGACGAGACGGGTGGCCACTGATGTGAGATCTTTTTCGGTGGCTGCCCGTGCTGTGGAATTCACTCCCAGAGGAGGCTCGGTTGGCCCCCACCCTCCTGTCATTTCGACATTTGTGTAAGACCTGGCGGTTCCGCCAGGTCTTTGGTGGGGGGGGGGGTTGGGAGGGAGGGTGAGTTTTTGTGATTTGTTTTAAAATTTGTAGATTTATTTTATGTTGTTCGCCGCTCCGAGCTGCCTTTGGGCAGGAGAGGCGGGATATAAGTTTTAAATAAATAAATAAATTAATTAAAATATTTCCATTGAAAACTCTTACCAGTCTGACATACCCCAGTATGTCAGTAACCACTACACAAAAGGCCTTTTTCAGTTCAGACAGCTGCACCATATCAATTTGCCAATAGTCCAAAGAAGCCACTTGTGCATACACTACTTTCACACTGTGAGAAAAAATGTTATTTCACCAACTAGTAGGTCTGGCTGCCCCAGTTAGCAGCATTCATACAGCACTACATCTTGTCAAACCAAATTCCTTACAAAGCAAAACCTGGTATTTTAAACACTGTGCTCAGAGGTAACTACCCCAAAGCAACAAGCCAACTGGCAAAAGCGATCCATGTGACCATGTCAAAACTGTCCATAACAATGAGGCCAGACCAAATCACATTGTCGATTTCTCTAAGGAGCAAATACATGGACACATTTTGTGTTCATTATATAAACATGCCTCCTATCATAGTCAGCAAGACAGAGAGACCCATTTTCCACAGAAAAACCTGCTACACAGCATGTCAGCAACAACTGCCATCCTCATGCAGAGGAATTTCTACCCCAATTGTCCAAGATCCATAACTGACAGACAGAGTTTAAGACATACTCAATGCTATCACTCCCAGACATACTTGACGCTATCACTCCCGTCGCCTTTCCCTGCAAATATAAGCATCTCGAAAAACAAAAGCACAAACGTTGGCGTTGCCATTTGCAAGTTGCGCCCATGCCCCTCTCCACAAAGCCCTTCTTGTCAATGAAAAGCGACTAATTCAGTTGCAATTGTTGACAATCAAAGCAATCTATATAAATCAGCATCTGATTTCCCCCTCTAGTAAGCGATGAAGTCAAATTCTTACAGACCTAACCCGAAGTCCCCTTCATCTTTCCAGCGGTGAGTCTGCATTTTTCTTGACTTTTTAAGCCCACTCCTTTTAAAGACATTCAGACGGAACAAGTAACCAAAGCTGCTGCCCTCTATCTCCTCTTCGGGAGCGTTAGCTGAAGGATGATGGAAATAGAAGGGGGGAGCAGAGAGGAGCTGGAACCGCTGCTGAGAGGGTGGGGGGGAGGAAATCACAACTGGGAGTCTCAGTCCGTACTGCTGGGCAGCAGTGTTACACTAGGAGTCTCAGCCAGAGCTTATTCATGCGCTTTGCAAATCTGCACACTGCACTTCCCTCCACCCTTCCCCAGCTAGAGCCGCAGGCGTGCGACTGTGCGGGGCCGACTAGGTCTCTTCTCCTCCACACACACAGCACTCTTATTGCAACAGTTCATGCCTTCCGGCAGCCAAGCAACGCCCGACACTTACAAGCTTGCGCAATAAAACGTGTATTGTCCTCTTCCTGCGGATGGCTTCAATCCCTGGAAAGGGAGATGGTAGAAATAGTGGGGAGACCGGGAAGAATGAGGTGGCCTCCATTTTTATCCCAGCAGCTTGTCAGTACGCTCCCTCCTCTCCCGTCTCCAAAGGAGAGTGAGACTTTCCAGCTCAACAGCAAGGCATGAGAGCAGCGGCACGTCTCCTTTCACTGCTCCTCCATCATGGAAGCAGGGGAATCCCTCAACTTTTTAGCTCCCACTGTAAGGCACCGTTTTGAATTTATCCTTGTCCCACCCACCAGCTAGGGAGCAAGCACAGGCTGCTCCAGCTTCAGTTAAAGCATTGCCATTTTAAGCAATCCCATCTGTCAACACCACGCACACCGACCACCAGTCACAGACAAGATTATCTATAACCTTAGGACCAAGCTCCTACACTCCCCCTCCCAAAAAATACAAACTCTGCAAATGGAGGGGAAAGGGACGTAGGCAATAACATTCTCCCAGCAAGCCAGGAAACAAGCTTTGCCAAAGTTTTGCCACCACCGTCATAAGATACAAGAGGTTAACCCCACAAGCGACAAAGCAAGGAAGATTGTGTCATCTGGCTGGAGTGTAAGGTTCTGCCAACATCCATCCCCCAATGCAAATGATGCGTTATCCTGCCAACATGTCCTAAGGAATCATACCTGGCTGGCCTCAGTCACCCAATCAAGCCAGTTTTGCGAAATGGATTGGTGTCCTTTAACAGTCATTTGCTATTCCATATATCCTTGTCCATTAATGCAAGTGGCATGTTAAAGCAGTACTATTAAGCCTTTAAAGCTTGTTTAAAATGTTTGGTTTTTTTAATATATATTTTAAACAGTGGCAGTCACAAGTCGCAAAGCCAGAGTGAAGGGTTAAGATGACTGACGGTGCCAACGGTTGTGTATGATTAATCCCCTTCTCTTTCCACTCATGGGGTTAGAAGGTAGTGAGCGGAAGAAGCAGCATTTATGTTGTCATTCTTTACAGCAACTAAGTGACATGGAAACTGCGTGTGACAAAGGCTCCAGAATCACAGTCTACACGCGTTCCCCAGTAAGCTGGGCCACTCACACTACAAACCTGCGTGCGCTTGGTCTACTGGAAAGTATCCTCTCCTCAGAGAGTTTATCATCTGCATTACTCCCTTAGAAAGGTTTTTAAAATGGATCCTTTTGCAAAGAGGTGTGCACCACCAAAGGCATCTCTTGCTAAGGTCTCTCCTCTCTCAACACGCTGCTTCCATTAGAGCCGTGGCTATGAATGCAAAAGAGCGGAGAGCCACAGCCAGCTCTCCTCCGAGCAAACCAGGAGCCTCCACAATCTCTCACAAAGCCACAGCCCCCCAATTCAGGAAGAGGAGACAAGGGAGATCTCCGTTTCCTCTTCTCTCCCTCAGTCACACACACACACACACAGGGTGGTATCACTCTCTGCCTTCCCCTTTCAAAAAAATAAAGAGGAAAAAATAACTCCCCATTCCCGGTGCACTTACCGGATCGGAAAAAAGCCGCGATGTCTGCAGAGTCCTTGGCCGCCTCCTCAGCCCCTTCCCCGGCGTTGCTGCTGCTGCTGCCGGTGGAGGTGGTGGTGGTGGTAGTAGTGGAGCCGCTCATGGCTGCTGGGTGCAGTGGCGGTGGGGATGGTGGTGGTTCCTCCAGACAAGCTCCCCCCAGCCCCCACTACTAGCCCCACCACCACCACCCCCTGCCCCCGGATCCACTCACTGCTTCCCCCCCTTGAAGCGGAGAGGCGGCGGGAGGAAGGTGTGGCTGCCTTTTCGGCTCCCGGCTTCCCTTTCCCGAGGGGCGGCAGAAATCCAGTCAGAGGAAGGATGCAGCGAGGGGGGGGCGGCGGGGAGGGGGGACAATAAATAGAGGCGGCATTGGGGGGACGGGGGCAGGGTGGCAGCGCTAGGGACCTCCAGGCAGCCGGGAGGGAGGCGGGGTGAGCCAGCCCAGGCGGGAGGAGCCGAGACAATTGGGGGGAATCAGTGCAGCAGGAAGCCGGTGGGAGGGGATCCGGGGAGGGGGTGGGTTTGCGGTCTCCTAGAAGAACAGGAGGAGGAGGAGCAGCAGCAGCAGCGTTCACCGTGGTGGCAGTTTCAGCCACAAGCCGGGAGGGGGAAGGGAAAGAGAAAATCCCCGCCCAGGGCACAAGACCGAGAGCAAAAAAAAAAAAAGGGGGAGGGAGCAGCCCGAGCCGCCTCGGGAAACTCCGGCCGACTCCGGCGCCGCTCGGCACTGGGCTTTGTCACCAGGGCTTCTGGAGACCGCCCTAACGAGTAAGGAGATAGCCAAAAAAAAAAAAAAAAAAAGCGCGCCTCTCTGTCACTTGAAAACGGGCTGACGCCGGTCCAACTCCACCTGACCAATTGGAGTTTGCTTTTCAAAGAATGAAATGGGTCCAGTCCAATGGTAAGCAAGTTTACAACTGCTTCAAGCGGTGCAGGGCTGAATGGGGGGGGGGAACAAACCAAGCTGACGCTCTCTATCATCCAATAGAGCCTTGTCTTTCATACTACAGACAAGCGCTGGGCCAATGAAAAGCTAGTTTACATCTACGTGACGCTGCCTGGCTGAGGGGAACAAGAAAGGAAGTGGTGTCTCCCCATCCAATGAAAAGCTAGCTTTTATAGAACAGACAAGCTATAGGCCAATGGGCTATAGGTTTAAAAAAAAAAAAAACCACACACACCAGAAGGTTGCTACTTTGTAAACAATGTTCTTCGAGATGGGTCTAAACAGTCTCGTAAATGGATTGCACATGCGTACCTTTCTCTTGCCGGCAGATACAAAGCTCACTAGATTTGAAAAGACCACGTGATAGCTTCAAGCCCTCTACAGATACAAGGTACACTGCTGCCCAGACCAGCAGTTCCTTCCAACCCTAGCCATGCAAGGAAAAATTCCTTGAGGGGTTGGAAGGATGGGCATTTGTGAGAATGTTGGGAGCCATCTCGAAGAACCTTGTTTACAAGGCAGCAACCTTCTGTTCTTTGAATGGCTCTTCCCATTCTCAAAAATGGTACCAAGCCTAAACCAAGGCGGTTGGAGAATTTTCCTATGCAGGAAAGACATGTACATGTCCAAATCAAAGTGTGGTTTCTTTTTTTTTCAACTGGAAAACCAGAAATGATTGCTAACAAATACTGGTAGGTATGGCATGTAAATATTATTCAGAATTCTAACTCTTAATTACAGTGTTTTGTATGGTTACGTCCACTGAGGTTTCCCTCTCTGAGCTCAAGCGGGGTGCATAATGTTTTGTAATTGTGTGCTGTGAACTTCAGGCTGCTGCTTTGCAGATGTCAAGTGGGGCAGCACTGCAGAAAGCTGTGGTGGAGGCTCCCACTGCCCTCACCGAATGGGCTTTTAAATAAGGTGAGGGTTGTTTCTCCACCTGCTCATAGGCGATGGAAATCACTGCAACCAACCATTTAGCAATATATGGCAAGGAGATTTTTTGACCCAAATTACTGAGTGTAGGAGAGACAAATAAATTATGTCTTTCTACAATGCTGTGTTTTTTCCAAGTAAAGAAGGACTTCCCACTTTACATCTGAAGTATGCAGTCTAGCTAAGGTATCTGAGTCATGAGGGGGAGGTAGAAAAACTGGGAGAACAATCTTTTGAGCAAGATAGAATTTAGACACTGTTTTAGGAATTTAGGGCTCATTCAGACGTGTGTTTAAATCGCACAGCTGCAGCAGCGGCATTGTGCGATTTAAAGAACCCTGCACTTCCGGGTTGGTGTGAATGCGGTGAGCGCGCACATTTCCACCTAGCCCGAATTTTTGGAGCGCGGTTTGAAAAGCTGCTTGGAGCAACTTTTCAAACCGCACTCCAAAAATTCGGGCTAGGTGGAAATGTGCGTGCTCACCGCATTCACACCAACCCGGAAGTGCGGGGTTCTTTAAATCGCACGATGCCGCCGCAGCTGTGCGATTTAAACACACGTCTGAATGGGCTCAAAGGATGAATTGAGACTTCAATCCTGTCCTGGAAAATACAGAAATAAGGTTCTTTTATACTTATGGCTGCAAGTTCACCAACTCTTCTCAGGGAAGTAATGGCCATCAGGAAGGCTGTCTTTATCGACCAGTGATATAAGTCTGAGTGGTCAGCGGGCTAAAAAGGTCTCTTTAATTGTTCTAGTACTAGATTTAGGTTCCCATTGTGAGATTTTGTGAGGAGGGAACAAGTTAGTCCCTTGAGAAATTTCTTTATTACTGGATGACCAAACAGGGATTGAGAGTCCTGTAGACTGACTCATCTAGCGATCGTGGACAGATGAACTCTTATAGAGGATTTCAGTTAGCTCAAGCAGGTATTGTAAAATGAGATTACATTTGGTAACAAAGATCTTAGTTAACCAATTTAGGAATCTCTTCCATTGTGAGTCATAAGATCTTTTTGTTGATTGCTTTATATCACTATCTAGAACTAACTTTAGTTTTTCTCCTATGTCATTAAAGTCTGAGGTTTGGATTCTCCATGCATGTAAGTTCAAAAGTTGTATCTCTGCATGAAGAATCTGTCTTGGCTAACAGGGCAATCAGAATCAAGTTTGCCCCCTCCCAGTCAATCTTTTCTAGTGCCCTCAGTATTGGAGGGATTGGAGGGAAAAGCATACCACAGTTGGGTTGACCAGTTTATTGAGAAAGCATCGCCCAGAGAGTCGGGGTCGTGTGCTGCCCTCGTACAGTAACGTTTGCACTTTCTGTTTATCCTTGTAGCAAACAGATCTATGTCGGCCTCCCTCGAGTTGGCAGTATAATCCTGTAAACTAGTGGGGATAACTTCCACTCATGATGTTCTTCCTATAGGCAACTTAGCATGTCTGCTCTTGAGTTTTCTGACCCCGCTAGGTGTACTACCTGTAGAGTCATGTTGTGTTTCAGAGCATAATGCCAATTTTCTGAGCTAGGAGGCACAGTTCTGATTTCGTTCCCCCCTGCTTGTTGATATACCATACCGAAGTGGATTGTCACATTCTTCATTGACCACTTTGCCCTGCAGGATGTGTCTGAATGCTTTCAGCTACTTGAAATAAATAGTCATGGTCTCTAAGACATTGATGTGTAAGAGAAGTTGTTTCTGGGTCCACCTCCCTGTTATCGACTGATTCAAGAGGTGTGCCCCCCATCCTGTCATCGATGCATCTGCTGTTAAAAAGTGACTTGGATTAGGTTACCCAAAAGTTATACCGGCTAACACAAAATCTCTCTCACACCACATAGAGTGAATTTAGTATCTCCCTTGTTACTCTTAACCTCTCTGTAAGTTTATCTGTTACAGGGTTAAACAATTTAAGAAACGATAACTGAAGTGGTCTCATAAACAACCTTGCAAAAGGAGTAGTACCTGTTGTCGAGGCCATGAGTCCCAATAGCCTTGGATATGTTTTAACCCTCTGGATTCTGTGTATCCTCCGCATCTTAACTGTATTAGAGATAGTGTGAAATCTTTCTTCTAGAGCAAAGATTCTACCCTATTTGGAGTCAATTATGGCTCCTATATAATCTATTGTTTGAGTAGGATAAAGTAAGGATTTTTGTGGATTTATGACGAGTCCTAGTTTTTCCACAAAGATCAATTGTGTACTGTAGGTTAGAGTCTAATTGATCCAGGTGTTTAGCCACCAATGACCAATCATCCAGATAAGAAAATATGGATATACCCTGTTTCCTTAAGAATGCTACCACTGGGGCTAAAACCATGGTAAAAACCCGGGGAGCTGAAAAGTGCATCTTGTTATAAACAAAGCAGAAATATAACTTACAAGATTCCTATAACCTGGTGTGAAAATAGGCATCTTTTAAATCAACTGATGCACACCACTGGTTTGGCCGTAACTGTTTCCTTTTGTGGTCTAGGGTAAGCATCTTAAATTTTTGATATTTAACATAAGCATTAAGATACCTGAGATCCAGTATGGGTCTATGACCGCCTCCCTTCTTATCCACCACAAAGTATTTTGAATAAAACCCTGACCCATCTCCTGATTTGGTACCAACTCAATAACATCCTTGAGGTACAAGTCCAAAATTTCTTTATTCAGAGCTATAGATTGCTCTGTAGAGAACCTTACATTTTCCACTGGTTTAATCCAACTATATTATTTGTAATATCCAAATATCTGATGTGATTTCCTCCCAACAGAGAAGGGAATTAAACAACAAAGAAACAAAAGACAGGCCTCCCTCTACAGTGAAAATCATCTGCTTGGGGAGAAGCTGTGGTTGTCAACGCCACCCTCTGCTGGATTGTGCAGGAAACGGCTGCCTCGACTGGGCTCTAGGTTTGAAAGGTTGGTAAGATGATCTTGTCTTTCCTGAGTATTGAAAAGGTGTAGAGTAATACCTTTTTGCTGTGTGGCTGGTATGGAGTCGAATATAGCCTATCCAGTTTGTTGTAGGAGTGTTGGGAAGTATAAGTCCTGGGCCTTGATCTCTTTGGGTTATCTTCATTTTTATTGGTGTAGTCCTGGATTTTTGAATTTAGTTTCTTTTGTGAAGAGGCCAGACTGGTCAAAAGGTAGATTTTCTATCCTCCCCTTGTGGTATGTTTCTAATTTTGTACCCCGCAGCCATGCAAATCGCCTGGTGACAATGGCATTAGCCACCCCTCATGCTGCTGTCTGACGTATGCCTAGCAGTTTGAAGTTGGTATCATTTCATAGTGGATCCCTCTGAACAAATTCTTTGGGTAGCCTTTTGTTTGTCTTTGGGGAGATGAGGTATCAGTTGCTGGATGTCCTCCCATAAATAGTGCTGATATGATGCCATACCCACTGCATAGTTAGATGTTCTAATCACCATAGTTGATGATGCAAAAGCCCTATGGTCGAATAGGTCATCTTTCTGCTTTCCCTATCAGCCGGTGATGTGTCCTGGGAATTCCTCTGATATTTCTCAGCAGATGCAGAAACCGCCAAGGAATTAGGTAATGGGTGTCTAAAGAAAATAGATCCCTGTTCTGGAGGGAACAAATAGAAAGAACTACTTGTGGAACAAACTGGTTGAATAGTGGAAGGATTCCTCCATAATTTTTCAGCTTCCTGTGTATACTTAAAAAGGGGGAGAGTAAGCTTAGACTGAGCAGGTCTTGAGAGACCTCTTGTAAGCTGGATCCTGTTCGGAGACAAGAACGGGGTCTAGTTTCAGAGCTTTTGCAAATCTCTTTAAAAGTCCTTGGAACTCTCTGTGTTCCTGAGAGGAGACTGAGATGTTTGTCCCTGCTACCTCATCTGAGGAAGACGGGGAGAGGGATTCATTGACCTGACCTTCTACTGAGGTTTCCTCATGTTCGTTTGTGATCAGTTATGGCTCTATTTCTCTTTCAAGTGAACGTGGACAGTCAGCTCCTTGTGTAGGATCCTTGGATGCCTGAAGAGGAGGCATTACCGGTGAGTATAATAGCTGCTTCTTAAGCTCTCTCTTTTGAGCAGCTCAGTGCAACAGTTTTTGTTGTTGATGTCGAAATTTCTCTTTCTTTTTCCGAAAACGTTGACTGTTGATCTCTTGACATTGTGGGATGCTCTCTCGACGTCGTGTCCATCAAGGCAGTGTCTTTCAACATCATGGGTGTAAGTGTCGATGCCATGCAAGATGGTTGTCTAATCTTCAATGTCTTAGTCTACCACGATGTACAAGACTCCCATCAATGTCAAGGGTGGAGGGTCTCGACGTCGTTGTGGCCATATCAATGTCCTGAGAATGTTTCAACGTCAAAGATAGCTCGACCTCTGTTTTGACTGCTTTAGTCGCCTCAAGTTGTTGTAGGCAGGTAACAGTCCTACTACTTTCTTTTCTTCTAGTCTTATCTTGGGTTTTAAAATACTCCCAAGGAAAATCTAAGTCTATTTTCTTCGTCTTAGTAACAATTTTTCTTTGTTTTTGCTCCGGCTGGGGGGCTGAAATCCATTTAAGTTGTGGAGGTTGATACGATAATCCCTGAAATGTGGGGTCTGCTTCTTCCTGGGCGTTGTAAAGTGGGGAGGATATTGTCACAGATGACATTGGGAAAATGGGGAGAGGGGAATTCCCGCCACCATGATGTCATCATCTGAGGTAGTTGGGGAGGTTGAGCAGACTGCCATGATAGCAGGCTCTTCCCCTTCAGATAGTTGAGGCCTCTTAGGTGTAGGAGAGCTGGGTTCATAGGAGGCAGATGGGCCTTCTCTACCAGAGTCCTGAAGGGACTGGTCAGTAAGGGTAGGAGCTGTGGAAACCATCTCCTCAGTAAGGGTAGGAGCTGCGGAAACCATCTCCTCCACTCCTAAGCTCGGAACGACCAGAGAGGAAGGATTTGAGGCAGAATGCCTAAGGCTCTTCTTAATTTGTTTTTGTGAACTTTCAAGTTCTTTGAGAAGAGCTGGTACCCTCAGGGATCTCTCTCGGAGGGTCTTTGGTTTAAGAAGACATTGTGGGCAGTCTTGAGGGTCGTGAGAAGTGCCCAAGCATAGTAGACGTTGACCATGAGGGTCCTTGGTAGTCCATTTTTCTACCACATGAAAACACTGTTTGAAGTTATGCTTCTCTTTAGACTTTTTTTTTTTTTTTTAAATCCTTTTTTGAAGAAAAATGTTCTCAAGTCTAGCGAGCCAAGATCAGCCAGCAAGCCGCAATAACGGTTGGAAGGAACTGTTGGGTTTGGGCAGGAGTGTACCTTATATAGTATAGGGTGCTCAAGACCATCACTTGGTTTTTTAAAATCTAGTGATCTTTGTATCTGCAAGAGAAGGGTACGCATGCGCAACCCATTTCTGAGAGGATTTCTAGTTGTTGCTTCTCATAGCTCCAGTTCTTGGCATTCCACATCATGTCATTTAAACCATTCCCTCTGGTTCCCTACTTGTCATTACAAGTGACTCATTTGTCCTCTGACGCTAAATTCACCCACTCTCCATAACCTCCTTTCTGTCATTCTACCCATGCCTTTGTCAAATTACTCCCAAAAGCTTCTCTGTCTTTTCAGCAATTATTGTTGTTTTGCCTGTTTCAAGTGGCCTCATTCCTCTCATTTCTGCCAGTCTATTTAATCCATGGCACTCTCCCTTTCATTCATCTACATCCTTGGCATTCTACCTGCTTCTCATGGTCTCCTCACCCACCCACCCACGGTCATTCCACGCAGTCTCTCCCACCTTCGTGTGGTCTACTCCCTGTTATTCCATTCAGTCCCTTGCCATTTCACCCTCTTCCCAATGCCTGCTCTCTGTTCAAACATTCTCTTGTCATTCCTTCCGATCACCCTCCCTGCCCGAGTTGCACAGATTCATTGTATTTCCAATTGGCATTTCTGTTGCTCCCACTGTTTCCAATGGTCTAGTGGTTTAGGAATCTGAAAGCCAGAGCCTAGATTAGATGTGAGACTGGATGTCGGGACTCCTGGGTTTTATATCTGGCTCTAATTTGATGTTTGTCTGTCAAAACCATTGCATTCTTGCAGAACCAGCCTTCATCACAGAGTGAATATTAAGCACAGGCAGCAACTTTGGAAAGGTAAGTAAGAGGCATGGCACAGAGGGATCATGTGGGGGAGGTTTAGTGTGTTGCCAAGCAAAGTGGTGTCCAGTTAGAGCAGAGCTGGCAGCCCATGGGCCAGATCCGGCCTCCAGGAGAGGTCTGGTCAGCTGACACTTGCCCATACTGCCCAAAATGCCCCACTTTCTTGCAGGCCTGAATGACCCACAGCAGGGAGAGAGTTAATGGCTTCCTGGTGCTGCAAGTCTGTAATCTTGGGGAGAAATGCAGCAGTGGTGATGTGGGGATTAAATTCCTGTTCTGCAATGTCTCTGAGACCTAGTGAGGCAGGAAATTTGGGAAGCACGGGCAGGCATGGGCATGATGGGCCCTGTGGGAGATAAGCTTTGCTGCCCAAGGACCTAGAGTCNTCTCCCCTGCACCACATGGGCCGGGTCCCCCATCTCCTCTCCCCCCACCCTGAGCAGCACAGCCCCTTTCCCTCCCAGTACCCTCTTTTCTAGCCTTCCTTATCCCTGTCTGCCAAACACTTGGCCAGATAGGCCTTGCATTGCTTCCAGAAAACACTAGCATGGGGGGAAAGAGGGTGTTTGGAACTTCCCCATCACCAACTTGGTAAACAGCCTTTGAGTTTATCCAATTCTTTTCAGCTCATTTACACCATTAGCCGCTAACATCCTATGGTAATGAATTCCACAGGTTATTCGTGTGAAACAACAATTGTAGGCATGGAGATATTTACAATGACAGATTGCCAAATGCTTATGGAAATTTAAATATGCAAATAAAATAGTCTCATTCAAAGCAGTTGTCTGGTGACTTTTTGATGTCCGTCTACCAAAATGAGGCCCATATCAAACATTTTCTGGCTGCTGAAGTTGGCAATACTATTGTCTGGTGCTTCCCATTGGCTGTTCTAAGTGGAAGAGAATCCACATAACCTGCACCACTCTACTGAACCCCTTCTCTCAAGGGGAGTCTCGCTATGGAGTCTCAAGTCTTGGAGGACTTCAAGACAGATCCAATAAAGAGGGAGCAGAGTTGCTAGCCCCAAACATGTTGAAAATTAAGAGCCTCAAAGATCAGGTTTTTCAAATACTTTGGGAGTTCTTAGTAGCCTTTTTGTTTTGAGCTTTATGAGTACATGCAAGTCAAGCTTCTTCACAGCCACCAGCACTAGAGCTTTTCCTTTCTAAAACGGATGCTGGAATGCTCACAATTTATCACATGATGCCATCAGGTTTTTAGAAACCCATGTGGCCAGATTCTTCAGTTCTCAGGAGTAAAGGGGATGTTCACAGAAGAGCCACACCATAAAAGATGTCTAGGGCATGGAGATGACCCCTGCCATAGATACCACTGGAGAATACAAACCAATAATCTGCATCTGTATTTTCATCCTCTCTTGTCATAAGGTGAAATGACCTACCCAAGCGTATCCCACTCCTTTAATTGGAAAGAATGCAATTAGAACATTGTAGAAACCAAGAGAAGTGATGTCCCATCTTCAAGGGTCTTTGGAAGAGGAAAGAGAGAACATAAGTCCTTTTATGGCCTGGAGTCGTGGTGGGTGAGAAGGCTGAAGTAGCAGCCACACTCCTCCACAGGACAGTGCTGAAGCAAGCCCACATGGACTTCAAGAAAAGCATGACTCCCTGTGATGGTTGGCCTTAAGTGACTGCAGTATTAGGGCCAAGGTTAATCCTGGTGAGGGTGCAGCTCTGAGTAGGTGGGAGTGACTGTCCTTTTAAGGGAGTTGACTGCCTCCATAGGCCACACCCTTTCAAGGGACAGCATCTGGCTAGGACTGGAGAAGAAGCTAAGTAGCATAGGAGCTAACCAAGATATTGCCTGGGGAAAGTTTGGTGAGAGAATGGGTTGGAAACCTAGATACTGGCTTACTGCATTTTCTCAGTGAGAGGTTTTGGACTTTATATTGGGATTTTGATGTGTCTGGATGGTCACACTCTAAATAAACCTGCACTTGAGGGTGGAAAGTGGTTGGAGTGGTGTGGCTCAATGGGGCCCTGATTCTCACAACAAGCTCTATGGCCCAAAGCCACAATACCACACTCCTTCTCCCCTCCCCATGCCCTCACCTGGTTACTTAGAAGCAACACAGTGAAGTTCCAGACCCACCAGCTAAAGTGCAGGGTTTATCAGACGACCTCAATCAGAAGGGAAACACAAGTGCAGAAAAGGAGGGCAGTTTTGACTTCCTACTCCTTTGCAAGGTATGTGCAGCTGTGACTGAAATACATTTAAGTTTCTGGAACAGACCACTATTCTGTGTTTGAACAAATTAGAAATTCCAGATTTGGACCTACTCCAGCGTCTCTCCCTTAAGGAAGGAAAGGTACTTTCATACCACCTCTATGCTTGTATATGCTCAAGTACAAGCAGAGCTGGCCCCAGGGTTTGTGAGGTCATGTGCGAAGTCTCGGGGTGGGGCCTAATTTGCATAATTAGGACCCACCTAATTATGCAAATGTGTAGATTTACATAAAATTTACTCCCTCTGGATAGGAAGGATTTCCATTCTCCACCACTCTGAGCAACCATGGAGAAGCATGGCCTCCCCATGCCTCCCCCCACCCCCCAGCTTGGCACCCCTTGGGTGCCTTACCTGGCGCTCAGCCAAGTGGCCATAGACCTCCCCAGGTGAGCATCTACCACCGCTTCCCAGGAGTGGTTCCACTGTAGGGGCAGCCAGGCGGGCGGTGAGGCAGGCACAGAGAGACTGACTGTGTTCACTGCCTTACTGGAGGAGGGAGTGAGCTTAGCCAGTCTGGCCTCCAGGGCCTGTGGCTTCTTGCTACTGGTGCCGCCTGTGCCTTGTGCACGCATGCAGTGTGACCAGTCCAGAGGTGCTGCTATCAGATAGACCAGACACCCAAAATGCAGCTAGCTTATTAAGCACATTATGCCATGAAAAGAGACTATATGTATATAACCAGTTCAGTTGTGCCCCCATAATCAGTTCATGCTGCCCCCACCCCATAACTAGTTAATTTGCACCCCCACCCCCATATAATCAATTCACACTGCCCCCCACCCATAGCCATTTAATTTGTGCCCCTGGGGCAGCATGAGTTGATTATATGGGAGGCACAAATGAACTGGTTATGCGGTGTGGGTTTAAAGACCGTATTCCTGTTAGCAATAACTTCATTAAGAAAAATTAGTGAAATAGCAGCCATAATCTCAGAACCATATTTGCAGATTTATTTTCCAAGATAGAATAGATACTGCTTTGCATCCTAAAGTCCTACCTAAGATAGTATAAGACAGACAGTTGTGAGAATGTGGCCCTTATCATACGGGCCTCTCCCACCCTTGAACACACAGATTTCTATGTGTTCATGGGTGGGGGAGCCCCATGTGAACAATGTGCACGTGCCCATGGTGAGTGGGGGTGCATGAGCACCCGCCTAACACGCATCTCTACTCACCCCCCAACTCGTCCCCACGCATGGAGTAACCGGGGGAAACGGCGGTTACTCCATGAGTATGGATGAGTGGGAGGTGAGCAGGGATGCGTGTGCATGCCTCGTCCATGCACTGGCACGCCCATGGATTCCCCACCCGGGTGAGGAGCCACTTGAAGAACAGAAGGTTACTACCTTGTAAACAAGGTTCTATGAGATGGCTCCTAACATTCTCACAACACCCACCCTTCCAGCCCTGCATGGAATTTTTTTCTTATATTTCTAGAAAGGGTTGGAAGGACCTGTCATTCTGAGGGGGAGAGTGCTTTTTATACTAGAGGAGCTCAAGACCATCATATGGTCTATTATTTTAATAGGGTGAGCATGTAGAACCCAGTTATGAGACTGTTAGACGCCATCTCTAAGAACCTTCATTACAAGGTAATAAGCTTCTGATCACTCACATGTGGAGGAGTTGTTTGTAAACAAATAGCTTTATCTCCCAGTCAGATCGGTGTCCCTGCTGCTGCTGGAGCACTACTAGGAGGCAGAGGCAGGTGAGGGATGGGGACCGAAGCCAGGGAGGGGGAGGCAGAAGAACTTATTGGGGGAGAAGCTGGCTGCAGTCTGCTGCCCAGCCATGCAAGTGCAAGGCCCCAGCTAGCCGCAGGGCCCTGTGTACAGGACCTTCCTTTTGAAAGAACAAATTGTTAGAATCTCATCAAGGGTACCATTTCCAACAGAGCCATAATGAGGAGATTCTTTTGTAGTTTCTGCCCATCATTTCCTTTTTATTTTATTTTTAAAAAAAGACAAACTCCATGTCAGACACCTTCCTGCATTCCCACCACTTCCATGTTCTCATCAAGGGTGTCGGCCGTCATCAGGGCAGTAGCAGCTGCTCTGTTTGAAGGGGGTGGGCCTCAGAGCCCTGCACCTAGGGGCCCTGCTGCAACCTCTGGACTGCCCCCACTTTTGGACTGCTCCTCCTCTCCGCTGTGGCAGGAGGAAGGGTCGGGCCTGGACCCGGACCCATAGTGTCTGGAAGGTGGCTCAGTTGGGCCGGCTTAAAATATTGCTGCTGGTGGCAGGGCTGTAGGCCCGTGCATTTGTAACAGAGACTCTTGGAACTGTGAGTTATGGAGTGAAATGGGTGGGACTGAGATAGGGAGGGCGGAGGTTCTGAGGGCAGCCCCACGTGTAAGGTGGGTGCAGCACGAAGAAAGGGGCTGCCTGATGAGAGCAGGTAGCAGGGTTTGGGGCGGGAGGGGGGTTGGGTTTGTATATTTCCCTTTTTCTTCAAGTGGACTGCGATTGGGTTTAACATTTGATATATTGTTTACATTGTTATGTATTGTTTATAGTATGTATTTATATCATTGTATTTCATTGGTGCAATTTGTGTAAGCCGCTACGAGACCCCTGTGGTGTAGTCTACAGGGTACAAAGTTAAATTGAAATGAAACTATGGAACAAAATTCCATTAATAAGTTGGTACCTGCTAAAGCCACCCCATACCTCCCTTTTTTGCAGGGTCTTGGCCTTCCCAGACCCCTTTTCCTTTCTTTGCAGGAAGGATGACTGATAAGCTACAGCCTTCTCCCTCATACAGCAAGAATACATTTAACCCCAAAAATATTGCAGTAGAGCCTCTTCTGGCCATGAGTGGCGGCGGCCGGTAGAAAAGCCTTCCCTTATTTCACACTGCACTGGGCAAAAAAAAATAATGAACAAAAAAAACGTTTCCCACAAAGCAGCATAGGGTGCAATCCACATCCATTAAAATCAATAGGAACTAAACCATTGACTTCAGTGAGGACAACTGCACCCATGGAGCGGCAGCTACATGCTATCTGCTACATTCACATATGGAGTCTTCCAACAGTTCCATTCCTCTAACTTTGTTCTTGTCTTATACCCCGCTGACTGTCTTCTACTGTGGCCATCTTTTGTTCCCAAAGTTAGTGTTTGAGGGGAGGGAGGGGGACTTTTTTCCAAAGAAGCAGCATGATAGTCAGCAAAATATTTCAGTACCCGTTCTATCTACCCAAAAAGGGCAATCCTCAGTGGCAGGAGACCAGAGGAGATCTGTTAAAGGGGGTTTGGCTAGTAGGAACAGAAAGACATAAAACATTAGTTTTGTCCAGTCTTAAACTGAGATTTGGAAGACATGTATCTGCTACATGATTACACTCATGCAGAGAAACAAACATTTTTATTGTGTCCATGCAAATACTGTTGATAACAAAGGTAGATCCATGATTTCCCTGCTCTCAAAACAATCCTTAACATTTAAACAAGGAACTTTTTAGTTATTGCTGCATAGTCCAGTAGTTATGCTTCCATCCAGGATAACCCATGATCATCTGCAATCAGCTGTTCATTCCAAATATCTGTAACATGAGATATGCTTTACATGGAGTTGAGGTTTATCTGTAAGCTTATTTTATTATTCATTTGGTCCTGAACCATGAGAAACCTTTTACTAGTGTGAAGGTCTATACCACTTGCTTGTAGCTTCTTTAATATACTCCTGGCGACCCACTCCCATGAAGAGGTGGGCTGCCACATTCTGCACCAGATTTAGCCCTCAAATAGTCTTCAAGGGCAGCCCCATGTAGAGTGCACTACAGTAGTCCAGCTTCAAGGTAATGAAGGCATGGATGATGGTAGAAAAATCCACTTTGGAAAGAAAGGAACGTAGCCTTCTCATCAAATGGAGTTGGCGAAAGGCAATCCTGGCCCCAGACACAACCTGACATTCCAGGCACAGCTGAGGATCCAGGAGCACCCCAAGGCTATGCACCTGAGTAGTGAGGGGAGGCCAGACCCCATCAATGATGGGAATTCCAATCATCACCCAGGCCACAGGGCCGGCCAACCATCATCTCAGTCTTGTCTGGATTCAGCTTCAAACATCTCACCCGCATCCAGTCCTCAATAGCAGCCGGGCACTGGGTAAGCACTGAGACTGCAGGGCCTGGATCAGATGAAAAAGATAAGTAGATTTGGGTGTCATCCGCATATTGAAGACCGCGCACACCAAATCTACACATGATCTCGCCCAGGGGCCTTAGATACACATTGAACAGGAGGGAAGACAAGATGGAACCCACAAGGGAGGGGGCAGGAGGAAGAACACCAATCACGCAAAACCTCTTGCTGAAGCCTCCCTGACAGGAATGAATGGAACCACTCTAGAACCATCCTGTGAACCTGTCATGCCCCACAGCTGTGTCAACAATACCTCATGGTCAACTGTATTCAAAGATCGATGAAAGATCTAAAAGGATCAACAGGGTACAATATCCCCTGTCAATCTCTTGATGAAAATTGTTGACCAATGGCACAAGCGCAGTCTCAGTACTGTACCCAGGATGAAAGCCAGATGGACATGGGTCCAGGAATCTGATTGCATCTAGATGTCCCTGCAGCTTTCTGGCAACCACCCATTCCCTAAGAAGGGAAGGCTAAAGATGGGGCAATGCCTTCTCAAGGAGTCAGTGTCACATGATGGTTTTTGAGCAGGGGCTAAAGAACCGCCATCTTGAGGGCATCCGGTATACTGCCCTCCTGAAGGGAGGCTCTGACAGTTTCAGACAGTAAAGGCCCCAGTCTCTCACGGCTGGCTTTCACCAAACAAGACAGGCAAGAATCTAATTTACAACTGGTTGCACGCATTGCCCCAAAGACATCCCCTGCCTCGGTGGGTGACACCAGCTGAAATTAATCCAAATAAACAAGACAGCCTCCACAGCCCCAAACTCTGACTCTGCAAAAAAAAAAGCTAGCAGCTACTTTGTCTGCAAAGTAGGTATTAAATTCCTCACAGTGGGCAGAAGATGATTTAACCACAGGACAGAGACCATTTTTAGATGTGAAGCAATCTAGTGAATTTAAAAATCTGCTTTTAGAAAAGTCACATGGGTGGCGTTTAGATGCACTGGAAGTCACCTGGATTCCATTGGAAACTGGCGCCGGGCAGATTACGCATTATTTTTAAAACTGGATTTGTCAAACCCTGATATTGAGGCTTGACAGATTTGGTTTTAAAAATAACGGACGAGCCACCCGCCACTGCTGTTTTCCAGTGGCAGCCAGGCGACTTCCGGTGCATCTATATGCCATCTGCACAACTTTTCTAAAAGCAGATTTTTAAATCCGCTAGATTGCCGGCACATCTAAAAATGGTCAGACAGAGCCCGGATTCACCAGGCTGTTTACCGCCTGGAATAACTCTGCTGGACAGGACTTTGCAGACGCTATGGTAGCTGAGAGAAGGGCAGTCCTTGCCGCCACCATAGTCCTTCCAAATTTATTTATGGTGCAATTGGTCGGCTTCAGCGAGAGCCAAACTCCACCTGCACTCCAACCAACTCACCTCCTGCTTCATTCGCCACAGATCCCCAGTAAACCAGGACGATCTGTGCTGATGCTGTGGAGGAAACAGATGCCTGGGTGTACCGTGTCAATGGTGTTGGTCAGTTCAGTTTATTTGGATTAGCCTTTTCCCTATCCAAGATCATAGTACAAAAGTAATTAAATCCAATGTATATAAAAAAATCTTAATTACACCACACAATTCTCAGATAAAAAATAAATAAAAACAATCTCCACAAAAGATAATACAAAATATATACATCAGTTCTCTAGTGAATCACCACAAGCAGAAAATGACCACTTACAGCCCCTGACTCAAGACTATCAGATGATGATGTAGTCTGAAGTCATATACAATTTCTCTCATGCTCTAAGAAGAGCACAAAGGTAGCTAGGGATTGCAATTTATTGAAATCATTGGAAGAAAAAAGAAAAAAACTATTTTGAACAGGCGATTTAAGGGTATATCAGAATAATACGGACACACAAACGGAATGTGTTCCAAATCTTCAATGATCCCAGGAGTACATGAGCAACATCTCAACTTATATCCCAATCCAATCCTCCTCCCTATTGTTACTGTCGTTTCTATTAAATATAATATTAATAGTGTAATCATCCTGCAAAGTACAAAATTTTGTGACTTTATCAGGTAGGTTTTGAGGGAGAATTGGTTTTTTAGCATAGGATACAGTGGTGCAATTCTATTGTTTGCAATACTTGCCATATCAGTCTGGGATGAGATACCTAAAATCCTTGGCCTAATAGTAGGGATCATTATAGTCCGCAGTGGAGAGAGACAAAACTCAGGCGACAAACCTATCTCATGAAGAGTCTGACTAATTTCTTTCCACCAGCTATACTAAAAGGAACCTTTATGGAAACACTGTTCCACCCAGCACTGACAGGCCAGCCATGAAACAGCCAAACGCTGCATCTTGTCCCAATAAGATAAGGCTCTTATCTTAGGCAGAGTCATCACTGAATGTAATTCCATCTCCAACCTTAACCTAGAGATTCGGGTTGCCCTAGTAGCCCTCTAACAAAATTGTTTTGAACAATCTCTACATCCTCGTTATAAGCAGGGAAAGATAATTCAGCCCCAAACAAAAGTTGGGCCAGACATTTTCTTTTGAAAACCTCCAGAACTGCAGAAACTTCTGAATATCAAGCAGTTCTGTCGTGTTTCAAAATCCCTGCAACAGGCTTTAGTTTTATAGATTAAACTGGCCCCTCGTACGTTCCATGTCCAGGAAGCTGAAAATGCCATACCTAGGTATGGTGCTGTCAAGGGAGTAGGGAGCTGCCAACTCTCCAATTATAGCTGGTCTTAGGGCTCGCAAAGGCAATGACTTGAGGTTTTGCCACATTCACAGTCATGCTATTCTCCATGCAATATTTATCAAGCTTATCAAGACGTTTCTGGAGACCAATTGGGGTTTGAGATAGGAGTAGCACATCATCAGCATACAATAGAGCTGTAACTGCACAGTCACTTACTTTGGGAGGATCTGCTCCCACTTTATCCATTGCCTCCACTAGATCATTAATATATAAATTAAAAAGCAATGGCGCCAGAAGGCAACCGTCACATACCAGTATCTATGTTAAAACCTGGCGAATAATTACCTCTATTATCTAGGCTCACCGTTGCTGTAACATTGTTATGTAATAACTTTATTAGATCCAGGAGGTGCAGATTGATACCCGTACAAAACAATTTAAACCACAATTTTGCCCTATTAATAGTATCAAAAGCCTTTGTAAAGTCAATGAAGGCAACAAATAACCTAGAGCCTCTAATCAAAGTATATTTAGCTAGGTTGAAAGTTATCGGTGGCAGCTTTCCCTTTATGAAATCCTACCTGCTCGTCTGCTAATAGCCCCTTTGCTGCTACCCAACTCTCCAATTCTTCCAAAAGGAAACGGGGATATAACTTCCCTATAATAAGGCGGCGGCTAATTGGTCTGTAATTAGCGGGGTCTTCTCTACTACCCTTTTTAAAGATAGCGATGATAACTGAAATAGACCAAGAAGTGGGTATTTTTTTTCGTTCATTGAGGAGCAGCATGAATAACCTAGCCCTAAAGTCTCTGTACATCTGTGCTGGGAAAAAATCTGTACCTGGAGCCTTATTCTGAGAGAGCATCCTTACATATTTATGTACTCTTGTCTGCCGTAACAGTTACTGGGAAAGGGTTCTTCTCAGGAGTTTCAGATGCAATTGGGATTTTGCCTCCACCACTCCATCAGAAATCGAATTATAAAATGCAACCTATGTTTCTCCAGAAATAGGGGGCAGAATGTAAGAGGTCATGTTTGCCATGCCAGTCTTTACTCATTTCTAGAGCTTCCTTGAGTACTTAAGTCTAGTTGCCACTTTAAGTTCAGCCCAAAACTGGAAAGACTTCTCTAATCTTTTCTTTAACAGTTTTTTATATTCTCTTCTGGCTATGATAAACTCCTCCCAGTACTGTTGAGTACCGACATTATACCATCTCTTCCATTTAAGTGTCTTTTAGCCTGTCAACACTCTTGATCAAACCATTCCTTATGAGAAGCAGTCCATCAATTTTTTAAGGACCGTGATGCAGGCTGGGACACTACACCTTCCAAACTAGCAGACAGTTGGCTGTAGTCATGCTCTGCCACCTCAGCAGATGAGGCAGTCAAAATATCCTCTCTAATCTGAGAGACTACAGTGGAATATAAAAGTTAAAATAACTTCAGAAAGGAGTCATCTGTCCATTTTAGGTAAACCCTGCCTCCACCTTTTAACTGCCAAACACTATGTCCTACCAGAGTACTATCCTCCATATAAAAAGTAATTAGAAGATTGCTGCTATCTGGACAGATTGCTATGGTAAAAGCCAGAAAGCAATAAAAGTAAAATACGGGCACCAACAAATAATCAATCACACTTGATCCCTGTGGTGCATTAAAGATATCTTCACCAAAAAACTTCCTCTGATCTACCGTTGAACATAACCAAATTGTATTTGCAAAGGAGATCAGCAAGGCTTTCGCCATCCTCACTAATTATCTAATCTTTGGATACCCCATCTGGTAGTTCCATCACTTCACACAGGCTTTTATTCAACTGTTCTATCGCTGTACAACCAGTCCTTGTATTGAAATCTCCTACCACAAAATATAAAGCTTCAGAGTATGAAGATTCTACCATCTCAAGTAGCTTGTCTAAGTGAGATCAAACAAGATCTGGCCTACTGGGAGAGCCCCCGGGGGGTATATAAATAGTGATCATTAGCAGGGTAACCTTGCCCACTATTCCACTAACAGTTCCACAAAGAGAAAGTTATCCCATTGGCAAGACAGCATTTTAGCACCAGAAGCAAGAGGGGGAGCAAGTAGGGTTGCCAGACCTCCCATAGGCCATCCTTTCTTCTTATTTTTAACTACTGGCTTTGAAATGACCCTAAAACCAAGGCTATCCAAAACCGCAAAGTCAGGGCGCAGCAACCAAGTTTCCTGAAGACATAGAATGTTATTTGTTTTAAGAAAAGAGGTCCAATGTTTGTCTCCTATTTTATTTCTAAAACCCTCTATGTTCCAAGATAGAAAGGACCACCTTAGAAAACATCAGATCTCATCTGTCAGCTCAGTTTGTGGTGGGGCTGCCGCTAGATTACGTATGGTCTTTAACCTTGTACTCCCACTTGCATCCACATCTGACCAAAGGATTAAATTGGAACTAATATCAGATAGTGCACTTATTCCAATCCAAGTAATTTCTGAGGGCATTCTAGAATGGATATCAGGCAAGCCTGTTCTGTCCAAGGTTCTCCATTCTGACAAGTCTCTGTTACCACTATCCCCCCATCCTGGGTCTATGAACTCTTTACGAGATGCAGGAACACCTGGGGTTAAATGTTTCAAGGAAGCCCCCTTGCTACTCTTACTATTCATACCTATATTGCCCTTGCCAAAGAGTTCTCCACCCTCTGGATAAATATTCCCATGGCTGTAAAAGACCTCCTCCTCTTCAAAATTTCTGTCCTTATCCTGTCAGAGTAAAAAAATATCTCCCATCTACTAAACATATTTATAATAATAAAATTGTCTAATTGGCTTGATCCTATCCGGGCTAACTGTGGCAATAGAATATAGTGTTATTGATATCTTATGTTCTCCTGGCCTGGACAAAGGAAGCCAGACCTAACTTCGGTCAAGCAAAGGCAAAGAGCAGAGAGATGGTCCAGAACAGCCAGCAGGCCTGAGATTGTGATGGAATTCAAGCTGAGATGACTCAACATGTGGATAAGGCCCCATCAGCATACTAACAAAGGCATAGCCAGACAAGTATCTTCTCCTGGCACCGCCACACATGCTTAACAAAGCCTCCTGCTGAACAACTGGAGTTGACAAATGAAACCCATTGTGAACAGATAAGTGGGACATTTGCAACTCTGCTACTGACTTCCAGGCCAGGAAAAGAACAGTCAAGGAAAGATAAGGATGTTAATATGCTCAGGGCCCTCCTGCCCAGGAAGACGCTCTTCTGATATGCTAAAGAACTGTGTGATGTCACCATGACATGGCATCTGGCTATTACTGACCTGTACCTCAGAACTGTATAAGAGAACCTGGTCATACAACATGACTTTGGGTGAAGGCTAGTGGTCACCAGTTGGTGAATCACGTGGTTTCACTCCCTTCCAGACCTTGCACACACGGATCACAACTTGTCTTCGCTCGCCAGCAGCTCTACTCTCCAGCACCAAAGGGCCCTCTCTCAGTCTTTTCCCTGAATCAGCCTGCGTGCTTCCAGGATTTGGCCAGTCACAGGACACGTAAGATATCTTTATCTGGGGACTATCTGTATAATACTGTGTGTGTAGTATAATCCTGCCAAGAATAGAAAACCAAGGTGTGCCGTTCCAATAAAGTTTTGTTTTGTACCACATTGGAGTGGTGTTTTATGACGATCTCGATCCCAATAATTAATTAGTAACTAATTTCATATGGTGACTTAATAGCTTGCAAATCCTATCAGAGGTCACTACAAGTTCTTTCCCAGGGGGATAAAATTTCCTAGTTTTCTTAAAATTAAAGCTGGTATCTTGTAGCCATACCTCTGGCTCAGAGACAGATCCCACTACTTAATGCAAGTGTGGCTTGGTAACATGTAATGAAGCATTATCCCACAGAATAGGGGATAAACTATTTTCTCTAACTATGGGTGGGTTTAGACTGGATGGGAGAACCAACTCATCTGCACTAAACTGCAAACCTTTATCAGCTGTTATCCAGTCTGTTTGTGACCCTGTGTCTACCATAACTATTGCTGGAGCTGGCTTATCTGGGATCTTCTTTATAAACTCAAACCATAGTCCCCCTACTAACACCTTCATTTGAAAAATGAGATCTTAAGCATTATTCAGCTTGGTGTCTATTTTCTCAGCCAGCTCGGTAAACGAGCTCTCTATATATGCCTGGTGGGCCTCAACCGCCAGATCTAATTTATTAATTGATGTTTCCATACTCAGTAACTGTGCAGCCAGACCTGATGGTATATTTGTTGGGTCATGATCTAAAGTATACGAGGTAGGAGTATCAACAGACGGTAGGATATCTGATGGGTTTAGAAGGAGAGAGAAAATAAGTCAGCTTCATCTGAGTAGATGAAGAGGTTTGTGGCTAAGCCCTATCCTCCCCCTCCCCAACACAGACCCTGGGGAAAGCATATTTCAGGAGGAAAAGTGATCTAGACCTCAGTTCCATTTTCCTTAAAAATACCCTTAATAATAATAATTTTGAACCTTGTTCAATTAAGGTAAAAACCTTTAAATCCAATACACATTACCTTACTAGCCCTGAAACCCAACTTATCTCCGAGCAGAGGCACCAGCCTGCCCACAAACCCTCTGCCCCAAACTTAGGACAAGGGTAAAAGGGTAAGAAATAAGGGGTAGTATAAAGCGTGACCCTCCTATTCTCTCCTGGGTTCCAAACAGAGAAAAACACAATAGTTGTAGATTCTATGCAAGTATTACAAGGGTGACCCAGGGGGTATAAATAGCATAAAATTAACAACACTTCATCAGTGCTTAAATATACGAATGGTGATGGCAGGAAAATTGCCCGTGAAGTATGGCAACTTGAAGGCCTATATAGAAACAAACACACCTTAAAGGCTTTGTAGAGAACTAGTTATTGAATAAGGATAACAAATAATAAGGCCCGCCAGGGGCTATCAATCAGGTCAACAGACTCAGTCTTGGTCATGAACTTAACTCATCTCCATCTTCAACACCTGCCAATAGAAGTTGCTGAATCTTGGACAGGATCTTCTGGCCACCACAACTCCCACTAACGGCCCCGCCAACGGCCAACACCCTTTGGGTGGCACCCAAGGGCTGGCGCCCCTGTGGCCCAGTCCTTGAATAACTACCTGCCAAGAAAGGAGGGAGAGCCAGGTGTTAACATTTCTCCAGGGAGCCAGCAGATCCTTTGCATCCCTTCAGGGAACCAAGAGTAGGGGAGCCTACAACTACCAGCGTTGGTCAGCATGGGTATTACATGGATGGCCTGGTCAAATTGTGCAACAGCCATCAAAATCAGTGGGTATATCCCCCAGAGAGTTCTGGAATCCAACTGACTAAACCCTAAAGCACTTTGATTTACGCATATAGTTTTGAGAAGTAGGATAAGGAGGATTTTTTATTTTAAAATACTTGCATTATTTGAGCCATTGCTTTGCTAGAATTTCTGTAGACCCTGAAAAACAGCTGCAAACCTAACATGGCAGCTGCAAACCTAACAAAACGGTTTTCCTGGGTGTTCTGCCTCTGCACTATAGGGTCAGTTCCTCAGCTGGTGTGAGCTGATTATTAAGGCACTTCATAGTATGCAACCGACAGCACCATGCCTGACAAAGTACAGGAAAAAATCCATATGACTATTTGTGGAGAGTCAAATGATGGTGCAATCACACACAGTCAAGATCCCAGGGGAAACAGTCGATTCTGCTTCCAAAGGTTTGTCATTCACCAGACAAGAGTTTGCCATGCTAACAAACCTGTACACAACACTCCCATGCTGCTAGTGGGGCAAACGTCTGACATCATCTAGCCCACAGGGAAGCCAGCATGGGCTGCCTTTTCCTCCCAACCCCTACCCCACCCCATGGTTTGACTAAAATAATTTTAATGAGAATTACTGCAAAGTTTGGGAAGGCTGTGACAAGGTAAAAATAACTCATTCCCTCCCTTAGGACCTTACATGCAAGTTCATACCTTCCCATCCCCCAACAGAACTTGCAAGCTAACACTTAGCATGGACATGCACCACATTGAAGTGAATATTTATTTATTTATTTGCATTTATTTGCTGCCCCCTCATGCCTACGGCATCTCGGGGCGGCTTGCAAAACAAATAAAATATTAAATTCAATAAAAGACATAAAAAGTTCCAGGAATAATTAAAAATATCTTCCCCCAACTACCCCACCCTCCCCTCCAAAGGCCTGGGCGAACAGCCAGGTTTTGCAAGGTCTACGGAAAGCCAGTAAGCTTGGGGCCAGACGGGCTTCCTCCAGGAGGGAGTTCCAGAGTCACGGCACGGCCACCGAGAATGCAATTTTCCATGGTGGCCCCCCGTATTACACGGGGACCTCCAGAAATGCACCCCTTGCAGACCCTGAGACACGGAGGACGAGGCGGTCCCTGAGATATGAGGGGCCTAGACCGTGTAGGGCTTTATAGGCCAAAACCAACACCTTGAATCTGGCTCGGCTCGCTATCGGCAACCAATGCAGAGTATGGAGCACAGGCGCAATATGCTCCCGATGGCCTGTCCCTGTCAGAAGACGAGCCACCACATTCTGCACTAGCTGCAGCCTCCGAACCAGCATCAAGGGAAGCCCCACGGAGAGCGCGTTGCGGTAGTCTAGCCTCGAGGTGATGAATGAGGGTGGCCAAGTCAGGCCTGGAGATGTACGGGCGCAGCCTTCACATCAGATGCAACTGGCGGAAAGCGGCTTTCGCCACCGCCTCCACCTGTTGATCCAGGCGCAGGTCTGAATCCAGCAACACCCCCAGACTCCGAACCTGCTGGGCTACTGGAGGGCGGATCCCCCTCTACAAGGGGAGCCAACACCTCCGTCACCCTACCCACCATCATCACCTCCGTCTTATCAGGATTCAGCTTCAGTCTGCTCTGCCGCATCCAATCCGCCACGGCCTCCAAAGAGACGGCAGGACCTGAGTCGGTTGAAAAAGAGAGGTAAAGCTGAGTATCATCAGCATATTGGTTACAACGCACCCTGAAGCCCCTCACAATCTCCCCTAAGGGCTGCATATACACATTAAACAACAATGGAGACAAGATGGAACCTTGCGGAACGCCACAATCCAGGGCCCGGGGGCTAGATGTTTCCCCTACTGCCCCTAATTCGGGTTTATTCCCGTAACAACTGCTAGCACCAGTTCTATCCCACCAGAAGATCTGTTAGTAAGGCAGTCTTTGCACTTACCCTTTTGCATCAGAAATGTTTCTTGACATGGAAGGCACCAGGCACATAGCAATGCTGTCATGACTTATCATGATACATCTTTGCTTTGTAGTAGCCTTATTAGTAACACAGAGGGTGAAAACAGACATGACGCTAGCCTCCCTTGGTGGTCATTTATGCATGTTTCAGGGCTGCATAGGGCACCAATACAGGCCTGCAACGTGCATTAACAACGTGGTTAAAAGGCGGTTAGCGTCATGTCTGTTTTCACCCAACATTTTCCCATGTTTGACTCAGTGAAAGACATTTCATGCCACAGATGGTCTAGTTGAGAGTCTTATTTGTCCAAAATACATCAGCTGCTGGTTTGATTGCATACCCTTAAGGCCTACAATATGAGAACTAAATTCAGGATATGGAGGACCACAGGCCTGGGGGCCAGAAGCTAGTTTTTAATTAGCCCATTTCCAGTTCCTGGATCCAACCCCTGGATCCAGTTCCTACCCCGAAGCACTGAAAGACTGAGCTTGGGCTAAGGGCACCAAGATGAGAACATGCACACAAGGATAGGGTTAGATCCATGACACAAGTCTATGATCTGAACCCTTGTCTTCCTGAGCACACCCCTTAAGCACCTCCAACTTCTGTGCGGCCTTTGGAGATAGTACTAATTTTCAAAGTGGCCCCTGGGAGAGAGAGGTTTCTCCACTCCCACTGTAATTAGCAGCCACGTGCAATTCTTTTCACATGAAGGTTTCCTAGGTCAAGCTTGGTGAAGAGTTTAGCTTTTACTCACAGCACTGAAAAACAAAATTTATGAACTGTTACAAGATCTTTGTGAAGTAAAAGTAGTTCAGTTACTTTAAAGTATTTGCTAGATATGCAGCAGCAGAAGGTTGAAGTAAAATTACTAGGTGGACTATCTTCATAGTCCACCTAGTACAGCACAGCTGAGAGATATGCATCAAGCAAAATAAGCATGAAGAGTTAAAAGTTTCCAGCTGTAAGGACCCAAGGACAATTCAGTTTATATGCCTATTGAGTCTCTTGCTTCCTTGATAGTTAAGATGTGATTAAAATGTCATTTGTGAATGCTAGTCTTGACAGACTAACTAGTTTTGCTTGGTCATTAAGCAGTCCTTACATGACAATTTCAAGTATGTGAAGTAGTGACAATTTAAAGCTCGCTACTATTGCAGCACTGCATTTCTTTGAACTGAAGCATAAATCTAAGTTGAAAACCATTGGAGACTAGCCTAAAAGCTTAGGATGTTTAACTTCTTTCATTTAGCGTTAGCAACACTCCATTGAAATCCATGTAATTCATTACAAATTTGCTTTATAGAGTAGAATATTGTGGGAGAGTTTCAAGTGTGTTTTCCTCCAGCAAACCAAAAGCCTTTCTAATTCTCATGTTCAGGTTTTCGCTGTGTAACCTCAAGACGCAAGCTACAGCAACATGAGTAGGTCAATTTGCTTATAAGTTACAAGGTCATGAAACTCAACAGCATAACAAACCTGGCATTTTAGCTTTTTCTAGCAAGTTGCCAAGTGGTTTAACATATGGAAGTATGTACTATAAGAAAAATGGCACTACATGATAACTTGCAAAAAAAGGCAAATCCAACCAACTGCACTATTTACCCAATACAACTAAGCCAAATATATTCCTGAAACTGAGATGACTTTTCCTTTATTGTAGAATATATTCGAGACACTTATAAAGTGGAGCAGCTAGACTGTAGAAGTCAAGCAGATAGAGCAGGTGGGTTGCTGTAGGGTTCTCTCGATCGCTTTTTTTTTAAAAGCTGGGTTACTCGCTAGTTGATAAGTACCATAGTCTCAATATCAACTTACAAGCACCTATTTATTTCTTACATTTTTACCCCGCATCCTCCCGCCCAATGGCAGCTCGGAGCAGTCTGTCCAATGTTATGGAAGGACCTCTCCCTGAAGGTCCATCTGAGTCCAAGCCTGCCTGAGCATCTTTCAGAGGCAGTGTAAAACTTATCTTTTTGTTAAAGCATTTGGGGGATAGGTATTGGGTGGGAGGTTGTTAGGGGGTTGGGTTTGGGGCAGGGGAGGATTTTAACATCTTTTAATTGTATTTTATGTTTTTTGTAAACAATCCTGAGGCTTCAGGGAAGGGAAGGGCAGGGTATAAATGCTAATAAAATAAATAAATTAATTAATTTAATTTAATAAAATATTAACTAAGGCAACTTAGGGTGCAAACAACAGAAGCTGAGATATTGGTTTCAATGGATGAAGGAAATGCACAGAGAAAAACTAGTAGGAACTATTTGTATATATGGTTGGCTTCTAAATAAGCTATAACCACACAGCAGGCAAACAGAGATGCTTTTACTCCTATGAATAACTCAGTTAATTTCATTTGGAATCTCTCCAGGCCTCTGGTCATTTTAGTTGCCCTTTTGTGTTTATTCTAGATTTTTTTGGGGTGATCAGACCAAGTCTTAGTGCATCCCACGGTTCACCTCCCAGCATCATTTCACAAACTCCTAGATGAGAAAAGGCCATCTTAACTGTAAATTTCTACTCATCTTACTATTCTGACTCCTGCTGTAATAACAAAGCAAGTCGCCTCTTCTCATTCAACCCAGGCAGGAGTTTCCTGGACTGGGGCAGAAATCATAAGGGTTTTTAGGAGTTCCTTGCAAGAGTACAGATGGGAGAGAACTTAGCCCAGGATGGAGATATTTGGAGAGACTATCCTACAACAGTGGTTCTTAAACTCTTTTGACTCACACCCCCTCTTCCATTTGCTGTGGTAGCTGAAGCCCCTGTCCCAATACACACACACCACCCTCCTATTGCTTCTTCTTTCTCTCCCATTATTTGACTCTTTCTCCCCCTTGACACATTATTTTGGAGATTCCCCCTGGCTCAGTCAGCATGTGGAGCTGGCAAACATCTTGTGACCCCCAGAATACCTTCTGTGCACCACCATGGGTCCCCCCTATAGCAGCCACCCTGGCACCTTCCCTCTTTAGCACCCTCTATAGGGAATTAGTTCAAGCTGCTGCCACCACACTGCCCCAGGAACACTCTTTTGGGGTTAGTTCCCCATTCCTGGATCAGACCCACAAATCAACAGTCCACACACTGGAGAGTCACTTCCCAAGTGCTTGTTTATTTACAGAGTCCATAACATCCTTCACCAGGCATATCTACAGTACATACAGTCTGGTTTCTCCCCATATACAGAGCTCCTGCTTCTCACAGCCCTCTCAGCGCTCTCTCTCTATGTCTCCAACTGCAGTCCTCTCCTACTTCCTTTTATATGCCAGGCCACACCCCAAACCCACTAGCTTCCTGCTGGCAGCCATCTTGGGTGTGCTCAGTGGCCATTTTGGCTTCCCTCAGCTTGCTATGCCTTCACCTTGCCACACCCCCACTTTGAGAACTACTGTCCTTGAGGTTCTTAATGAGACTGACTGGAATTTAATGCTTGTTGATGGATTTGCACTGCGGATATTCATGTGACAATCACTTTTGGTGAAGAGAAGATGATGCATTATGAAGCTACCTTCAACCATTTGTGAATCCATTCCATAAGAGACTTGTAATTGAAAATGAAGTATTGTCATTAGTTTTCCCCTGCTGGCGCAAAGGTCACAGCGAGGGCAACCCACCCTAATCTGTAGTACTAGTAATCACAGACTATTCTGTATAAATTTCACTGTTCTTCCCCTTAATACTGATGTGCAAGCATCATCATCATAAAACTGCTGCAAAATTATTCTGTCAGATCCATGTCTGTTAATTGTGATAATATAGGTATGTTTAGCCTAGATAAAAGGAAGATTAAGGGTGAGAATATTGGAACAGAAGAGGATGTGTGATTTTTAAATATCTAAAAGGTTGCCATCAAAAAGATGGAGAACATTTGTCCTCCTTTGCCACTGAGGATAAGAAAAGAAGCAATGTGTTTAAACTAGGAAGGTAGGTTAAATATTTGGGGGAAATTCCTAACTGTTAGAATAATTCAGCAATTCAGGAGTAGAACAAGCTTAAGTTTGCCACCTTTGGTTGTTTTTTACCTGACACTTCCATTTTGGCCAATGGGAACGTCACGTAAAAAGAACCCCATAGGTGGCAATCCTAAACAAGCTATGACAAACTGATTTACAAATTTTTAATTGCAAACAATGAAAGGGTGTCATGTCAGAATATTTGTAGAAAAGTAAAAACTGGAAGGGGCGGGAAATGAAGAAGAATCTTAAAAGACAGTTGTACAAGGATCTTTTTAATTACCTGAAAACCAAAAGGTAAACACACCGGAAGTGAAAAGAAGGTACGATCATGAAGGATGAGTATTTAGGAATGGCCCAGGCATGTTGGGACAAAACTTGAAAAGGCACAGAATGAATTGCAACTAGCAAAGGATGTTAGAAACAACAAGGAGAAGTTCTTGTTGTATGTTAGAAGCAAAAGGAAGTTAAAGGAAACTGGCGATCCACTGCTCAATGCAGAAGGAAAGAGTTTCAGTATCTGCTCTGCTTCAGACATTTCAAAGAAGGCCACAGCATTACGACTTCTGAAGTGGAAAGGGATGGAGAAATAAGTGAACAGAAGCAGGTTTGTTCCACAGGTCTGGACTTGAGTCAGTTCTCATTGCAGCACATCTGCTTTTGATATGTGGTTCCAGCTGTGAACAGGAGTGAGCCATGGCTCAGGTGCTTGGGATTGAAGGTCCCAAGTTCAGGCCCGGCATCTCTGATTCAGGATCTCTGGTAGCACACCTGGGAGAGGCCTCTGCTGGGCATCCTGGAGGGTCTAAGAGAGCATGCCTGGGTGAGGCCTCTGCTGGAGACCCAGATTTGAAACCCTGCTGCTGTGTCCGGTTGTGACAATACTGGGCTAAGATGGACCATTGGTCTGACTCAGGCAGCTCCTTATATCCTTATTCCCCATCTGGAGGATGAACTGGGAAGTGAACAATCATGGTGGGGAAGGGCCTAATGGTGCTGAAAATAGCAAGTTGCTACCAGATTGTCTGGCAGTCTCTGAGGGCTCCTACAAGCCACAGCTATGCAGGCAGCTGAGTGCCTCTGGAGAGGCCAGTGAAGCTTGCTGGTGATTGCTGTTACCCAGGCATATGCCCATGTTGCCTCTGCTTCTCTCATGGCAATTTTCTCACCAAGATTCCCCTTCTGCAGGCATTACCATATTAGGGAGCAATCTTGACTGCTGACAGCTGAACTTTCCTTAATTGCGGAGAATACTCGTGTTAATAGCTACTCCTTGATGAATATTTGACCAATGGTAATTGACTAATAGTAAAGATTGATGACATCTAATGAAAATATAACTGGGTTTCTCCATAGGTTTTTGCAGACTCGGACCCAGCAAAAGTCCACAGCTCTCTGGTCAGACCAATGATCCATTTGGCTTATCTCCTTCATAGCCATGGGAGGCAGGTTATAGTCTCTAGGTATAATCCTTTCATCTAGGAGTGCAAGGGGATTATGCTCATATTAGTTGTGTGCTGAATTGTTTTGCTAGACATAAGTGCGTGCCAAATCAGCACTTGCAAGGGGCAACATTACCCTTTACCCACCCACTCACTTATGCATTCAGCTTCGCACACAGCCCTCGAACCCCGCACAGCCCCTCTGTGTGGCTAACACTCAGGTGTCATCCAACCATTTCTAAATATCCCCCCCAAAAAACCAGAAGTGCCCACAAATACAGAGGTGCATTCCATACGGACACATTAAAGGCACAGCCCACTGACTGTGCTTATATAAATCTTAAGTGTTCTGCATTGGGCATGTCATTCTGAATTCAGCAGTGAGTATGGCAGGTGTCCCACAGTCCTGAACAAGTACACTGTTGATGAGAGAGAGCCTGCCATAGTCTTGGTGAATATTCTCTACAGTGTGGCACAGAAGGCTGCTAGCTTGAATTCCACTTCCCCTGACTGCTTCTTACTCTTTTTTTACAGCAGCACTCTGAGGTGACAATCTCAGTGTGTGTGCACATGTGTGTGTGATTTTAAAAGAAGTTAACAGAGAGGAGACACGAGTTCAGGACAAACTAGAACCCAGGAATCCTGGGTTCTCGGCTACAGAGCTTAGCTAATTAGCCATGCCATTATATTGGTTCTAGAAATCTTACAAACAGTGAGCTTCTCAGGCAATATGCAGAGTCCTCCTCTAGTGACTGACTGTCAGGGCTGGGTCTTGAACCCATGGCCCTTGGGGTGCTGAACAGGCTCTCCAGCACTCTGCACCACCTGGTGGGCTTGTGAAGGTGTTGGGTTTTCCCCCTCCTGTCTCCCTTGTGTGCTTGCTCCCTGTGTGTCATGCCCCTTCCCAGCTGTAGCCAATTACCGTAGCCCTGCCTCCCAGCTTCCTGATTGGCCACAGGAAGTATTTAAGCCTTGGTGTGGCCACAGGAAGCTGGTGGAG